>VWYP01027259.1:294241-385956 GCA_013400435.1 Pycnonotus jocosus | reverse complement strand
GCCGAGCTGCGCAGGAAGAGGGCACCGCTCCGCTTGCGACAGCGCGGTTGCTCAACTGCGCGGGCGGCTCCGCGCCCTCCCCGCGCGGGGGAAGGTTTCGGCGGGACGCGGCCGTTTGGCAGCGGAAAGGGGCCCAGGGCGGCCGGCAGAGCAGGGCAGGGCTGGGCTGGGATGGGCTCGGTGCGGCGGGGGGGGGCCTTTGTGCGCGGACGCGCCGGGGACGGCCCCGCAACNGCCGGGAACGGCCCCGCAACAAGTGCCCGGTGCAGCCCGGTGTGGGGCCAGCGGCACCCCTCGGTGCCGGTCCGGCCCGGCTGTTCCCTCCCTCCGCGGGGCGAGCGGCACAGCCCCGGGCCCTTCGCTGCTCGGGAAAGGCTGGACGGTCCCGGGGTGCGCGGCGCCTGCTCCCCCCGAGCGTTCGCCGGACAAGCTTTGTGCTCTGCCTGGTGGTTTTCTTCTATTTTTTTTCTTCTTTTCCTCGGCTGAGAACTGTCGGTGATTGCTCTGTGAATTTTAAGTGGCGTTTCTATTACTCGGTACTCCCGGTTGTTTTCAGCTGGGTTTCTGAGCGTTGTTTTCCTTCGGAACCGCAGGAATTTGTATGGCAAAGCAGTATTTGGGCAATGTGTTTGCAGTCAGCTGCTCGCACGCTGTGCAGGGCGGCGCACAGAGCGATGGCTTTGGCGCTGCTGTCATCGCGTGCTCTCCTAACACACAACCAGACCGCCACAGACGGGGAGCTGCTTCTGTGGAAGGGGGAAATAAATCTTCATTACTCCCAAAGAGTTCCTGAAAGAGAAACGGAAACCTTTCATGCCAGACTCGCTGGTTTGTCTAACTCCAACACATGTGTGCTTAGGTTCGTGTTGGACTCTTTCCAAAATCCAGAAAGCTGAGTTGTTATTGGGGTGTAGGGAGATTTTTTTTGTTTTGGTTTTGATGTTTGTTTTTTTTTTCCCGGACTTTATGCGCTTACAGTCTTTTCTTGTCACTAGATACGCTTACAAGTTTCGTTCATTTGGAATTGAGAAGCGTAGCCATAACTGTAAATGTTAGGTACTAAGTCCCTGCTGCCATTATTCTGTTGCTATTGAACTTCATTCAGGCTTAGGAAGTTCCTGAAGCTCTAAACCCCAGCAACATATAATTCATGTTTTCAGGACCTTAGTTCAGGATTTGAAGTGAGATGAATGCGTGAAGGATGTTGGAGAAATTTGATTGGCCTGTGTTTTGCAGTATTAGCTAGAGACTGCCACAGCTGTATGCCTTCAAATATTAATTAAAAGGTGGAATAAAACTTTAGAACGTGCTTACTTTTAGGAAAATTGCATATAAAGGAATATTGAACGTCCATATGCTTGGTAAAGGGTAGTGGAATGCGTTCAGGTGGCTGGGGAATCAATCACCAGGTCACCTGGAAATTTGGATCTGGAAGCTTCAGTTCAGATAAATGGTGGTTTCCAGGCTTTGGGAGTGCCATGCCAGCAAGCAGTGCTTTTCAGGAGTGTGGGGATTCAGGAAAGGATTACTGAATAAAAATTCTTTGGTAGCTGGTTTACTGGCCTTTTTAAAAAGGATATCAGGGATATTGGTAACCTCAAGAATGTTTTGATGTGTATTGCCTTGGAAACATGCTTGGGTGGGGTTTTTAACATCGATTGAATGTTTTGGGGGAATTGGGGTTTATGTGTATTTTTTTTTCTTTAAACAAAAGAGACCTCCTCCAAATGTGGTCTTAAAATATTTTGTTGTTTGTCTCCTTAAGTATCTATTTTTCTTGAGTAAAAATCACTTCCGTTCAGCCAGGTTTCACTTCCTTGGAATATCTGATGTCATGAATTCACTGGTTCTCCAATTGTCTGTGGGCTTTTGGCAGAACTCCAAATTCTAATGTAGGAAAGCCTTCTTAAAAAAAAAAAATCATTCTTTGATTTTTGTGATGTAGTGAAGAGAGAACATATCCTGTTCCACTACTCCTTTCCCTTTAAAGTTTGCATATGTCTGTTATATGCTCTATTTGCAAATAATTTGAACCCAAAATCCAGTAAAAATCCAAGCTGTTAGAACACTGTATATACGAGGAGGGTGCAGAGGAAGGAATGTTGTTTAGAAGTTGTGTAGAAATGCGGGCTGGTGTTTTGGCTGTTTAGCTAGAAAGCTGCAGTTGTGTTTCGGTGACCAGGGCACTCAGGTCAAGCAGTTTAAATGCTTTTTCACAGATCTAAAGATACACATGGAAGTGTTGCCCTTGGTTCTTTAAAGGTTGCCATCAGTTAAGTTACCTGAAAATAAATGCAGGGCTTGTTGGGCTGTAGAATGTGATGCTGTATTTATCCAAAGGCCACGGGGCTGCTTTGGTTGAGCTGGACTTTCTGACTTTCCGCTCTTGGGAGCAGTAGATCACTAAGATAGCAAGGTTGCCCCTTTTCCCAACTGGCAGTTCCTGTGGAAGCAGTCCAGGGCAGAAAAGTCTGAAATAAGCATCATTCACACAGTTGCACAGAAAAGCTTGCTTGTTTGTTTTGGTGGGGATCCTTTTGTTTGTTTTGTAGTGAATGTGTGTTTTCCTCAAACCAACGCTCTTGGGCTCACACACACAGTGTTACGCACTCATGAGGACTTTGAATCATGGGAGGCCAGAAATTCAGTACCAATGCCTCAGTGCATGAAACAATTTGTTTTGTGGCAGTGCTGCTTGACTTCCAATCACTCACTTGTTTTGTTTTGATAATTACATCAAATCTGGAGGCAAAGATCATCTTGTGTTAGAAATTCAACTTTCTCTTTCTTTTTTTTTTTTTTTTTTTTTTTTTTTTTTTTTTTTTTTTTTTTTTTTTTTTAAAAATTAAAAAAAAATTTTTTTTTTTGTAATTTATTTTACTAGTAACTAGTAAGCAAAGTTTTGCTTTTGGTTGGTAAGGTGTGTACTTACAATCCGGAATTGACAGCAGATAACCTTTGAAATAATCACAATTCAGGGAACCTTGAAGGTGAAGGTTACATGGATCTGGATAATGCCTGAAGTATCAGGTACTCTGTAAGCAACATCGACCAATCTCTGTTAGTCTATCAGATTTACATGGGTAAATCTTTTTATCTCAGCCTTTGGTGGAAAGAAATTCAGGAATGTGGTTTCATTTACATGCATTAGGAGCTGCAGAGGAGGCCCTCTTGTGCAAATGCTTGTGGATATGTAGGTACCAACATAATTGAATTTACATACTGGCTTCAGAAGATTAAAGAAACAAAGAGTAACACCGAGGTGTCAAAACCGGCTTCCTTTGAGAAGTGGGATTGGGGCAGTTCTACTTCCCCACTGATAATTTGTGTGTCTGCATTCTTATTTAGTTTGATTCGGGCTTCTTTTAGGCAGCCAAAGCTGTATTTTAGCCTGCTCCAGGGCGCAGTCTTTCAGAAGCTGGTTGTACACGAACAGAGGATCCAGGCTGTCCTCACCTATCTTTGCTACTTCTGTGCTTTGGCTTTTGGCCAAACCATTTTCAGTTCATTAAAAAGGGAGAAGGGCAGTTGTATCAATTTCTTACCTTAGGTGCTCTTGACATAAAATTGTGAATTAGTTGAACTAGGGAGTAATTTTCTATCTTTGGAGCTACATCTATGTATATAGAAGTATATTAGTATTTACTTTTAAAGGAGCATAAGAATTAGACACAAAATACGTGAATTTGCTACTCACAGCTTACTTTTGGTTTTTTTTTCAAGCTTGTTAAACACGTGCATTTTTTATAAGTAGTGTTGCATTAAATTTTTGCTATGAAATTGAATTGTAAAGGGTGCTTTTCTGTTTGTAGAATATCTTACTTTTGTTTGCAAAAGCAGTTACTCTGATTTTTTAGAATAGCTTTGTGAATTCATCATAATAGCAGCATCAAAATATCTTAAAGGAACTCCATCAGAGGTATTGATGTCTAGTTTTATGCTTGTGTAGCTCAGCTTTATATGCTGGTGTAAAGCTGAACAGTTTTACTTCCCATATTAGGTTGATAAAGAATCTTTTGGTACTTTGCTTCACTCCTGGCTGTATAAATACAAGTTTTGTTCCCATTTTCCAGAAACTGTGATGATTGGGAGCAAAGTCTGTGTTGGGAGTTTAATTTTTGTGCTGGTGTGTGATGTTATGTTTTGTCTTTGCATGAATTCACTTGTAAGGGGAGATCAGTGGCAGCACTGTTATTTCTAATTTCTTTTTATAAAACACAAATAATCAGTGTGTTCTCATTGCTGTCTTTTTGGGTTCAATTTTAGGGCCTGGTAAAGGTGTAGGTTGATTTTAAATTTCTTTTCACAGTGCTCTTCTGGGGCTTTCCCCCCCATATTGTATGCAAAGCAGAAAGCAGAGTCATTAATTTGGAACTAATGGGCAGTTTTAAGTGATGTGTAGTCCCTTAGAGGCTTGCACAGCTTGCTCTCACTTTAGGTAATTCCTGTCCTCTCCTTGCCCCCAGGCACCATATATCCACTGGATTTTAAAAAAAACTGTGAGAGAATTCAGAGATGAATTGGAGGATGTAAGTTTGGAGTTGGCATCAGCTGGCAGAATGTGGGCACGAGCTCATGTGGCTGGCAGAGGTAGATAAAGAGTTTTGTGGAAGTCATGTGAGGCTTTGTGGTGAAAGTTGTCTGTTAATAAGAATCTGTAAAAACATTGCTGTGCTTTTAGTTTTATGGTACAGTGTTGCTATGAAGTGTTTGTTAATTCTTGGTGTTTCTGAATGTCCTTTTTTGTGCACAGAAGGTATCAGGGCAATCATATAATTTAAAAACAAGCATAAGAACAGGCAGTTGTTTCTGGAAGCTCTTGTGTGGAGTCTGCAATAGCTAGGGTCTGTACCATTAACCTGACACTGTAAGAGGCTCCGAGTCCTGCTGGCAGGTGGTTTGGGGACAGATTTAATGTGGAAGACCTGTGCTTGTGTGCAGTTACAGAGCACCAGAAGCAGTTTAAAAGTCAGAGTAGGTAGATTTGGAGAACATTGTACAAAATCTCTAGAAAATAGAATAACTGGTAACATTTTTTACTGCTTGAGGTTCTTATGGGAGCTAACAATTGAGCAATACCTTTTTTATCTTTGGTAAGTATTGTGCTTGAGAGACACATTTTGATATTGTTGCATAATTTTATTTTTTAACAGGCAAAGATAGCTTGATTTTGAACATAACTGAAGATTAAAGGTAATTGATTTTGAAATGTGCTGTTATTTTCAGTTAACAATTTGATATTTATGAGTATAGAATGTTCACAACAGAAGAATATGAAATCTCCATGATTTAAAAAACTGATTACATTTGTGTCACTACAAATAACAGCCAAAAACCTGCTTTTGAGTCCTGCAGAAGGATGGTTTTCAGTCAGTGGTGTGAGTAATGCTATTTAGTCCTCCTGAGGAGTGCAGGTTGGTTTGCAGTTTGTGTGTACAAACCATTGGGACAGACACAGCTACAGGGGACAACCAGATAAACAAATGCCAGTGTTGCCAGCAGAAACTCAAAAAGCTAAGTACAAAGTTGACCTGGTAGAAAGAAATACATAAAATGTTACTTGAAAATTGCACTGGGCACTGAATCTCCTTTCTGCTTGGCTTTGTGTCTCAGATTCCTTTTCTGGTTTTGAAGAGTACTTTGGTGCTTTTGCCTATACTTTTTCCCACTTCATCTACTTTTCAGTATTCCCAGATTTTTTACTTTATTTTCTTTGTAGAGTGTGGCACTAAGTTTACTGCTCCTGAGTTAGTCCTTCTCCCCAGATGCCCATTATTTCTCTCCCAACCCCCAAAGAATTGAAGTGTGTTAACCATACATGACAATGTTATTTACTCTCTGCTGGTGTTGGGACGTTTTTTGCGTTTGGGGTTTTTTGTGGGTTTGGGTTTTTTTTTTTTCTTCCCCAGTTCCCTTTTTGACTTAAATAGGTGTTGCTGAGGAAGGTGAGGCCTTTGGGATTTTCACACCACCACACACATTGTGTATTGAGGTTTGAAAATCAGATGGGCTTGGAGTATTTGTATTTCTGACCTTTAGTGCTGAGCATCTTACTTTGTTTCTGATACAGGAACAGAATTTCTGAATTTACTATTTGGTTATCTGTATGCCCTGCTAAGGATGCAGTTCAAGACATAAGATATTTAAGGAGGGTTGTCTAAGTCCTGCCCAGGGATCCTCTAAACAAAGAAGAGTTAGTGCTTGGTGTAAAGACAGCAGTGACAGAGAGTGCCTGTGTGTGTGCTGTCCCTATGGGCATGGGCAATGGCAGCATCACAATGTGAGCACACACAGTAGTGTTAGTCCTGTTACTGATTAATGGTGATGGACAAGACTGAATCCCCGAAAACAAGTCCAAACCTAGTAGGAAGTAAAATCTGAAATGTAGAATCCTAGAATGATTTGGGTGGGAAGGTTAAAGATCACCCAATTGCACTGCCCTGCCATGGGCAGGGGCACCTTCCACTATCCCAGGTTGCTCCAAGCCCCATCCAGGTTGGCCTTGGACATTGCCAGGGATGGGGCAGCCACAGCTTGCTTTACAATTTTACAATGGTGTGACTTTACAACAACCTGAAAGGAGGTTACAGCCAGGTGAAGCTCAGCCTTTTCCCAAGCACCAAGTAATAGGATGAGAGGAAACTGCCTTAACTGCACCAGGGGAGGTTTAGGTTGGTATTAGGAAAAATTTCCTCACCAAAAACATTATCTAGCATTGTAATGGGCTGCCCATGGAAGTGGTGGACTCACCATACATCACCTGGATGTATTTAAAATATTTGCAGGTGTGGCACTCAGGGCATGGCTTAGTGCTGGGCTTGGCAGCACTGGGTTAAAAGTTAAACTTGCTGTTAAGAGTCTTTTCCAGCCTAAATGATGCTATGATTTTGTTCTGTCTTATGCCAGGTTTAAGTGAAAATGAGGACTTGTGGATTGAGCCACAATAGCAGGAGGTGAAGAATGCTTGTGTACTTCTGCTGAAATGTTTTAAATTATTTACATGTAGTAATGACTGAGGTGTGTGTGTCTGTAGAAGAGCTGTCTTGTTTTTCTTTTCATGGGAGGAATCTGTGATGAATGCTGACTGGAAAGTGAGTAGTAGTTTCTGAACCCTCTGGAGTGAAGAAAAACATTAGTCTGGCAGATTGTCAGCAGCAAATGGTACATTAATTTTTGGCATGAAACTTGCTAGCAAGGAAAGACTTTCCTTTCTGTTGTTAATAATAAAAATGGGGAGGGATTGGTTATCTGTGCTCAGTAGCTTGTATTGTTCTGCTTCTTTTTAGTATCCATGTAAGACAGATACAATGTTTTTGACAAAAATCTGTTTATATTTTATTGAAAATAAAAAAAAAATCACTTTATAATACACTATTAATCTGCATCCGATTACATATCTAACTTTAAATATTTTTATTATGTTTATAAACTTTTACAAGCTGTGTGCAAACAACAGCAAGATTTCCCATGTGTTTAAAGATAGAGAGATCACTCTTCAGATGTTAGAACATTGAGAGTCTTCATGCTAGGCCAGTTTTACTTCCCCAGCACTTCAGAAGTTCTTTTTTACATCTGCTACTAGTGGTATTAATGTAGGGAGAGTTTGGGTTTTTTTAATAAAAATGTTTATTTACACTTGAATTAGGTGACCTCCAGCTATGTTGAAAATTTTAGTAAGCTCAGAATAATGACCTAACTCTATTTTTATCTGAGTAATAATAACAACAACGTTTTGTTTACTGAATTGTTGCTTTAACTGTTAGGATACCATTTTTTCTATACTCAGTGTCATTCTGCACAAATTAGAGTCCAGTTAACATAAATACATAACAATTGTTTATTTGCATTCTGCAGTCTGTTTTGATAACAGGGAGCTTCTGTTTCCTCTGGGCACTGTAAATAAATCTGGTGCATGGAGACTTGCAGTGAGAGGGAAGAGCAGAAGAGTTCTGCATAGAAGGGAAGGCTGTTTAGTAGAGTTCTTCAGTAAAAGCAAGTTTGGCAAGAATGTGAGGATGTAACCTAAAAAGTTGGAAGGAATGTTAAGACCACAATCAAGTCACAATTTCTTGTAGTGAGTAGTCAATGGAGATCTGCAGCAGCTCTGTATCCTGCAAAGCTGAATGCATATATTGGGTGCTGTCCTAATTTCTGTCACTGCAAATATGCTGTATTACAACTCACTTTATAATCAACTTGCTGGGCACCACAAAATGACAAAAGTCCTTATCTGTTTCTTCATTTTGAAAATAAAGAACTTCTCTCTGTGTATTGTTTCCCATACTCCATTTGGTTTAACTTAAAAGGCTTCAACATTAATTTACTTGGGTGAGAAATACTGTGAGTAAAGCACTGGCTGGGGATTTGTAATAATTAGGTTCTATTTCCAAGTGTGTCACAGGCTCTGTGTGAGTTCAGAGACGTTGGGTTATCCTGGTGTGTTTTTATCTGTGCATCCAGGGTGAGGCAGTTTTCTTTCTTTGGTGTCTTTGCATGGTAAACTGGAGTTAATGTCCTTGAACAAATATCATGGATGTGATGCTTGGGGACAGGGCTTAGTGATGGGCGTGTCGGTGCTGGGAGAGCAGTTGGACTCTGTCATCTTAGAGGCCTTTTCCAGCCTTCATGATTCTAAGGTTCCCTGCTGCTTTAGGATAAATGCAAACACTTAATTGAAAAATACTTTGTAGCAGCTCTGGTAGTTGCAATCGATGACAAATAAGTTTTATGTGCTTTATATTAGCTTGGAGAAAAGGTAAGTGTATTTTTAAGTGGCCCCATTAAAAAAAAGATCCATTTAAGTGACCACATATAATTGTTCCAGCTGATGCACAAGCTCGCTTTGATGACTGTCAGTGAAAATGTTTTTGTCAAAAGAAAATCTTCATTGCATTAAAAAAAAAAGGAGAAATTATTCTTAAAAAGTAGGTAGAGGCAGATGATAGTGCAGCAGCTAAAGGATTTTTAAAGCATTCAATCATAAGATTAAAAAGTTAGTCTTTAGTGTATTCTTGTCATGGGAATAGCAGTTTGAATGATTAACCCCTTTCTATTTATAGCTGTTTTCTCTGAGTTATTTCTGTTCCAGTTAACTTCTAGGTAAATTTTATGAGAAGGCAGAACTATTCTTGCCTTAGTCTATCTCTGCAGCTCATCATTTTAGTTTCCTCAAGTTAATTTAATGTGAATTTCACAAACCACAGATGAATTTTCAGATTTATTTGTAGTTTGATAACTTGCATTTTTCATTGTGTGCAACTACAGGATTTATAGAGGCCTCCAGCGTTTGGTGGCTCCTTTTGTCTCCCCATCACTACTTGCCAGAGTTTGAAATCCTGGTATATCACTACTGAGAGATGAATTCCTGGGGTTATTGCTTCAGGAGGATGAGAGATGCAGGCTCTGTGCTGTGCTGATAAAGCTTGAAAGAACCAGACCAATATCTACCAATGTCTGTGAAAGTTTTCCACTCTCTTGATGCCATGAGTTGCTTCTTCATTGTTGATTTAGCTGGGGCTTGTTGGCCAAGAAAGTAGCATGCTACTCTTTGGGTGGTTTTTAGCTCGTATTTGTGCAGTAATAAGGGTTTCTACCATGTAATGACAATTTTCTTGAAAACGAGGCAGTAGTTAGACCCCTTATACAAGAAGGGTTCTTTAGAAACTGCAGCATTCCTGAAACCTGTAGCTCAAGCATCTACATTTTGGTGATTAACAGACCAGTTAAGCTCAAAAAGGATTTATTGGGGTGTGGTGGCAAATGAAATGGTTTGTTGTTAAACTTTCTGTTGTTCTGTGATGTACTTTTTCTTGCAAAGTACTGGTGAGAAATAAAATAGGATTTTAGAGGAGCTTTATTTTCTTTCTCACTTACCTTGTGAGAAAAAATTGAAAGGAGTTTAGGGAAATATTCCTTGGAAAATCACTCTTCTGCTGTCAAGTACGGTGTTGAGAAATTTCTGTCTTGGTCAAGCCATCACTGTTTGTGTGAAAACTGAAAAGCCTTTGCTTTCACTTGCAAGAGTCACATTTTGGTGTCTGATTTGGTCATATTTTAATAATTGCTCTCTTAAATGCAGGTGCTGCTGCAGCAGCTCTTCTGTGTGCCCAGGTTTACATCCCTTGTGTCCTGCTGCTCCTGCAGTTTGGAGCTGGCAGCAGGCTGGGGTGCAGGATGCAGTGAAGTTGTCAAAAGAAAGTCAGCTCTGGGACAAGAAAGAGCTCATGTTCATTTGTCGGGGAGAGGGCTGGGTTTTGGTTGCCTGTTGCCAGAAAGTGGTGTAAATACTGGTGTCATCACTGAGTGACAGCAGGAGGATAAATACTTGGACTTATGTATTTATCAGTAATGTATCAGCTGCCTCTCCTCTGTCCTTGCACACCTTGCATCTGGCAATGTCAGAGGATGTGTCATTCCTTGGGGCTCCAGCACTGCTCAGGCTCTGCTCCTCCAAATGTGGAAGGGAATTTCTCTCTGAAGGGCTCCTGACACCACAAAACACTTCTGCTTCTCTCAGGAATGAGCCTGTGGAACAGGTAGCTGGTGAATGGACTGAAACCTTTTGTTAATGAAGGAAGCCAGAAAAGGCTGTGTAGCCTAAATTACTGAGCTGAGGAAAACAGGAAGGTTTGGGGTGGTCAGGTTGTTCTTACAGCAGCTATTCTGTAATTTTAGGTGGTATGTCCAAAGGCAGTGTAAAATATGTGAATACTATTCAGATCTGACTTTTGGATCCAAATTCAGATTTAAACTGTTGGTTTGACAGCAGCAGGATTGACTTTTTTTTTTTTTTTTTTTTTTTTTTTTTTTTTTTTTTTTTTGTGGGATGTTTTAGGCTTTGCTGGATTTAGGGTTTTGTTTGTTTGTTTTTGAAACCAAGCACTCCCTTGCTTCTAGCCTGGGATTAATTCAGATTTGGAGTTCTTAAATTATGTAGTGTTATAAATTGTCATGCAGAAATTATGCTTCATATTTTAAATATTTTTCTATGAGGCCTCACTACCTGAAAGAGGATGGAGTGGGGAGAAAGAGAAAATCAAAATGCACACTTCTATTATATTAACAGATTTGCTTTTGAGTGTTGGATATAGCTGGAGGTAAACTGCATTTATTAGATGCTTGTATTTGTCCTTCTTCAGCACAAGAATTATTCTTAGTGATTACTTCTAGTTTTGGATAATATTTACTGTATATATGCTGTTAGTGATGTATTATAATGCTGTTATTATGTATTATGTGGTAATACTTGGAATCAAACAGCAAGTTGGACTGCAGAAGCATATCTGTAAAATACACTTAGGTATTTCTGTGTTGGTTCAGTGTTTTGCAATCCACACTTGGGAGTTTATTTTTATCGTGAAGAACAAAGCCTTTCAAGTGATACCTGGAGCAGAGTGGGCAGTACCTTCACAAAATGGCTCATAATAATTAATTACTGAAAAATTGTTCAGTCTTGCTTTTAAAACTCTGTGTTCTCATTTATATAAAATCAGATATGAGCACAACAAAAAAGCAGAATTTGAGAACTAAGTAGAAGTAAATTTGCATAGTTTCACCGTATTAGGCATTTCACAGAATGTAATTGGGAAGTGAAACATGGAGACATGAAAGTAGTGAAGAAAATAGACTGTGCAGATCACAACAAACAGAAATCACAAGCAGTGCTACTAATCATTTCAAATAACTCACTAATGGTGATGGGAACTTCATAGAAACAGGATGAAGACTCAGTTTCTCTGTTTAAAGTGCAGGTAAATATTTATTCATGTAGTGACTTTTGGGTGGAACCAGTTGGGGTTTTTCAGTGTTTTTGTATCTATGACACACCAGTGAGTAGAAAATGCATCAGCAGTAAGGGCTGTGTTCAGGTGTTCCTGAATTCGGAGGAAATGTTTCATCAGTCCTTATGCACCTTGGGCCTTTCAGAGTTTAAGGCAGTCAGAGAGAAATCATGAAAAAGGACATCATAAACTTTAGAATGGCTGAAAATGCCTCATTAATCAAATATAAGATTTCTTTATTAAAAGTGATGGTGCGGGGGTAATTTTGTTTGAGAGCAAGTCCTTGTGTTCTGCCCAGTAGTTAACTCTAGATTCAGGAGCAGCTTAAAAAACAAAAGTATGGGATGCCCCCAAGACTTCTGTCCTCAAACACTGCTTTAGGTGTAATGAAAATCCATGGAGAATCCAATATTTTCTTACTGTTTGCAGCCTGTTTTAGGATGTGGAAAGCTGAATGTGGGTGGCAGGGCTGCTGAGGGTGTGCAGGGATGGCAGACAGGCTGGTTAGGGGTTGACTGACTCCTTGCAAACATCTCTGTAGGTGTCACAAGGGTTTGTGCTGGGTTTGTTTGCACCTGCCTGAAGTGCTGCTCCGTGGTCAGGCTGGCCCAGCTCAAGCCTTTGGGCCTCACACTTGATGTGTAGGTGAGGATTTCTTGCAGAAGCACATGAAGGTGAGGGTTTTTGGGAAGAGGAGCCCTGCTTCCAGTTCTTCACTGCTGTCAGCCACAGGGAGTGAACCAGAGTTAGAAAAGCTGCAACACTGGCGTGGAGGTGAAAGTGGTCTGTGGGCCCTGGGAGAAGTTACATCTTCATATGGATGAGTCTGTTCAGGCTGAACTATTCAGTTCTTTGTCCCCAGCTCTGGAGCTGCCGAGCCAGCTGGGTAATCACTTGTGCCCTGTGCTGGATCGGAACTGGAAATGAGCTGGAAAACATTGCTCACTTGACTCTGTGTTTGTGGAGCAATATAAAGCAAATCTAAGCACTTGTTTGTGAGTCATCTGCAATCATAAAAACACTGCTATTTTTATACAACACTCACACTCAGCCTTGAACTTTGTGCTTTTTGAACCGTAGAGTGCCAGACAGACAGAGCACATCCTCCAGCCCAGAGCCTCTCCTAGGGTGTTTTCTTATTCTGCCCTTGTCATTAGAAGTGATCAGCGCTGGCAGCCAGCCCTGAGTGCTGAGGGCATTGCAGGGTCTCCCTTAGCAGAGGCTTTGCCAGTCTCCATCTCAGCACACTGCCCTCAGGTCAGGGAATGGCTGGCTGCCTGGCAGAGCGTGAGAGGAAATTTTGCTGTCTAGCAGCCTCTTTTTGTTAAGCTTCCTTAACAGTGATGTGTTCTCCTTCTGCTTTGCCCACAGGCGCTTCTTTTGAAGGTGACAGAGCAGGAAAAAACCAATTGAAACATTCTGGGGAAATAAAAATGAATTAATTTTGTTTAGGTTTCTGTTTGCTGATCCTAAATAGTGCAGGTGATTCCTTCCTATCTGGAACATCTGTTCCGTGGTGCTTTAATGGGAAGTCCTTCATTTTCCAATGCCAGTAAATGCCGACAGTCTTTTGCTTTTGAGTTTGACTTTATTATAAGGAAAAAGGTTTATTTGCCTCACAAGTGCAATCAGATTGAGTTCTAAGATACAATTAGTAGGAGGGTTAGTGGGTTACTGAACCTTGAGCACCATCAGGGAGGATCCATCACTGTGAAGGAGGGACACACCCTACCCCCCTCCCAGATAAATTCAAATGCTGGTAACGGACACTGTTAAAGAATCACTATATTCAAAATAAAGACCTGGTGAAAACTTGCAAAGATCTTTTTGATATTTTCTTGCAGTTCTAAGCTGAAAGGGAACTCAGCAGCCTGTGTAACCAAGTAAATCAATGATTCATTGTAAAGTGTATTAGTGTGTGCTTGTGTGAGTATAAATTTGTTTTAGCCAAGCTTGTTGGGCACTGCAGGGGGTTTCAGCGAGGTGAGCCAGGGCTCAGTGAGGCAGCGCTCTGGGAAGAGTGAACAAGGCTTCCTCACACTGATTCACTGTGGTGGGAGATGGGGCTCCTGCCCTCAATCAGCCACTGGAGAAATGTAATTATAGTATTGAGTTCTTCTTGATGAAAATAGAATGGAATCTAGTTTCAAATCATGTTTTTAACTGTTATCTGTTTAACTTAAACAATAATACTGGAAAATGCTAAGTGGTCTCTGTTTTGCCCATCTTCAGGAATAAGAAAGAATATGAACTGACTTACAGTTCTGACATGGATGTCTGTTTTGAACTCATTTGGCAATTTCTGTCTCGGCATTTTTTTTTCTTTTTCTGTGGCTGTTCTTGTGCAATGGGAACTTGCAGCTCTATGCCTGCTCAGTTTTGGTTAAAAGATTTTGTACAAGATAAGTAGGTTTCACATTTCAGAGAAGTCTGAGGCTTTTTAAGGGATATTACTGGTTTCTGACCAAGCAGCAACACCTGGGAAAGTAGAACACAAAGAAGAGTGCTGCCCTGTGTGTAACAGTGTGCTGTCCACTGTCAGTAAGGTATTTTGTCTCTTGATGTTACTGCAGAAATAAGTGCCACTTTTAAAAGGTCAAAACTGGTCTGGGCACTGCATTGTGAGGACAGTGCTTGTGTAGAGCTCTGCTGGCTGGATCAGCTGGCACACAACACTAGGAAATATATCAGAAATATTTCTTTCAGATCCAGGCTTTATCCTGCATCTTCAGCCTGTGCACTCAGGTGTGCAGAGTGTAGAAGCTGGAAGCTGCTGTCATTTAGACAGATGTGCATTGCTGTGAGCTTCTCTTTTACTCACTGTTTTAGTTCCTAGGCTTGAGTTGTGATGGCTTAATTACTGGCACTGAATGTTCTTGAAGAATTTTGTGCCTGTTATTGTTGAAGCTTAAGACTGAGTGGCTTTATATGTTTCAGTATTTTTAAAGTTGAAGATATTTGGTGTATTTACTGATGCTTCATACTTTTTTGTCTCAGACTTGGTAAAATGGTGACTTTCTTCATTGCTATGGCAGTGAATTCAGTTTGTTATATACTTGTCCAATATTCAGCACTACTGAGGGAATGAAATGCTCAACACAGCTTTGAGGTGACCAAAGCTGTGAACCAAAAGCTCAAAAATGCCCCAGCTTTGTTCTTCTCTGTGTATCCCTGTCCTAAACATCTGCTAGTGCTCTCCTGATGTCTGCTTCAATGCTTTCTTCACGGAGAAGATACCCAAGAAACTGCTATATTTTGTCATTTAACCCACTCAGAGTTCCTTATCTTGAAGTAAACCTGGAGCATCCTCTCCAACAAATGGATTTTTTGTGTACTCTGGAAGAATTGACAGAGCAACACCCTGTCTGATGGGCCTAGAAATTGTTACAAAGCAGAAGACAATAGGACCACAATTAGCCCAGTAATTTCTATGTGGCATCTTATATTGTTTATAAATGATTTTGTTTTTCTTTTCTATTTTTCCTGTTCTCTGTCTTTTCGAGTGGCCTATTTCCTTGGCTTGTAATTGTTTATCTTGAACATTATGCTACACAGGAGTTTTAGGCAAAAGTTTTTTTGTGGCTCTTCCCCCTTTCTTTCCTTGTGATATAATTTTTTTTTTGGTCATACATTCATAAGTGTTTCTTTGGACATAGGGAGTGTAGGTGGAGAACTGTACTGTCACAGGCATTTTGATTGCCACCAGTTTTATGATTGCTGAATTGCCTTATAAGATTGTTAATGTTTTAGAAAAAACAAGTTATGATTCACATACAATCAATATATATGTAATGAGGGTGTAATTAAAGGATTAATGAAAATTATTATTTTGCCAAATGCAATTTCTCATGCAGAAGTTGCAAGCTGGAATGGAAAAGAATTTTTGTTGGGTTCCTGGTGGGTATTGTCAGAAGAATTCACATAGGTGTGGGCCCAAGATGGTTTGGTGGTGTGTTTTTGGCTGAGTTCATATGCAGCAGACCCAGAAGAGAGACTCTGTTTGCAATGTCCAGCTGCCAGTTCTGCTTTTGCCATGCTCCCCAGAGAGGTGCAGGGAGGAAAAGGGATGTCCTCATTAGAAAGTCCATTTGTGAGGCAGATCCTTCAAGTCTTTCTGATCTTTATGCACTTCCCAAAGATGATGCTGGCAGGTTTCTTATGTAGTTGGAGTCCTCAGCGGCTGCTCATGGTTGGTGAAAGGCCAGCAGAGTTTGTGCCCTGTCTGCTGGGTGTAACCAGCCTTTGGAAAATTCTCCCCTTGTGGTGTGGAGGTGGAAAGGGTCCTGGCTGTCCGTGGTGTGATCTGCAGCCCATCGATACTGCCTCTCTTAACCCCTGCTCTGAAAAACGGGAAAGGTTGGTCGGGGAGAAAAATAAGGCTGCACACCCTCATCCTCTAATGAAGGGTTTGTTTCTCATGCTTGAATACAGCAATGAGTGCTTTGTTTGTGTACTTTTGAAATGGTTTAAGGTCCCGAGGGCTGGCTGATCCCCCACAGTTGGTTGTAGAGGACCAGCCTGTTGTCAATATGATGTCTGAGCTGCAGGGATACAAAGTGCTGTGAGAAAAGAGGGGGAACAGGACAGGGAGCTGGGGTGAACACAGGAACTGTGACAGGAGCTATTCTCAATGCAGTGGTTTCTTTAAGCTGTACAATTTATAGACCCTGAGTCATTTCTGGACACCACCATCTGATTTATCATCATGTGTCTAGTTAGCCATTGACCTCTAGAAGTTTGGGATATCCAACTTTTAGTCCAAGGGTATCCTGCTCCTGCCATGAGATATGGTTCAGTCACATGCTGTGCCCCTTATTTGAGGGGCCACACGTCATGCAGGACTTCTTCCTTGGGTGGAAGTTCTGTTGTCATGCCTGTTAGCTGTAGTAGGACGCATTTCATACCCTCTCCTAAGATCCTCCCTGCTGCCCAGTAGCTTTTGAATCACATTTTTCTGATTTCACAAGTACAAATATTGACATGGCTTTAAAACATGAATTCCAGGCTAGTAATTCAGCCTTCATTCTGTGAGATTCAGACTGTTGCTTTCTCCTTGCAATTTCTAAATCACATAATACTGTCTGCATTTTTCTCTAGTTTTTCTTTTTTTTCTTGTATATGTTCCCTGCTGTAGGCTCCTAGACATTAATTTTGAGAAGTTTCTGGACTAGCTCATGCCTCTGCATATAAATCAAATAACTCAATGTTATATTGGCTTCTTGCACACCAAGTGGAAACCTATTTTGGAGCAACACCTTTTATGTACCAAAATGTTGTGCATGGAGCAGTAACTTAACTTTCTTTAGGCTTAAGTATGTGGGGCAGTAAGTATTTATCCCTTAAAGCCACTGAAGGGTCCGAGTAGCTTCAGAGGGCTCTACATGCCAATTCCCAGAGAAATTCTGCTCTGTGGGGACGGGGCAGTGACAGCCCTCCCTCCCTCCTGGTCACTCTACTGTGTTGAGTTCTCACGAGCACAGTGGGACCTGCTTGGTGTGGTTTAGAAAAATGTTTGTTTATGGGAAATGCAGTGTAGTTACACATCTTGTGCTTTGTGGCTTGGCCTACAAACCTGGAGATAACATCAGTGCAAACTGATGGTACTGCTTTGTGCTCAGGGGGGATCGAAGTTGGTCTGGTTTACTTCTCTTTATTGGGAGCTTGATTTGCAGGGTAGAGCTAAGGAGGATGATGTCTTGGCTCTGTGGAGATGTTTTGATGTCTTGGCTCTGTGGAGATGTTTTGCCCTGTACATCTGCAGGGTGTTTGTTGGTCAGAGACCTTCTGAACCTTTCACACATTGAACTGTGAACAGGAATATGGGATCACTTGTGTCATCAACTCAGCTTCTGCTTAGTAGAACTACAGATGATACTGTACTCTTAAAAAAACCCAAAACCACCCAAATCCCCCCAAATAAAAAACCTCCACCTAAATCAGCTTACAGCCCAGAGGAAAATGAGAAAATGTACTTAAGATAATGAAGGCAACTTTATCTCCCTTTTTTTTGGCTTTAACTGCAATGGACATCTGCTGGTCTGATTCAAATTGTGTACAAAACCTTGAAAATATTTGTAGAAGCTAAGAATGCTTTTGACTAATGATCATAAGACTTGTTAGAATAAATGGCATATTCAAATCATTACTTCCTTTTTTTCCTTTCTGGTAGCAGGGTGGTTGTAGATTTGACATACATTTAATTGTTAGATTAATCACAATGTGTAATGGGAATGTGCTACTGTAGTATTTGAAGGCAGTAAAAAATAGTGTGATTATTTAGGTATTTCTGCACAGAAAGTGGTGCAGCTTTTAAACCAAGTACAAATTGCTGATTTTCTCATTTGGTCAATTACATTATGTTGTGTTTTGCTTTTTTAGATCACATTGAGGTCATCTTGTGGAATCATCTGAAAAAACAGGAATAATAGGAAGAAAATGTTTAATAAAAGTATCTTCGCTACACAGTGAAACTGGAACGGGAAAGGTTCATTGGAGTAAGTTTCACAGGTCTGGGGGGTTTTGGGGTTGTTTTCTATTATCTTTTGCTTGTAAGGTCAGCATGGTTAGTAGGCTTTTATTGTATTTCACTTTGCTGTAGTTATATTAAAAATATAAATGGGTGACTCATTTCAGCTGATAATGGATTCATGGATTCTCACTGAACCATCTTCCCTCTTGGAAGCAGTTGTAGCTTGTGAAGTTGAGATGGGTTCCAGGTTTTTCTCTTGGCTGCTGTATATGCTGGCTATGGTTTTGAGCAGGGAATTGTCTGGTATAGACATGGTTACGTATAAGCCCCTATTTGTTGGAAAAAGTTAAAGCACTGCTTGTATTTTCCAGGGAATTTGAAAATACGTTGGCTTTTTTGTTGGTTTGTTTGTTTGTTTTGTCTGTAACTCTCCAGTCATGGCTCTTCTGAGTGACTTTATTTTTGTTTTCACTATTATTTGTCCTGTATTGTAGTTCCATTATTCATCAAACTGGCTTAGGTTTTCAGTTTATGAATGTCAGAACCATCTTTCCTTCACTGTTCACAGTTCACTTCCAGCTTTTTGAATTCTGGGCTGACACACGTGTGTCTGTGTCTGATAAAAGAGGCCTCTCTATGTAATGCAGCAACTGTGGATTGCACTTTTTGCTACCAGATAAATAGACATTTATATCCTGATAGAATGTAATTCTTAATTTCTGTATGCTTCATGTGCTTGAGCTGAGAAATGTAATCATTTTTCTGCCACTTTCCATTGGATTGTAAGATGTTTAAACATATTCTCCTTAGAAACTGGGAAAAAACTGCCTATGTCTGATGCATTTTACTCATGCTGTGTGATTGTGTGAATGTAATTCTGCAGGAGTCACTGAAATACTCCTGAATGCCTGCTTGGGAATGAAAAAGATCTGGCCATTAGAACTGAAAGGGGTGAGAAGTCATTTAATTTAGAAGTATGTTTTAGCATATTGCTTTATTACCAAGAGGAAATGACTCCTCTTAGCTTCTTCTTTAAACACGGATGTGTAGAGGGTGTAATAACTGAGGTACAAAAGTGTCTGTGGAACCTAATCAGACAAGAAAAGCTTTTCAAACTTGGTGGTTTTAACCAAGTGTTTTTAACTGGTAGAATAACATGTTTGACTTGATTGATTTCCTGCCTTAAAAAAATACTGTAAAATTTTCAATTCAATGTGGATTTATAGAAGTGGATGTGCTTTAGTTCCCTTTCTCTAAGTACTTGAAAGAAATGCTACAATTTTTAGTCAGCACATTTAAATTTGCATCAGTTCCTGATCTAGGCCAAATGTCAAGTGATTGGTAAATACTCATGTGCAACATTCTTGTGGCACCTGATTCTGAATTCTGACCCCTGAAGTTTTCAAGAGCTGTGTAATGTGGAGTTATTTGTCTTTTACCGCCTCAGTAGATTACACAATAAAAATCCAGGCAGCTGTTCTCAACAGCCCAGTACAAACCAACCAACTTATTTGCTGCCTGCACGCTTAGTTTGAAAAGTCAATTCTTGACTCTGGTAATCAAGTGACTTAAACAGATAAACAATAAAGTTGCAACTGAGCTTCCCAAACAAATAAAATGAAAATGTCCACTGGAGACAGCTTTAGTCATTTGAAATCATTGTATTTAGGCTTATGCCAGACACAAAACTGGCTCAGGTGTTCAGTAGTCAGTGAACTTCTGTTTCTTCCCTCCTCTCCCCTCCCTGCTTTTTTTTAAGAGACTCAGAATTTCATTGTCACAACTTAAAATTAATTCCAATTTTTCCTTTTTTTGGGCAATGTTTTGCAACCTATTTGTTTGTTTTTAGTTGGACATTTGTGTGTACTTGTGTGCGTTTGGATCATCACAAGGTATTTTGCAATTGGAATTTTTAAATTAAAGTACTAAGAACATTAAAATAAAGTCTGAGCAGCATCTCTATTCACAGTTAAAAAGCCAGGTGGAGTTCTTGTGAAGTCTTAGAAGCAGATGCTGAATCTCACAGCTGGGGAAAAGCAACCCCAGGAGCAGTCAGGCCCTGCTGAAGGGATGCTGAAGCCTCCAAGGGTTTCTGCGTTTCTGGGACACTGTGGAGCCTCCATCCATGGAGACTTGCAGAATTGTGTGCAGACTCCTAAGCAACATGCTTTAACTTCAGTGTTGGAGCTGAGCTTGGGAGCAGCTGACTCCCAGAGGTCCCTTTCAGGCTGAATAGTCTATAATTCCTACACAATTTAAATATCTTTGGTCCTTGTGATAAATGCCCAGGGCTGCTTTTGGCTTTATTACCCTCAACTTAATGACAAAAGGGTTTTTTAGGATTGTGTTTTTCTACTAAATGGCATTGTATTTCAGCTTGTCTTTATAAATAAGTTTCATGAAAAAGGTGTATAAAATACATCTAAAGATTTGCATTGGAGTTGAGTTGTTGGATTTCCTTCAATGCTTGGTCAGTCCTTGACCAGTCCTGTCTGTGGAACAAATGGCTTTGAGCAGCCACCTCTGAATCTGTGTGATAGGGGCATTGAAGCTGGTGTTGGAAGAAAAATAACTGCAAAAATCCAGACCAGACTATGTAAGAAACAGACCCCATCAGGAAGAATGCCTGGCCTGATGAAGCATGTAAAATTTATATTTTTTTCCATTAAAGGGTATCTTTCTACTTTGTAGCATCCATGCCATCCTGTATGAGACTTAAGCACAGCCTGCTTGTGTGTTTTGGTCTGTGTGCTCTACTTGTAGGTGAAAATTTCACTCCTCATTGATATTCAACTGGTTTTAATTATTCCACAAGTTCACCTCCCCCTGTAGATGCACACAATCTGTCTGCTGCAGAATAATCCCCTTTTCTACAGGCTTTGATCAAAACACCAGAAATAATTACAAGGTGAATCTTTTAGTCCCTGTGTGAAGAAGTACCTACGTATTGGAAAACCTCAGTTTCTAGCTTTTTTTATAGTAGAATGTAATCTAGATGTAATATCTTAATAGCCGCTTGTGAGATTTGATGGTCTAGGTCCATTTGTACAATTCCAAAGGAGAGGAAATATTAACTATTTATATATTTAAATGTCTTATAAATGGAATGTTTCCTTTGTATTTAGGGTGGAATAAAAAATTATTTTGAGTGGTAGAACAGGCAAGGAAATCCCTGAGAACAGAACTAATCCTAATTTATCATTTCCTAGTTTTGTTATCAGCCTATTAAAATGTCAGCCACAATTAATTCTTGTTTAGCAATGGGAAGACAAGGCTCCTACAGTTTATTTAGTACAATAAATCAATAAAAGCACAGATTATTAATGCATCTTTTCAGATTCATGACAGAGACATTGCGTAGCAGTTCTAATAATAGCTTGGGCTGTTAGAAAGCCAGGCCTTTGGGCTGTAGTTTTGCCTACATTTTTTGAAATGATCTTAAGAGCTGTCAAGTGGCCAGGCAGCCCTGAGGCTGCGAGGAGCTGTCACTGTGCCACTCCTCTTGCTTCTCTCTGCACCCTCCCTGTGCTGGCACAAGCACTGGTGCAGCTTTAGGGAAACACCTGACTGGCCTGGCTTCAAATGACAGCTTTATTCTGCTTCAGCTCCTTCTCCTCCTTCCCCATTCAGTCTGACTGTCCAGTGCTCCTCCTTCCCTTGTGCCTCCTCCATTCACCTGGTTTGTTAAGCTTGGTCTTGTTTGTTTAAAATATCCATCATTGCAATGTTTAGTCTATTCCTGGAACTCATCATACCCTAACGTTTCATGCTGGCCTCCTGATGCCCTTTGGGTTTTGTCTTTTTTTTTTTTAACATGTTTTATATTCATAACTGCCCCTGAATGCCCTCAAATAAAGATCTGCTCTTATATTACTTCCTTACTAAAATTATCTCGAGTTTCATTTCCAGGTTGGGAAAAAGACAACATTCCCTCTAGTTCGTGAAGTATCAACAGTGCTGTGCAGCGTCCTGAAAAGGGAATTACCTGGGTTGTGAAATCACCAGATCTTTTCCCAAATCCTCAGTCTCACTTTTCTGTCCTGGAGCTGGCTATACAAATGCATTGGGCCCACTCTGCCTGCTGCTATTGAAAATTTTCCAAAATATCAAAGAGAGCTGTTTAGAAACGCTTCTAAGGGTGATTCTACCAGATATTTTCTCACAGCCCAGTTGGTATAGAATGCTGACTGACTGACTGGCCTGGCCTTTTTTCCTTTGAGCTTTTCTCCTTTTTCTCTCCCTGACTCTGTTGATCAAGGTGTCAAATGAGCTGTTACTCATATGACAGTGCTTTTCTAATCTGCTGTTTTCTTCCATTCCTTTATATTCCTTCTTTCTCAACCATGCAGAACTGCATTCCAGCCATCTGAAAGGGAATGTTTTCATGTAGTGTTCCCAACTTCAGTCTGATCCAGTGATTGGATGCTTTCACACAGCAGTATTGAAATGTGAAAGTTTTTCTTCTCCCTGTAACTCATTTTACTTGCACAATTCAAAAGGATAGCCTGAAACTCTTTACGAGTTTCATTATCTATCTATGCGATTTGAATCTATCTTGTGATTTCAAGGTAGAGCAGAGGATGGCTGTGAATTAGCTGTGAGAAGATGGTGTGTTACTGTTTTGTGTTCCAGAATTACATGAATTGGCATGCCTGTGAGTTGTTGGAAGTCTATCAGAAGCCTGGGACTTAAGTTTTATCCACTTGTTCAGTTCATCCTGGATATTCTTCAGAGGGAGCAGCAGCTGTGTGTATTTGCCTGAGTATTAAGTAACAGGAAGTAAGATTTTCCTTCTGTCTTCACTGTTCAAGCCAAGTCTATAAGTTCTCCTGAGTCTGGAATACCATTTTATTGGTTCTCTATATGTAGACTTGTTTTCCAGGAAGAAAAATTCTGAAGATAATTTCATTTGCAGCTAGTTTTTTAAATGATACTTCCATTGAATTGTAGAATAATTTTCGTAAAAAGGGATGACTGGAGGTAATCTAACCTAACCATCTGTTCAAATGAAGTTACTTAAAATTAAATTAAATTTTAATTTGTAACCAGTTAACATGTCTGCATTTTTTTTTCATATCTCTGAGTCCTGTTTAAGTCAATTGCAAATTCAGGTGCTCAGCATTTCTTGAAAACTAGGCCACTTTTATTTAGAGGCATTAACTCTGAGTAGAAACTGCATTCATTGTGGGTTTAAAATCCTGACTTCAGTTTTTAAAACTTGGTTCATAATGCTATGGGTACACCAGAGGAATAAAGCTACAGGAGATGAACAGGCAAAATAATCAGGGATCTGGGCTAAAAAAACCCCTAATGAAATTCTTTGTTTGTGGAAAATTAGCTGTATTTCATGTAGAGAATGAGAGAATCTAGACTTGATGGCTGAGACCACTTTTGGTACCAGTGTGAGCCCTGTGAGGGAAGGAGGCCTTTGAAAAAGGCATTTTATATTTTCTATACATAGATATTTTTAGAAAACTAAATGGTGATATTTTTATTCTGATTTCTGGAGGAACCCTGACTAAATGGACACTTAATTTTCCATTCCATAGGGCCAGCTCATGTTGCAGTTGAACTAAACTGCTGGGAAATATTTATAGTACCACATGATCTTTAAAAATAACATTCCAGTCTACTTTGTGGATGTCTTGAATTCTTAAAATCTTTGCTGTTGTAGATACCCGTGACATTCATGGAGTGGAAAGATCTTCACTTTGCTGATTTAGGCATTTGTATTTATCATCAAGTTGATTGTGTGTTATTTTTAGATTTGGAAGCAGTTTGGATGGAAATTCACCTGTGTGGCTGTAGAAGGTCAGAACCTTAAGTGGGTTGACTCTTTAGGGCTGGATGAGTTCCCATGGCACAGTCTGCAGGGGTTTCCATGGTCTGCAGTGGCACACAGACCACATTTGAGTTACCACTGCATGGGGTTCTGGTTCCAAAAGGGTCTTTACTGGTCCTGTGTGACCAGGGAGAGAACAGAAAATGCTGTTCTTAGTAGCTCATGCACTGTTGGAACAGGTGGTGCTTGCTCCTGTCACATTAAACCTTTAACCCAAACCTTGGCTGCAATTTGCTCTCTCCAAGCCCCTGAAGGGTGCCTGTACTCAGGTGGGGGATGGTCTCTTTTCTCCAGACAGCACTGACAGGACAGGACACAGCCTTAAGCTGTGCCAAGGGAAATATAGGTTGGATGTCAGGAAAACGGATTTTTATACGGAAAGAGTGATAAAGTACTGGAATGATCTGCCTGGGGAGGTGGTGGAGGCACCATCCCTGGATGTTGGAAAGAAGCCTGGATGTGGCACTCAGTGCCATGTTTAGTTCAGGTGTTGGGGCTGGGTTGGACTCGATGGTCTCTTCCAGCCGTGTGGTTCTGTGGTTCCTCGTTAACCCCAGTGTCACCCTGTGCCTGTTCTGTAGGGTGAGGGCTCCACCCTCCTCTACACACGGCTGCTGCTCCAGGGCGAGGCCGCTCCCGGGCCCATGGAAAACTGGAGATGTTTGTTCCTGGTGTTTTCCATTGTGTGCCTGCTGCGGGGTGGGAGGGGATGGCCAGCCAGGGGAAAAGCTGAACAGCACTGTACTGGCTGGGGGCTGCCCTCAGAGAGAGCTGCCCTCAGGGTGGGGGGGATGAGGGGATGGAATGGGAATGGGAGCAATGAGGGGATGGAACAGGGCTGAGGAGAACATGGAACAGGAGTGATGAGGGGATGGAAGTGATAAGGGGAATGGAAAGGGAGCAATTATCTGCAATGGGACTGATGAGGCGATGGAACAGGACTGATGAGGGGAGAGGGTGGAGCTGGTGCCCAAATTGCCCCTGTCCCAGCCTGTGGCAGTCCTGGGCAGCTCTTGGATGCTGCCCTGGGCTGCAGAACAGCTCCCAGGAATTTGGTACAGATTGAAGAACAGAGGAGGATGTAGTTTCTGCAGAGCTGTGAACTGGCCCGGATCTAATGCAGATAGTTGTCTTTAGTGTCTTCAGAAGAAATCAGACCTTTTCAATTTTTTACAAACTTTTCTAAAGGTCTTCTGTGTTTCATAGGACATAAATCTTCCTGCATATTCAGACTCCTTTTCCATCTTTCTATTAGGTTCTTTTCCCTTGTTTCTTCTCAAATATTTCATTTATAGCTTGCTCATTTTTTTATAGTACTAAATGTTTATGTGAGTAGAGAAACCATCACAATGATAGTATTGTGTCAGTGCTTAGTGTTTCTCCTACTTAGGCTACGTGATGTGCTGCTGCTGTTTCCTAGAAAATGGCTGTGGTCAGATTGTCATCTCGTCTGTTCTGGACAGTGAGATACTGTTTAAACACTGTTCTTGTGTGTCTGCATGGGGTGGCCCTTTTCACTACTGCAAGACTTTTGGGTTTTTTTAGCCCCTTGACTGCCACATGACAGTAGATAAAGAGCTGTATTGATCACAGTGAGGATTGTCTTGGATGTGGTGCTCAACAGTTGTAACAACTTATTACATAGAGCAAAAATATGGATAAGCAGAGTGCCCTTAGTTTTTGCATATCCAAAACAAGTTAGCTTCTGGTATTTGTCCTTTATGTAAATATTTGTGGGTTTAGTGAAAAAAGAAGAGCAAATCCAGCTTTATATTTAACTTGAAGAGCTGTAGATATTTATGTGCCCTTAAAATGCACCCATGTTTAAAAGAGCTAAAGAAGCTTCTTCAGCTTCTTCAGAATTCCTTTTTAACATACAAATGATCCTCCCCTCCAACTTTCTGCCAACTTTCTGTTTGGGATGATAGCATTCTGATTTCATCCTGAGAGAACTCACCATGTTTCAGGGGTGGATGACATAATTTCAGATGTAAGATAACTCTTCTAAAGACTTTTCCAAAGAATTGGTGCTCAGGAGAAAAAATGCTGTAAGAGATAACAAGACATCAAAATTTTTCTCTGACACGGCATTATATGTGCATTTATAATTACCACCTTCTTTGCAGTTACTTTCACTTGTGTTTTATTAGTATTCTTCTCGATTATATTTCAAGATAAGACATTGAACATTGGATTGGATTTTATGTTGTGTTCTTTTTGCAACAGAAAAACAGATCTGAGGATGAGTGATAGGGGATTTGTGGTGAGTTCAGAAGTAAAGGATTTAATGATACAGTATGAGTTTTCGTAATTGCTTCATTCTTCAAAAACTTGGTTTTAGAAGAACTTATCTGACACAGATAAATGTTGAGTGTTGATGACAATTCATGTGGATTTGGTACTTTTTAATGTCCAAGTCTTTTGCTGATATGATAAATTCTTTTCAAAGGAGAGTTCATTGCATTGTTTCTCCATGTCTCATTTATTGCAGTGCTCCAGGACAGGCTCTCTGTGGCCATGTTCTTGGGCAGCTCTCAATTTCAGGAAAGCCTTACAAACTCCCTCCCATGCTTATCCTTTGTATCTCCTTGGTTGGCACTATTTGATAGCAGATATTTGCACCTCCTGGATTTAATTGGACATGTGCAAGTGAACTACCCAGCACTGGTAAAACTGATTTCTCCAGCTCTGGCTGCAGTGGTAGGAACTAAATGTTTATGTGAGGTCCTGGGCTCTCAGTGATGTCCTGAAGGATTTGAGCTTGGCACAAGATAGTCTTGTTCTTCAGGAGAATGGGTGAGTGGTTTAGAAAGAGAGCACAGCCCCAGTGTGCAGCCACAGCTTCTGAAATCCTACTGATCCTTTAGCCTGAAGAATAAGTCTGGAACTCCTGGGGATGTTCCCAATGCCTGGGTTTTGTTAACTGCTACTGTGCAATGTTCCAGTGGTTCTGCTGGTGGCCAACACTTGCTGGAAGTGTTGCCTGGTTTGTTTTTTTTTTCCTCCAAACTAGTTTAGTTTGATCTGCATAACCCAGGACATATGATTTTAGTTCTGATTTTAGTTCTATATGTTTAGTTCTGTTAGGGGGAAAACATGAGTGAGCTGCAATTCATGCAAAAATATGTGCAGCTTACTTTTGACTGTGTCTATCCTTAAATTGTTTTAGAAATCAATGAAGAAGAAGCCTGCTTCTGGTAGCCTTTTTTTTTTTTCTTTCTTTTTTTTTTCCTTTCAAAGTGGTCTTGTTGGTTAAATGATGAGATGTACTTTTGTTGGGAGGGGAGGGGACAGCTATAAGGTCTCCTAGCTTCTGGAATGAGGCTGTTGGAACCAGAGCAAATCCTTTTGTCTGCCTAGAGATGGCAAATCCCTTAAAAACCACAACAGCAACACTCAATTGAGAAATCCTGTTTTAGGGCTTTTTCTTTGTGTACATTATATGAATAAATACCAAGATAAGTGATAAATTTACTTCTTCTGCAGATGTTCTACTCATCTGTGTTCCATTTCTTTCCATTAGTATAAGCAGCTCTGGCAGGACTGCTAGTATAGTAAAATACAAATTGATTAGGAGGGCAAGTGTGTGGGCACACACATACATAGATATGAATCTGAAATTTACAGGTTGAAGCTTAGAGAAAACTTACACTTTACATGGGAAGGTTTGCATGCTGTCTGTCAGTACTACCTGTGCCTTAGAAAAGCATTTTGTACTGGGCTTTGCTCCTGTGACATTCAAAGTCATTGATCAGACACTTGAGGAGCCAAGGTTAAGTGCTGGTTTAATTACTTCCTTCTTTTGTAAGTGAGGTTGTTGTTACTGTGACAGTGGGCAGGAATAGCTATGAGGTTAACAGCCTGAAATAGCTTTTTATTATTATTATTTGAATTGTTGTTTTTTTCCTTTGGCTGGAGGTTGTTTGAAATGTCTCTGGTGCTGTTGCTCCCAATCCAGATGGCTTTTTTTGCCTTTGTTTCAGTTCCTAGATGTGATATTGTTAGTTAGCCACCAGTGCCACCACACATGTCCCAGTTGGGGCCGTGACTCATCCCCAGAGCTGCTGTGGGTTGGCAATCTTGTGTTTCTCAGGATAAAAACTGGTTCTCTCTCAGCCCCTGTGATGTCAGCTCTTGGGGCAGAAACAGGGTGCTGGCTGCAAAACACACTGACCTGCTTCCTTGAGGAAGGAAATATTAAGTAAGTGCCTGAAAGCAAGAATAGCTCCTCAGCATGCTCAGATTGGCAAGATGGCTTCACTTCCCTTTTTAATTGAAAATGCAAATGGAATTTTTAAAGATTCTGGTGTCTGTGCTGGAAATCTGTAATTATAAACAAGTATCTTACAAGAACTTTATAACTCTGTGTTGTGGTGTTTGAGCTCCAGGATATGGAGCAGCATTTTTAAGTCTTGCTTCTTTGAACATTTTAAACTTTTGTTGATGCACTGAAGTGGTTTCAACAACAGCAACTGTGAAAAATATCTGAAAGCAGATGAAAATAGAAAAGATATGCTGAATTAAAGCAGGAATGAACTATATACAAACTAACGACATAAAACAGATTTCCTTGCTGCTGTACCTGTCCAAGTAATGCTTTGTAATGGAAATATCTCTTTATTTTACCCTCATGACAGCAGAAAATAACTGCAAATATGTGCACCCAAATACGAAAAATGTATAATTTTTTGCTGACTTCTAATTTCAGTTAGAAGAGAATTGCAGCCAGCATTTTATGAGTACAAGTGACTGGGTGGAGGAAAACAAAATGTATCCCATTAAAACAGTAGCTTGTGGAAAATACCCTGATTGGCCATGAGGAATTACACATTTTGTCTGGGTTTGTTTTTTGGGTAGGTGCTGTGTTATTCCAGTAAGGTATTCTGTGCTGGGTGTAGTGATGGGGTAACATTTTATTTCTTCCTTTCAGACAGCTTAGAGCTCACACACCATGCTAAACTTCACACATCCAGTGGTGAATGGATGGATTTATAAACTGTGGTAATTCATTTAAAATACCTTCACATCTGATTTGTTACTTTTACCACACTGCCACCTCCAATTATTTTTGCTTTAATTCAATCTGCTCAGTGTAGTGGACTTTTTTGGAGAAAAATGTGGACATAATGGTTGTAAAACTATTATTTGATAGTGATGATGGCAGGAGCTCCCTAATTGTTGCTTCTATTGAGGAAAAAAAAAAAAAAGTGTTTCCTTATGTACTTATGCTTTCTGAAATTTAAAGGTGTTTATTTGGCATTAATGAAAACTCTGCTATACCTTTATCTAGTACAAACAAAATATGAAGTGACCTGTGCATTAGTGTGGTTACAAGATGTGTTGGCAGCTTGTGCTAAGGCCAGATGGAAAGGTGTTGGAATGATTTTGGTCTTGTTATTCAGTGTATTCACGTGGCAGTTAGAGGTGAGATGGAGTGTGTTGTCAAAGACCTGAGGCAGCTTTGAACTGGCAAGGTGATTTTTGTGCTGCTGACATCATCCATTGTCCATTGTGGGGAAGGGAAGGACTAATTGGAATATTGGAAAGCTGCAAGTGGAGTTGAACCTTCTGACATTTTCTGTTACACAGGGTGATTTCCCAGAACTCGTGCTGTCCAGCAAGAATTCAAAAGATGTAGGGGTAACTTGTTTATTGAAGTGTTTTCCAATGCTCCCTATCCCTTTGGCAGCTGAAGAGCATTGTGTGGATGAGAAGGAAGGTAAATGATTCAGTGAGCCATGGCTGAAGGGAAAACTCAGCTTTAGAGAGTGGTAATCAAAAAAGGAGACTTGGAAGGTCAGAAAAACTGGTGCTAGCATTAGGAGTAAATAAAAATATGCTGAAATACAAAGGACAGGCAGTCAGGAAGGCAGAGGAGTGAGCTGGAGGAGATCACGGGCAGGGTTTCCTCCTACCCTGCAGTGGATTCGGTTCCCACAGTGGGTGGAGTTCAGTGATCGTTCTCTAAGGGTGAAAACAAATTGAGATAATTGTCTTTAGAGGAAAATGGTGCTTTCTGGTAGAGTTGAAGAAATTTTTCCTGCTATTAACATAGACTTTCAAGTTGAATGTCACTGGCCACTTTCATTAACAACAGGAAATTTGCAAAACGTAAAATAATGGAACTGATCATGAGTTTTCATATGAAATATTGCCATTCTTCATCCAAGAAGTTTATTTTGGTTGTGTTTTACACAGGTGAAGTTTTAGAGAAAACTTGAAATGAATTTCTAACTTTGTTTCAGCTAACCTCTAGGTTTTTTTCTTACTACTTAGTTTTAATGATATAAACATCTCAACAATAGTGCTTTGCCAGGCAAATATTTTTATTATATTAAATAACATTACTGAGTAAAACTATGCTTATATGTTTGCAATACTGGCATTTGAGACCTCAGAGTTGTAAGCTGAGCTGTACAAAGCAGGCTTATGTAAACCTTCCAACGACTTTAAAATGTGTGTCTAATTATAGAAGGTTAAGTATACTGAATTTTGGGGTTTTTTTCTCCCTAAGGCCATGTGGTTATGATATTATTGAGATTCCATAATGCCTCCTGCCGTGACAGACAGCCTTGACATCTGGGCAGTGGATTCACAGATTGGTGCTGATGGCTCAATATCTGTGGACTTCCTGTTGCCCACTGGAATCTACATCAATCTGGATGTCCCTCGAGATGCCACCATATCTCAGATTAAACAGGTAACACCAAATGGGGGGCAGCTCACCGGTGTTGGGATGAGGGCTGGTTCTGATTTGGATGTGCCCTCTGGCAAATCAAGTCACGAATTTTAGCAGGCACAGCAGTGAGGTACTGAGGGCACCTGCCCAGCAGATTGACTGATAAAGAAATGTGGGGGGGAGGGTTAGCACGGGGTTTGGGCAGATGGCAAGGTTTGGGAAGTGCCTTCTTGCTGATAGTTACAATTCAGCAGAGATTATTCTAATAGTTCTATGTTTGTGTTGTATTGCTACTCTGAACCTTTTCCTAACACATTGGTAATCCATTGTTTGCTGATCTAGCGTTTCTCTGGTTAGATTTTTAGTGCAGAAATCACAGATTGGGCTCCTGCTTCTGTTGACTGGCACCAAAGATAATTGCTTTAAAAACTGTGTTTGCCACTTCCTAAAGGTTTTGTACAGATTGGAGCATCACTTGAAATATGAGGGAATATCCAAATGAAAGGAAGGGGAGAATGTAAGGAAGTGACCACAGATACCAAAAAACAATCTACTGACCTTTGATCAGATAATGGCCATGTGAGGACATGGGGAAAAGTTACTGAGGAATTAGGCACTAAATTAATTACAACACAGACTGACTTACTCCTAATATAGTAAGTGATTTCAAGTGATAAAGAATTTAAAAACAAATATGTAAGTGACAGCAATAAGAGATTTGAACTAAGCTGTCTGGTTTTCTTGCTGCTTGTGGCACATTTAAACTTGACATGCCATAAACATGTACTCTTGGTATTTAGCTGTTTTCCAGAGAAATGCTGATGCTAATTGCAGAGGTCTGTCCTGGAAATCACTCAAGACAGAGACTAAAAGTGAGACAAAGTAAACACATAATGATATATACCGATAAAAATTAACCAAGTTAGAAAACATACTTCTTTTCTGTTTTTTGGGAACCTAAATGGAAATGGATGTTACCTTCAGTGCCTTGAGACTTGTCTCTGTTTTCTGGTTTTTGTTGTTTTGGTTTTGTTGTTGGGTTTGTTTCATTTATTTCTTTGTTTTCATTGCAGCTGTTATGGAAGCAGGCACATTCCTACCCACTCTTTCATCTCCTCATGGAGATTGACTCTTACATGTTCTCATGTGTGAATCAGACTGCCGTGCATGAAGAATTAGAGGATGAAACACGGAGACTTTGTGATGTTAGACCCTTTCTTCCTGTCCTTAAACTAGTGACAAGGAACTGTGATCCAGGAGAAAAGTTGGATTCCAAAATAGGTGTCCTTATAGGCAAAGGTAATTCCATTTAATTTTTTTAATATAAGATTAAACTTCCCTGTGTATGAGGGTCTTAATTGGGCAGGTAGAAGTGGACTTTTAAAGAAATATATTAAAAATTCAGTATTTCCCTTAGTCAAACAAATACTGATATAGTTGGAAAGAATTTAAATACTCAAGATGAAGCACATGAAAGTTTTTTAAAGCTACTTTCTGTATTGCATTTCAGCATTATATCACTACATCAATCAGGAACAAATTTTATTTTGTAGATGAGGAGAAAATATATATTATTGTTATTACTAAGTGAAAAACAGCATAATCCTTGAGCAGTGTTATAAATAATCTACCAGCAACCTGGATACTCAGAAGGAACTAGAAATTATGATTTTATTATATGTGATGTCTGACTTGGTTAACAATGATTCTTGTTTTTGCTCTCAATTGTGACACTGATTTTCATCAAACAATGAAAAGCTATTTTTAAAGGTTTCACAGTAACTTATTCTTGATGTTATTTCAGAATTTTCAGCTTTTAAATCTACTCTGCTTGGTTATACAATCAAGATTGACAGGGTCCTATGAGGTCATACCTCTTGTTTTAAAACAATGAGCCATTGTTAGGTCTCTTATAAAGACTGCAGGTTTTGTTTAGATTTCAGCAGTACACTGTCTGCCTGTTTGTTAGAGCTGACAACAGGAGCAGTTGGTCAGTTTAACCATTCAGACAGATCCTGACAGATTCAAAGAAATTCACATTCTGTGACTGAATATTTGGTTTATCAGAGCTGTGTGAGACCCCCCTGCCTTATGCAACTCCTGTTCAGTACCTTAGCAGAGAAAAAAATGTGTTCCTGTCTGAGCTTCTAAACTTAGTGCTTTGTTCTCAGAAGGTGCTGGGTGCTTTGTGTGATTTGGACAATGTCCTTCAAAGTTCACAAGTAAAGATAAAGACACTTGCAGCCCCTACACATCCTGAAGTACCAAAAAGTCACAGCTTTCCGTTGTATCACAGGAACATGGCATGGTTTGTGTTGAAAGGAGCCTTTTAAAGGTCACCTCGTTCCACCTCCCTGCTGTGGGCAGGGACACGTTCAACTGGACCAGGTTGCTCAGAGCCCTGTCCAATCTGACCTTGAGCATGTCCAGGATGGGGCATCCACCACCTCTTTGGGAAACTGGTGCCAGTGCCTCACCACCCTCCTTGTAAAAAATGTCTTCTTTACATATAATCTAAAGCTACTCTCTTTTAATTTAAAAACTCCCAGAGTTTGCTTTTCTCCAGGCTCTCTCAGTCTGTCTCCATTGCAGAGGTGTTTCAGCCCTCTGAGCCTCTTTGTGGCCTCCTCTGGAGTCTCTCCAGAAGGTTCCCTGTCCCCCTTGTGCTGGGGGCCCCAGAGCTGGGTGCAGCAGAAGAGAGAGACAGAATCCCCTCCCCTGCCCACCTGCCCTTAGTACTTGTGATGCAGCCCAGGACACGTCTGGCTTTCTGGGATCTGAGTGCTCATGGCTAGGTCATGTCCAGCTCATCCACCAGCACCCCCAAATCCTTCTGGGCAGGGCTGCTCATCCCCTGGCCTGTGTTGATACCGGGGTTGTGACTCAGGTGCAGGACCTGGCATTTGGTGCTGTTGAACCCCAGTGGGGTTCCTCTGGCTGGCATCCCATCCTTTGGGTGTGTCACCACACCACTCAGCTTTGTGTCATCTGCAGCTCTGCTGAGGATGCCCTCGATCCCTCTGTCCATGTCATCAGTGAAGCTGTTAATAACACTGGTCCCAGTACCCCCTGAGGGACACTGCTTGTCACTCATGGCCATTGGGACTCTGAGATGTTGACCAGGACCCTCTGGATGTGACCATCCAAGCAATATCACACCCACTGGACAGTTCACCATCAAACACATCTCTTTCCAGTTTAGAGACAAAGATGTTATGGGGCTCATGTCCAAGGCCTTACAGAAATTCACAAAGGTGACATCCACAACCATCCCCTTGTCCACTGATGTCACCCAATCACAGAAGGCCACCAAGTTGGTCAGGCAGGGCTTGCCCTGTGTATTCTTTCTTTACATGTTTTGGAAAAGGAATTTTCGTGGTCTCAAGTTGGTAGAAGTTTCAGTCACATCATTTTGACTTGAGTAGAAGATTTTCATTTTTGACTTTTAAACAAAATTAAAAAGGATGAAGTCATTTTTCTGTGTGATTAAAAAAGCCCATAGCTTGCAAGCACTTCTGCTCTTTTATGAGGCACGTACTGTGCTTTTTAAAATTTGTTCTTGTGAGGGCAGACTTAAAACTTTTCAAGCTACCTTGAACCCAGGGTAAGGTTAGATTTTCTACTTCATAGTGCCTAAGAGATATATTGGTTCGTGGTGTTTAAAATAAACACTCATGCCAGATTGCATGGGAATTGTGCAAGTAACTTTGGAAGTCCACTGATGTCCAGAATCCAGCTCAGCTTTGGGCACCCACTTTGGATGGAATGTCTGAAGGAAACCACCTTTGTCACCCTAACTTAAAGCTAATAATGGTTTAAATGGGGTGGGCAATATTTCTACAGCTGTGCATCCTTTTGCTTCCTTGAATTCTTTCAGGTCTCCATGAGTTCGATGCCTTACAAGATCCTGAAGTGAATGACTTCCGAGCTAAAATGAGGAGAATCAGTGAGGAAAAGATTCAGTCACTTGTGGGTCTCTCCTGGATGGACTGGTTGAAGCACACTTACCCACCAGAGCAGGAGCCTGTTATCCCAGAGAGCTTCCAAGATAAGCTCTATGGTGGAAACCTTGTTGTGGCTGTTCATTTTGATAACTGCCAGGTAGGAATGGTTGTTCATCATGTTTCATGAGCTGTTCTTGACCCAGGTCTGAATTGGCATGGATTGCTCAAGGGTATAAATGGAATAGAATACCTCCATTATGGTGTTTGCTTTAAAATGCAAAGTCTTTCCCCAGGATCCTTGACTCTTGAAAGAAAGTGAGGATGTGAGCCTACGGTTGAGAATTGACCTTCTAAAGTCTAATTACAGTTCAGCTTCTAAAGGCAAAATGTACAACTTGTATCTTCTATATTACTTCACATTTGTTTAAATGTCAAACATGATTCAAAGTTGTCAGGACTTTTTTTGGCCAACTGTTCCTGTTTTGCTTCACTTACATTCAGTTTTAAGCTCAGTTCATCAGAGATTACTGATAATTGGGAGGCACCATATTCAACACACTTGTCTCTGTGTGTGACTCACTGAGCATCTTTGGGATTGATCTGCTAATTAGATCGAGAAATAAATTTTTTTAGAGAAGAATTAGTGTTCTCTTTACTAGAAACACACATGGAAAACTTATATACTGAGACTTAGAGTTAGCTTTATGTTAAGACTGGCAAATCCATGGTTTATTTTTAAACTAAAACCCCCTTTAGTTTCTACCAGGAAAAGCTGAAATGTTCTATCATGAGTTTGTGTGATGTTGAAGTTGCTATGATGCTGCCTGAGTTCAGTAGTCCCATTACCATTTTTTTTGCACTGTGTTATCATTATCATTAAGATGATGTGTTATCGTTCTTTTGGATAACCATGAATTATCAGCACTGTAAACGTTAAAAATCTTACAAATGTCTAAATACATCAGGCTAGATTTGGTGTCCATTTGGACCCAGGTGCAAGAGTCTCATTTTCTAATGATTCAGATGATTTTAGTTACAAAGGTGAATTATTTCTAGCACTATCCTTTTAAACTTTAAAGATTTGAAATGGTACACACATCTGCCCCTGGGAACATTAAATGTGGAGGTGAAAGCTAAATTTGGTCAGCAGTAAGCCCAGTTGATGTTGGATACATAAGTGTTTTATGACAAAACCTTTTCCAGTCCTCTTCAGCTTAAGAGAGAGCTTGTGGTTTTCCAGGGGTGAGATTATCCTCAGCCCTTGATTAAATGCTGCATCTATATGCATATGCTGACAGGACAAAAGCAGTGCAAAAGTTCTTGCTGGTGCAGAATGTATTTGCCTGCCACTACAATAGCTTAGGTTGCTGACATTTCAAATGTTTCAAATGCTTCTGCTGCCAGCTCTGACCTTCAGGGCTATTAACAGTTCAAATCTGAGCTGATTTTTAGAGCAGTAATGTCTGTTCCAGACTTTACTACTTGCACTGAGCACTGGAGTCATCTCAGGAGAATTAGAGAGGAAGGTGTGGGGAGTGTTTTGTCAATTCTTGCAGCTGCAAGGTTGAGAGAAGGAAATATTGAAGTGTTTTTTGTCTAGAAGGTGTGGGTGAGCTGTAAGGTCACTGTGGTTGTCTCTGGAGCAGGAGAGACTGCTCCCCATCTCTGTGACATGTCTGGTAAGATCATCTGGGGAGCAAAGCAGCTGTCAGAGCACCAGCTTCCTGGGAAGAAAAAGTGTTATTCCCTTTCTACCACTGGCAGTTATGGCAGGAGAAAAAAGCCTTCACACTGTGGCAGCTTTCTGAAAGGGGGAAGCTGTTGTGAACCAGGCTGAAACTGAGAAAACACAGAATTAATTTGATGTGACTCTGCAGGGTTTGCTTGTTCCATTGGGGCAGCTTGGCTTCTTACCAGTCTATATAAATAAAGCACAAGTCAAAAGAATCTAAGCAAACAACACTTCACATTTCTCAATAACTGGGTTTGGGGTGCTCACATCTTTAGAACTGGGTGAAAATAAAAATAAAACAACAAAACCCCCAGGACCTCCTGAATCAGCTTTTGCAAATAAACCTGTATAAAACATAATGTGGTAGATGAAGGGAGAGGAAAGATTTCACAGATCTTGTACTTTAGGAAGTTGAAATTGATTTAAACCTTCTTTTTAATTTACCAAAGAGAGTAACTTCTTACCTTTATCTTTTTAGAACACATTAAAATTAGAGATACTTTGAAAGTAGGTTGATAGCCTCTAAGGGTTTTAATTAAAAACTTCCCTAAAAATGCAGTCTTTCCACGTTGTATTCAGAATGCTACAGGTGTTGGCTGCTACTCCTCTTCTCTGCTGTCCTCCCAATGTGGTTTTCTACATAACTCACATTCACAATTTCTTCTGCTTTCTTACTTAAAGCTTTTTCTTCTGAGTTCAGTGATCCTTAAAAAGAGAATTACTTGCTAGTAGGCAGAAAGATGAAAAGTTAACACATCTAGTACTGCTAAATACTTGGAAATGCATCATGATTGGATGATTCATGAATACTGATTCAGTATTCCAAAATACAACCTTCTAGATCAATACATTGCTTTAGAAGTCTTTAAATCACTCCTAAATCAAATAAAGGCCTATGTTTCTAAAAGTACTTCTGATAATATAAAAGTTTGGGAGTTATCTTACAGCTTTTAGGGTGTCTATTATTTTGATTGCCCTAAACCTACGGACTTTAACTGTTAAAACAATCTGGATTTAACAGTTGTTATTTCTACCTGTTTCCTTATGTGTGCTGTGATTTTAGCCTTGTGTGTCTGCCCATGAGAAGTTTGACCTTCAGTACTCCTGTTTGTGTTTTGTTAGGATGTGTTTAGCTTCCAGGTGTCTCCTAACATGAATCCCATCAAGCTGAATGAGCTGGCAATCCGAAAACGTTTGACTATCCATGGGAAAGAAGATGAGGAAGTTGATCCTGCTGATTACGTGCTGCAAGTTAGTGGAAGGCTGGAATATGTCTTTGGTGATCACCCATTAATTCAGTTCCAGGTACACAGAGTTTTTTGGAACTTGATGTAACAATTGTCTGCTGCCTTGACCAAAGGTGCTTCCTCCCATCCATCCCATCCATTACTGAGCAGCAACATCTCCCTCCTCGTGTCTGCAGCCCTCTGCAGTTGTAAAACACATGAACACCATTCTCTTTGTATCTCTGTAATGAATTCTTTGTTTCTTTGGTTTGGAAGTTGCTGTAGAAGTGGTCTGCTGGCTGCTAACAACTGCTCTCCCTGGGCTTTCAGTATATCCGCAACTGTGTGATGAACAGGACCCTTCCCCAGCTGACCCTGGTGGAGTGCTGCACCATAAAGAAGATGTGTGAGCAGGAGATGATTGCCATAGAAGCTGCCATAAACCGAAAATCTTCCAACCTTCCTCTTCCTCTGCCACCAAAAAAAACAAGAGCAACAACTGTGAGTTCCTGGGGAGAATGTCTGATACCTGCAGGGAGCAGTGACTGGTTGGATATAAATCCCAGTGCCTGGGCTTTGTGCTGTGACCTCTGTGTTCCAGTGTGGGTCACCTGGCTCCACTCAGAGCCTCCTGTTATTTGGGAGATTTACCTCAGAAACAGAAATGTGCACAGGTCTTTGCTCTGTTACACACTCTGCAGTTACTCAGAATGAACAATCAATTTGGAATTGTCAGGGTGTAGTACATGATGTATGTTCTCACCCCCAGCTCTCTTCCAGCTGAGTTTTCACTTTGTCTCCTTGTAGCTAGGATAACCAATTTCTTTGAAGATTTCAAATTTATGTTTTTAATTGCATTTTTTTGGTTTGTATTTGATGTTTTTGGTTAGAATGCTTAGCTTACAAAATAGGTCTCAGTGTTACAGTAGTGAAGGATGAACTTGTATCTTTGTTTCTCTTCTCAGAGTGTGTGGGATATTTCCAACCCTTTCAAGATTATTCTAGTAAAGGGTAATAAACTAAACACAGAAGAAAATGCCAAAGTAAGTAACTACATCTGGTTTCAGAAGACATTCTGTTCATCATTTTAATGATTTTCAATGCTGAGTAAACTCAAATTCATACAGATTTCAGCATTTTTATTTATTCCCAATTGCATTGGTAGCATTGGTCAAAATCTGGCTTTATTGCTGAAATATTCCTTTATTGCCTGAAGTTGGATATGTGCATTGGAACATTGCAATCATTGTGGCGGTATGACATAAGTGTTCATTGGTATTTGATTTTTTGAAACATGGTTTCTCTCAAGTGCTGACAATGGTGTGAAGTGAGCTCATTTGAAATAGATTGCCATAAACACCTGATAGGAATAAATTAATTATTAAATGTTTTAAAGTGGAACATGGTATTTTTGTAGTCCTGAATGTATTCTGTGTGTCTAAACTTGGACTGTGTGCTTCTCCACAATCTGTCTTTTATTTTCTACACATGAGGAACACAAAGAAAGCTGGAGTATGATTTCCTGTAAAAATATACATGACTGAGCTACTGACTGCTGTACAGACCACAAGTTGTTAACATGTGGGAATTTATTGCACAGCTTCTTTAATACCTTACAAAACACTTGAATGTGGGGTAGAACAACATTAAACTCCTTTATTTGGTTTAGAAATCAGTAGATTGTGTAGCCACTCCTGTGGATAACAAAGATACCAGTTAACCATTGTTCTCATGCTTTATTCAGGATACTTGATGCATTTTTTTCATTCAAAATCATTGTTACAACCTCCTTGTAAATTAGCAAACCTACATTTTGGTCAACACCAAAAAGCAGTTCTACATTACCAATAAATGAGCCATAGTTACATTTTAATACCTGAGACACTGTGATTGTGGAAATGGATGGCTGCAAAACCAGATGTTTCCCTCTTCTTTGTTTAAACCATTATTTAGCTAGTTCCAATATCTTCTTAACTCTGTTCCATAGACTCTTTAAGTTTTTAAAAGGAAAGATAAAAGAGCCAGTGGATTCTGGAACCAACATAGCTATCAGGAGTTTAAGGTCTTTTTTTCATGCTTAGAAAAGTGACTTTTGGTTAATTTTAGTATGCTTTTAGGGGAAACACAATCAGAGTATTTTCTAAGCTTGAGAAGAAACAGGAAAAATGGGCAGTTCTTTTGTATTGGCACCTGTGGGCACCATCTAAATGTTATTTAGTATTTTGAATGCTTTTTAGTCTTGAAAAATTAAAATCCTGTGGGTAACCTAGAACAAGAATGAATGCAGTGACCCTGCGAACCTGTGCATGTTCCCCTGCCTTGTCTGTCTACAGTGTTACAAAATTGTCACTATTGGGAATGTATTTGTTTTGCAGTCCTGATTCTATGGCTGTTTAATTCGCTGCCATTGTTCCTTTAGCCCCACTGTGCTGTGGATAAGCCAATATTCATCCATTTCTGCTGAGACCACCAGCAGTGCTCACAAATGCAATGTCTGTAGTGGGGAACAAAACATTGTCAGCTGGGTAGCTCTGCCCCAGTGTGAGTTGGGGACATCCACCTAGGGCACAAGTGACCTCCCCCAGCACTCCAACACCCCGTTTTCCAAATACATGACATTGGAAATTACTTTTCTTTTGTCTTGGTCTTGGCCACCCCAGCAGTACACACCATTTCATTCATAAAAGGGATGTGTCAGAATGAAAAAAAAAGATTGGGATCCAATCCCTTACATTGACAGCATGAGAAGTCATAGAATTAGAGAGGTGAAATATTTTTTTTACCCAAAACCACTATCAAATTTACTATCTCTCTTTCCCTTGCAGTGCTCAGCAATAATGTGATAGTTTAAAGGGAATGTGGGGAAGGTTGATTCAGGAGCAGAGGGAATCAGAAGCATCAGATCACTTTTACACATTTAACATTGAGAACTTCTTTTTGGTGTTGACAAAGATTACATTTGTGGGTTTTTCTCTCTCTCTGTGTTTGTCTCTCACGCTGGTGTTTTGGAAGGCCACCTGAAAGAAGTTGGCACATTTCACTCTGCAGTTTTCTCTGTATATATGTTATTGAACAGAAAAGTAGAAATGCAACAGAAAAATTAAGAAAGAACAGAAAAACATCTTAGCAATGACCTATAATGAGTTTAATTTCAGTGCCAGTAACTCCAGCTTCTTTATCTAGTTGTTGTTCTCCTTTCCTGATTCTTATTTTTGTTGTTCAAGCTGGTTTTGTTGGTTTCTGAGTACTAAAGATAAAATAAACCCTAGAAGTAACATATATTGTCATTATTATTATAGGTGACCCCTGGTGTTAGAGTCAGCAGGGTTCCCTCTACACATTTTTAGAAATAGTTGAAATAAAAAGTGAGTTTTTTCTTAAGCTGAAAAAAACCTCAAACATTTCTCATCTAGAAGCACAGATTGGTTCTACCTGGAGATTTTAATTTGTATTCAGAAAATTAGTCTTAACTTCTTTACTCTGCTTAGTTGTTTGATGAAATTCATATTGTATGTGTGTTCTTTATTATTATTCTATGCAAAATTCTGTCGGTTCTGTCATAAGCTTAAAATCTCTCATTTCTTTATGGCAGGTTCATGTTAGGGCTGGTCTTTTCCATGGCACAGAGCTCCTTTGTAAAACAATTGTAAGCACAGAAATATCTGGGAGAAGTGACCACGTTTGGAATGAAGTGCTGGAGTTTGAAATCAATGTCTGTGATCTGCCAAGGATGGCAAGGCTCTGCTTTGCTGTTTATGCTGTCATGGATAAGATGAAAACGAAAAAGTCCACCAAGGCAATGAATCCTTCCAAGTACCAAACCATTAGGAAAGCAGGAAAAGTGGTAATTATTTCATATGTTTTTCTTGAGTGACTTCCTAGTTATATCAAAATGAGCATCCAGAAATCTTCCCTTGTCCTCACAGTAGTTCTCAAGAATGCAAAATAATAATGTAAAAAAAGGTATTAAAAGGAGCATATGTATTAAGAATTGCACATCTTGGTATGAAAACTTTTGTTACTTCTCAGGGATTAATTGCTTTTCTGAAAGGTATCACCATTTGAAAAAAAAAAAAAAAAACACCACAAGCCACTCTCTCAATTTTCTGTATACTGCAGTGTTTCTTGTGTAGTAAAATTTGCTGCATCTTCATTTCCATATAACAGTTCTTTCCTTTGGCAGCATTATCCTGTAGCCTGGGTAAATACCATGGTGTTTGACTATAAAGGACACTTGAGGAATGGAGAACTGGTACTGCACAGCTGGTCATCATTTCCTGGTAAACCTCAGCTTTTCAGACTTGGGCTTTAACTGTGGGAGAGTGTGGGATCCAATAGCAGAATATTTACTTTATGCATGTTCAATTCTCATGTAATAATCTCTTCATTACATGTAATTTTTATGTGGAAAAATATACAACATTTTAATCCCTTTCTTGAAAGTATTGTTTAGCAGGAAAGAGGAGAGCAAGAGCCTGCTTGGAAGCAGTGTTCTAAAAGTTTCATCTCTCATGGAAGGAAAACCACATAAAATAGATGCATGTTTATATCTGCTGTTACTTGCTTTTAAGGTACAGTTTAGGTTTCATTTGGTCCCTGTGCCATGCACCCCAAATTGAAGAGGTCAGTTATAATGTAAGTGATAATATTTGCATCAGCAAAAGTTGTGAATTAGAATTTTGCCTTGTTCCCTGATACTGAGATCGATTAGTGGGAGTGTCTGGAGCCTCTGTGTCACTCTTGATCCCATCCTGAGGAACCCTGTCCCAGCCTGACTGGCCTGAAGCTCTGCTCTCCATCTGATCCAGAGGATGTGTCCTGCTTTGCAGAAGCTGCAGATCTCACTGGGAATTGTTTCAGTGTAGGGATAGCTCAGCTTCCCTGGACTATTACGTTTACTTAAGGAAATCAGTTTCTCATGGGGTGATAATCTACATTTGGGAATGCAGGAGGCAGTTTGTGCTGGAAATACAGAGCACTGCACTACAAGTGCTGTGCAGCAAAACATGCTCTGTCCATTTTATAGGGAAGTGATTTCTTACTGCATGCCTGGCCTGTAATATTAACTGTTCTGCCTGTGTTTCAGATGAACTTGAAGAAATGTTGAATCCCATGGGAACGGTCCAGACCAACCCTTACACTGAAAATGCAACAGCTTTGCACATTAGATTTCAGGAATATTCAAAGCAGCCTATTAATTACCCTCCCTTTGATAAGGTAAGGGATGATCTAAAGAGCAATCATGATTGCTTATGTGGAAATAGCTGTTTCTTCTTTCCTTTGAACACTGCCTTTTCCCTTTTCCTGCCTTTTAGTCACCATAGTGCAGTTTGTTAAACTTGCACTGTGTGAGTGGCCGTGCTCGACTTCAGGGTCTATTTTGAAAATGTACACTTTTAAAAGTGGTCTGTACATGGCCTTTTGAAGGTCAGAAGCAAATCAGTTTTCCCATATGAATGATCTTACAAAAAGCTAAATTTATCTGCTATTCTGGAAGCCTTCAAACTGTGCTTGCCTGTGATCTATAAAGACCTCTTCTTTCTTGGTACAAATGTGTGTTACCCACTCTTTGGGACACTGCCCTATGAGCTCAAGTCCTTTAAAGGATAAATGGACTCTTAATGCTGTGTGCAAAGGGATTTCTGAAGGTCTGCTCTTGGACTAAACCCACTGAAGTGGCCCTGCAGTTTTCTACAGATGAAGATAAGAATCTCTCTAGAAAGGAGGTGTATATTTGGAATACACGTGGTTATTTCTGTAGTGTGAAGGATAGATGGAAAGTGGTTCAGAAACTAGCAAAAAACGCTAAGACCTGGAAAGAAGTAATGAAAAAGTCTTAAAACAGGCTGCTAATGATACTATAAAAGTCAGGTTTAGCTCATATGTACATTAGTCTGAATTTTGGTTTGGGGAAAGTAACGACTTAAAGAAATTGCCCTTTTTTGGTGGTTGGTTGGTTTGTTTTGTGGGGGTTGTTTGGTTTGGGGTTTTTTAATAGGATTTTGCACCTTTTTGGGGCATGAACAGAAAGACTGAAATGACCAAGTTTTATCATCTTGTTCAAAGGCAGACTTGGGATTTAAGTTCATAAAAATGAAATCAAGTAACAAGATAAGGTTTCTTTTGTTTCAGTTTGGATTGATAGTGTTTCCCCCTCCTTGTCAGTACTGTACTTTCTGTTTTATTCAAACAGCATTGGAAATGCAGTAAGAGCTAAACCAATACTGACCAATTGCTGCCTTATTTATAGCTGACCAGTTAATGCTTCATAGTGGACATAGTTTATCCAGTTTTGTTATTGTTTTGTTTGTAATGCTGTAAGTTTTTTGCTCATTACATGTATTTAATTTCCAAAGAAAAAAATTGATGTACCTATTATAGACAGGCTAAGTAAAAATGTGTCTCTTTAGTAATCATATATTTGTTCTGGCTCTGGTGTTTCTTTTCTTTGTTTCTGCAATACCAAGTTCTCAGGAAGTTAAAACCCTGGGCTGAATGCAGCCAGTGGATTTTACAGGATGAGACAGAGTGTAGTGACATTAAGGGTAGGGTCTAATGGTTTTCACCCCTTGTGACTTTCACCTTCATTCAACTCAGTCCCCTAAAGATTCTCTTGGTGAAGGTTCTGTTGAATGAGGAGTGACACTGCAGCTGCTGGAATTACATCAGCTGAGGATCTCTCTCTCACAATGCTCCAGCTGAGACTTGCTTGCTCTATGGCCACTTTTCATTTTCCCAGTATTGTTGCTTGTTTCTGCCAAGAAAACAATGAATGAGAAGCCAGATTTTTGTTTTGAGAAAAATGATGTGCAAAAATAAATTAATCTTTTCAATCATATCGTCAACCTGCTTGCACAGCGAGGAGCTGTTTGGGGCTGAGGGAGCAAAAGTGCCTGGACCAGAGATAAAAACCTTGTCTGAGACAGGAGCCATGTGTGGGGCTTGTCCATGGCCAGTGCTGCAGGCACATCATGGGGCTGGGCTTCACTCAAACAGAGCTGGACTTGCAAAGACTTGGAAAGTTTATTTGCAAACAGAGTAACTCTGCAAGGCACGGGGAGGCAAGAATCAAACAGAGAATTAGGACACTGTGGTTTTGTTTATGCATGTTTTCACACACAGTATGTAAATAAGCTTTGCAGCCAAGTAGCAGATGTAGTACATGATATTAATGAGAGTTTCATACAGAAAAAAGAATAAAACAAGTTAGGATGCCTTTCTAAGGATTTTAGCTGCTAGGCATTTCTGCTCTGATTATTACAGTCTTTTGTTGTTTCTCTTGTTGTCTGAGTAAAGACAATACAAGTCTTGCTGAACCTGGGGGTGCTGTTGTATTCCTGGGTGATGAGAGAGGCAGAGCTCTCAGGAAAAGGAGATGCTGGAGTTCCTTAGACTTTTTTGTTTCACAGGGTTTTATTTTATGCTTTGTTCCTCAAAGCAGCAGCGGGTGACAGCTGTGGATAGACATACCTGGCCAATTGAGCGTTGTGACACCTGGCTTGGCTGCAGTAATGTGCAGAATGCACATTGGAGAACTGCATTTACTTCTAGACTTAATTCTCCATTATGGGTTATTGCATGAACTTCAAAAACCAAGTAAAATGTTCAAAAGGAAAATAAAAAGGGAGGGGAAGTTCAAGATCTAGAGAAGTACCTGGACACACTGATTAAGATCATAAGAGCAGTCTGAGACAGTGGTGAGAGGACTGGGCTTGTGGATTCTTACTGGGATTGAGGGCTGGAAGCATGGACCCATGGGCATGGAAACACAGTGCCCTTGGAAACTGCACAAGTAGAGGTGAGAAAGAAAAGGATAACTTAGAGTTGAGGAATTGGTTTGCTGTGGTGAAAAGGAGGAAATGCAGAAACAGAAAGCAATATGTCATCAGGAAGGCTGTTTAATTTGGCCCAGGAGTGATGAAAAAGGAAATCATTGAGGTCATCATGAGCACTGCTGTTCCTGATCTCCCTAGTCCTGCAGATGAGAAAAGGGACACTGCACACAGGTCTGTGTTATACCCCTGCATATACAAAATTGCCTAAAGATAGCAACATTTCCTTATCTGCTTCATTTCTGTAATGCTGATTCTAGCAATGCATTCAGATTTGAGGTTAAATCTAATGTATTTAAAACCAATTTCTTGCAGATACTTGAAAAGGCAGCTGAGATTGCAAGAAACAGTGACAATGCTGCAATGGCGGTGAGCATCATCTAAAGACTATTTTAAAATTAATTTTCTGGGTTTTTTCAGTTATCTTCTGCATCAGTCTAGAAATAAATAAGTCAACTACTCAAATAACAATTCTACTGACTGTTTTCTGATATAATTAACTTTGATGAACTGCTTTAAAATTCAGATATATATCTGGTTTTTCCAATATATTTTGGACTTGTTTATATTTTGTCGAAAAGCTTTACATACTCTGGATTTGGAAGACAGCTAAGATTTACCTTAGATCTGGAAAACAATTTAGGACTAGAAGACCAAAGTAAGTGTCTGTTGACTTGGCAACTGTGTTTTCTTTTGCTTGTTGCAAAAGTATTTTTTTATTTCTAGTGAAAAGAAATAATTATTTGTGTATCTAAATTTGCTCATTTGAAAAATAGACTAAGAAAGTATATACATCCTAAAGGAGAGTGCTCCATGTTGGAGCTGGAAAACAGAAATATTGCCATCTAGTGTCCTTAACTCTAAAGTTGAGCTGTTTTTCAGAAAGTTCTGCACACTGAAATTGGAATCTGTTACGTACAGTGCCTACAGTAGGGAATCTGGAAGAAAGGCCCAGCAGTCATTTCCCTGTGTTTCATGAGTTTGTCTGATGTTCTTTCTGCCCTAGGGTCACTGGTATTTGGGCTACCATACCCAAATCTTACTGAATTTATCATAACATTCTACATCTCTCATTTCCTAGGGTCGAGGTGGTAAGAAGTTTTATGTTGTGCTAAAAGATATAATGGAAAGAGATCCTTTATCTCAGCTTTGTGAAAATGAAATGGATCTCATTTGGACTTTGCGATATGACTGTCGTGAAAATTTCCCACAATCGTTGCCAAAACTGCTGCTCTCTTTAAAGTGGAACAAACTTGAAGATGTTGCTCAGGTAAGGGAAAAGACAATGATGGTGGGGAAATAAAGCTTTAGTTAAATCATCAGTAAACAGGATTTCTTTCCCAAGTGTAGCCAGTTTGATGTGGTGATGTTGTGCAAGCTGGAGTTCAGTGTCTGGACTTCTGCAGCCTGGACAGAGGAACTTATTCTCTCTCAAAAACCCTCATAAACCAAAATGCATTTCAGAGGTCCTCTGAAAGATGAGAAAAGCACAGTGGATATTTATAGACTAATGTTAAAACCTTGTGCTCAAATTTGATGCTAAGAGCAAGAATTTCACAGCTCATCCAATGCAGCCCCATCCTCCAGCATGGTCAGCCCGAGCTGGGCTGTGTCCAGTTGAGTTGGGAGCATCTCCACCAGTGGAGACTCCACAGGCTCTGGGCAACAAAGTGCTTGACCACCCTCACAGAAGGAATGTGTTTTTTATAAAGCTGTTCTAAAAGAACCTTGTGAATCAAGCTCTGAAATAAAACTTCTTGTGAAAATTGTTAAGTTGCTTAAATACTATAAAATACACATCTCAGACTGGGTAATTAAACCTCACTGAGGCAGACAGAGGGTTTTCCTAAGATATGTGAGACCCACCAGTGCTATAAAATACATAATTCTCATCCTGTCTCTGACCAAACAGAGTCTCTTTAAAGGAACTTTTAAGGATGTGAGGCTGGTGCTATGATACAGGGTGCATTTTCAGTAAAATTGTTTGCTGTATAGATGTTCAAGGTTATTTCACTACACTATAAAGAAGTTGGTGTAGCTGCCTTTTGCTGCTGTATTTACCCAAAAGGAATCCAACTCTTGGGACAATTTTTGGGAATAAGTTGAACTTTAATACAGAAAAATTATATGAGCTTATAGTAAGGTCATCCCTGCTTGATAGACTGATTTTAAAAGTCATAAAATAACAGGTTTGTGGATTGGTGTTGGAATGTTTTAGTCAGGTTGTGTACAGAGAAGTTGGGGCCAAAGTTATGAAGCCCAGCACTCCTTCCAAGGGGTGGAGCCAGGCACTGTTCTGGTCCTCCTGACAGAGTTCACATATAAATGATGCTCAGCTTCTTGCAGACCACTGCACTGAGATCATGTTTGTGTCTTTTCCTGAGTCTCATTTAAAATTTTTTCAACTACCTTTTTTGACTTTTTTATAAACTGAGAGTTAAAAAGCATTTGCTGTGAAGGGTTATGACTGATGGTATAAAATTCTATTGCACCTTAGTATTCTGGCCTTCACCTGTCACAACCTACATGTTCTTGGAAGAAAAGGCAGCCACTCTATGAAAATCCATCTTCTGTCTGTCCATCATATGATTTTTGTGATTATTCAGTCAAAATTTTAGTTTGCTCCAGCAGAGAGTTAATTTTCTGCTACATCCTTCCTGTCAGCTAGCTGTATATATTCTGTGAACTTCTAAAAATAAATGGAATTTTGTCCCAGCTCCTTGTCTGTGGTGTGAACACTACACTAACAAAATCGAGCACCTACACATTACTTGTTCACTTGTGTTCTTTCATGTGCAAGAATCCTGTTCCTTAGTAGTTCCATTACTTCTGAATTTATTGTTCATTATTAAAAGTTATCTGGAAATCAAAACTGTAGAACTACAAGCAGGCACTTGCTTGCCCCTTAAAATATGTGAAGGAAAAAGCATTCTGAGTGCTGGGCTGTTGAAATATGGCCCTTGGTGGAAGTTTTGAAAAGTTATTTGGAGTATGGATATTAGCTGACAGCTCAAAGTCATTTACATTTGGGAACATTGAAGATTATATATTCATAAACCTTTTTATTTACACAGATGGCTGAAAATAAGTTGTTGTCTTGTTACTGTGTACTTTCTGGAAGGAATATAGTATTTGTTTGCTTATCTATAGACAATAGTGCAGTTTATATCATAATATTGGTTTTGGCAGTGTGGAGAGTCTCTTTGAAAAATGAGATCTTACCTTAAACATGCTGAATATTTCTGTAGTACATAGACATGTCTGCTCCTAATGGTTTACCTTTTCAGGTAAGGCAAGACAGCCTCAGGAATTTTAGGAACTCCAAAATTAGCAGAATTCATAATTTACTTCCCATTAAAATTCAGTATTTACTGTACTAGCTGTAGTTGTCTGCCACAATGTGCACGCTGTCATACCAGAAGTTGTTTTAATGCCCATTTTTAGATGTATTTCAGTAAAAGTCTTGACATTTCAAGCAAGAAGTTTAAAAAGCCCCAAACACAATACAACAAAACCAAAGGAAGCAATCAAACATCAGCTGTTTATAAGAAAAAGCAATCAAACCCCAGCTGTTTGTACGCAAATAGATTTAAAAACTATATTCCTGTTTTTATTAATGCAGCTTAAAAATAGTAAGGCTCTTTTAGAAATGGACTCTCATATTTGGTTGTAGACTGTTTTTAATCTGTTACTTCAGTGGGCCATGAAGTTATGTCCAGTGGATTCAAGCAGCTTTCCTGAATTGTTTATCATTATTTACCAAGGCCTCGTTGGATTTGCAGGATTTTAGTAGAATGGTTGCACAGAAGGAGTTGCCCTTACTGCTGTCATAACCTCCTGCTCAGCAGAATAGGAGAGTGGCAGAACTTGTTGGGAGGATTCATAGGCAGTATTTCTTCTCAAAGGAGAATTTAAACAAACAAACAAAACTAAAAGAAATTTCTTAAAAATCCACTTGCTTTCACCCAAGTGACACCATCATTACTGAAAATAGAGTAGAACTGAAATACTTGAATTAACTGAAATAAAAATACTGGCCTGTGCTTAATTGTGTTGTCTCATATAGCCTTGCTAGAGAAGAAATTGTGGTTATTTGTTTATAGAAGAAAACATTGATTCACCAAGGCCAAATTTGAGTTTTCTTTGAAACATTGCATTGTTACTGTAACCACCTTTGCAATGATTTCAGTGAAGGAAGGAGCTTTGTATTTTCATATCATCTTCCCAGGGAATGTGCACGCTGTGGACCATGACTTTCACTGCCTGATACATGAGGCATGTGGGGACACTTAAACTCATCTTTTCAGACTATTTCAGGTTCTCCATTTCAATCATTCAGCATTAACAAGATGTCTCTATATTTTTGCTTGTTCTGCACCTGATTTACAGTAGACAGTGTAGAAATTCTGATAGTTTTGTTTTGGAGCCTGTGACTGTCTGACAAGCAGAGCTGCTGTTTGCAGTGTGTGCTTTGTGTATTAAATATGTGATCAGGGTTAGAATTTCCTGCAGAATCTCGCTGCCAGTGTTCCTGCTATGGAAATGTTGGTGGCTGCAGTCCTTGACATCAGGACTGCCATGACCCTTGCTGGGTCAGTAGATTTTGGAGTGTATTCTTGAGTGCATTTTTCTGTGGGAATGTGACATCTATGTTTAAAACACCTTTAGTTTTACTTTACATCATAATGAATTGTGTGTGTGTCCATACCTGTGTTTGCCCATGGAAACAGTTTAGCTGATCCTTTCCTCCACTCCTGGAGATGCAGCACAGCCCTGGCTTTGTGCTGTGATTCAAGCCCATTCCTTGCCTTCTGGATTTCACAAAAATGAGGACTCAATTCAGAATCTGCCCCCAAGGTGTATAAATGGTGTTATGAACACACCTGTTAAATCTGGGCTGAGAACATGGACTTGTGTTTGACATACTGGAACTGGAAGGAGGAGCTGATGTGTGACAGAGCAGAAATAAAGGTTTTTCACTGCTGTAAAGTCATTATGAAATCAGGAGAAAAACAAGATCTTAATTATTCAGATTTGATAAGTTGCTGTTGAAATATGAAATAACCTGTGTTGTCTAATTTGTAGGGAAGGGTATTATTATCATGACTGGTTTCTACAGAAGGAAACATCTTGTACATTTATACTACTATGTATTATATTAATGTGCATTAAAGTGTTTATTTGTATTTATAGTGCACTGTTTCAGTGATACAGCTCTATACATATTGCACTCAGCAGGTAGCTGTGAGCTTCATAACAATGCAATAAAATCAGTTTACTTTGTGAGACTTCTAAATATTCTTTTTGGTAGTCCAAAGTTATGCATCACTGTATTTGGTAAATTTTTTTCTAACACATTATTTTTAATATCTAACCTGACTCTTTTTTTTTTTTTTTTTTTCAATTTGAGCTCATTACTATTCACAGTGAATGTGCAAAAAGGCTCCATCAATTGAGGTGGACAAATACTTTTGGTAAAGAAAGCTCTCTCTCAACAAAAACCTTTTTTTTTTATCCTTAGTTGAAAACCTTCACTGTTACCAGAATGATATATATTTATGAGAGTACTTACAAAACATCTTATGTTTGTTGAATGTCTGTTTTTTTTCTTACCTAATTTTTGTTTACTGTGCATTGTGTCTGTGTGTGAAGAAACAGGTCTTTCAGCCTAAAAGTAATTTGCATCATTCTGAAGAGTGAGAAACTTAATCAGAAGTGGGACCAGTTACCCCAAATTATTTCTCTCCCTTCTACTCCCTCATCCCCCTCCCCATGGCAGCTGGTCACTGTCTTCTGTTCTTTTGAGTGCCTCTATGAGCAGTGAGACCCACCTGTGCCCTCACCTGTGCCCTCACCTGTGCCCTCACCTGTGCCCTCACCTGTGCCCTCACCTGTCACCTTTTGTTTTGGAACAGCTCCAGGCCCTCCTGCAGATCTGGCCCAAGCTGCTGCCCAGGGAGGCTTTGGAGCTGCTGGATTTCAATTACCCCGACCAGTACGTCAGGGAATATGCAGTGGGGTGTTTGAGGCAGATGAGGTAGGTGAGCGTTTCTGGGGTGCCAGACTTGATCTGTTTGCTCCCAGGAAAAAACAGCCCCAAGAGGAAAGAGCTGAACACACTGCCTGCCATGAATAGGTGCCCAAGTAAAGCAGTCTGGTTTCTGGATAGGCTCACGGGCAGTGAAATAAAATCACCTTATTCTGACACCTTGTAGGAAATTACGATTATTTTCTGTGTTGCAAGGAGAACACCGGTGCACCTTTGTCCCAGAGAGGGCTGGGTGTTCATTCCTCAAGAGTGAGAAACTCAGAGAGAAATGTTTTAATAACAAAGGGAGAAATATTACTGGAGTCAAATACTGTAGCACCTGGCACACAGCCACCTCCACTCTGGCTGTACCATTTAATGGGAATGTGAGCTGCAGTATGTAATAAATAATGAGAGAATTACTGATTAGGTTTTGATTCACAGGAGTCTTCTTTCTCTGCAGTTCTTCCCCTACTGCATTTTGTTTGCTCTCCATTGTAACCTAGGGCAGGACTTGTGTAACATTATCATTACTGCACATTTCCTGTCCTTGAATTTTGAGTTCTGTGTGGTGGATACTTTAGTGATTAATTTTTAATGGTCAAGGATAGACTCTTGGGGTAAAAAAAAATAATTATTTTGACTTCTCTCAAATCCAAACAAGGAATTTGGCTGCTGGGCTATCCTAAGAATGCATCTGGAATTATTTCCATCTGGAAGCTGCACTAAGTTGTGTGTTGTCCTTTGTGTGATGGAAAAATTGGGAGACACTCTTGGTATTGAACCAAATCCTGTCACTGTTTGTCATAGCACCTGAGTTTCTGGACTATCACTAATACAGCTAGTCTCTTACCAAATGCTTTTATGTGCCTCATTTTAGTGATGAAGAGCTCTCTCAGTATCTTCTCCAACTTGTGCAAGTCCTGAAGTATGAGCCTTTTCTGGATTGTGCACTCTCCAGGTTTCTCCTGGAAAGAGCACTCGGCAATAGGAGAATAGGACAGATGTTGTTCTGGCACCTCAGGTAGGAGATTTTCCTTTCATCTTTCTGAAACTTGAGCCTAGTTGGACTTTCAAATATGATTTCTTGAGGATTTTTCTAAATGAGCCATTATCATAGTGCCCCACAACACCTCTTTGTTTCTTTATCTTGGGCGTCTATAGATCAGACCTCTCATTAAAAATAAATTAGAGTGGTCTGTAATCTACCCTTGGATGAAAGTGTTCCAAACTGCATTCAGCTCTGACTACCTGATGAGTTAGGTTTGTAAATACCCCTAGTGTTTGTTTTGGCTGTGGGTGCAGTAAAAGCACAATATTTGTATCTCACAGTTGGGAAAAATTATCATTGTTGCAAGTCTAACAGAAAATAAACCTGTTCTGTGTGTTCTTGCTGCTTTTGATGAGCAGTTTTATGAATGGCAGAAGCCTTGCAGAATGGTCTGGAATATGTTGATTCTGTCTTTAGAACACAATTAATATTAAATATTTCTAGCTAAAAAGTGCAAGTGTTACATGAAAATGTTTTGGATGATAGTTAGTTCTGATACAAAGTTCAGTGGTTTGTTCCAAAGTGTTCTCCTTCAGGCAAATTGGACTTTTCCCTTACAAAGGCTGGAGAATGTGTGGTTTAAAGTCAGCTCTTCAGTGACTTCTCAGGGCTGCTCTGAACAAAAAGGGGGTCCTAAAGCAGGTATTCAGTCACCACCTCTTGGCATGAACACTGCTGCCCCCAGAGCAGTCCTGGGCCTTGAAACAAGGATCCTGCATCCAAACTGTCCTCATCATCTCCAGCACTGAGGGGTTCTGGCATTTCCTAAGAAATCTGGCTTTTTGTTTCAGCTCCGTGACCATGAGGTGTTTTAGTGTTTGTGCTGGGGTTTTTGAAGGACTGGAACCATGCAGTTGTGTCGATGCTGTGGTGTGATGAGCAGCTTTTCCCCTTGCAGGTCGGAGGTTCACATCCCCGCTGTGTCGGTGCAGTTTGGTTTGATACTGGAGGCTTATTGCAGGGGCAGCGTGGCTCATATGAAGGTGCTGGCTAAACAGGTAGGGACTTCCCTTTGCTGTCACCCTGACCTGTCCAAGCCTGGAACTCCCATGCTTATTGCATTGCTCCTGGGAGGGGATGTTGGCTGCCTTGACAAAGCTGGGCAAAGTTGGTGGAGGAGAAGGAGGCATGAGTGACACAGGTAATTAAAAGGGCTGAATGAGTGATGGAGCAGCCTCCATGGCACAGAAGGCAGCCAGGGCTGTGGGGGCTTAGGGAGCTGGTTTTACAGTGCTCTAAGACCTATGAGACACCTCCAGCACTGTCTGTGTGTTCTGGATACAACAGAGACTCCCTGGATTAACTAGAGAAGGGCTTCTGTGCATTTCAAGTTTTTCTCCCTGTAAAGGTTGTTTGTTCTAAATTTTACCTAGACTACTCTAGGACTACTTCCTGCAGTTTTGGCTTTTGTTAAAATGTGTTGCAAATCACCCAAATATTCATTTTAGAGTTAATATAGGTCTGTCATTTACACACACAAGAGAGAACAAAGGAGAGATATATTTGTTTTTAAATACCCTAATAAGCACTAGAGGTTTGCTTTTGAAAGCACTAATAGTTGTATCAGCAGATCATTAAGAGACACTCACAAATCACATTTGAAGTCTCTAATGTGGTTTTAGTGAGCTAATTTAGATTGTGATCTTAAAAATATTTGAAAAATGGTCTCTCTTTGGAGTTAAAGTATTTGCTGTATCAGGCCACAGAGACTGACTTAGTGGAAAGTAGTGTTTGTCTGCATTGAAACTGCTTTGGGAGCACATGGAACAGGGATATTCTGTTGTGCTCTTTATTGCTGCATCTCACAGGACGTGGAAAAGACCATCTCTTCCATGTGTGCTCATTAGCATTGTCAGAATCATGAAAAGAGTAGGTGGTGAAATGCTTTAAGCAATAGACATAAGGTCAGTAAAGTTTTTGTGCACTTTACAGGAAGCAAATGTCACTACAATCAAAGAAGGGGCAAAAAAATTCCCAACTGTGCAAACACGGAAGAAATTCAAAGTAGAAATACTTCAAAAAGTTCCTGTTTGTACAACACAGGTTCCATTTTGTTCCCTTGTCACTGATGTTTGTACAGCTCCTAGAATAGTGGAAAAGCAGAGTGCTTTTGGTTTTGACAGATGGCTGACCTGGCAGCTCTCCACTGCCCAGTTTTATAATCAAACTCCATACAATTTCCACAGCATCCTGCCTGGCAGGGTTCAGGCTGTGGGAGGGGTGAGTTTTGACTCAGCACCTTGTAAGTCAAGCTAAAGCTTCCTTGTATAGAAAAGAGCTTTCATAATCATTACATTGCTGTTGTTTGCTAGAGAATCTGTGTATTGCCCAGCACCTTACTGGTGCAAACACAGCTGATTGTTAGAAGAACTTATTTGGTCAAAAATTTGCTTAGATGTGAAAGTTGTATTTGCTGTCTGTGCTATCTAGGTTTGTCAAAGGGCTTTGCTCTGCCAGTGTTACACATTTACACCACCAGTTTCCTTAGAGATTTTGGAACAGTAAAAAACCTTGCAAAACAGAAGCAGGAAAAGGAGTTAAACCCACCTGTATTATTGCAAATAATTGCCTTGACTTTTTACACATTTCTAAGGTAAAACTTTGCTTAGTTGAGATGCTATGATTTCAGACACTAGCCAATTAAAGCTTTTGTGTTCTGCCTGACTTCAGCAGGATTTTAATGCCACACATTTAAGACTTTGCTCTGTGAAAATTGTCTGCAAGCGGTCACGTGTCCATGCCTTGTTGGATGCAATTTAATGTGAACAATGAAGTATCTGCATCCACAGCTCATCTCGAGTAATCTCTCCATTTTAGAGTATGAAATCATCAGTGTTTCTGTTACTTCAGTATGCCTAGGGGCACCTAGGTTATGTGCTTTGTTGAAATAGGGAAATAAAAAATGGTACTTTGAAGATGGAATTTGTGTTAGTGTGTCATACATTAAAATGCCTCGTTCATTTTTTTTGGAAATGTTAAGTCATGCTTTTAAAAGTGACTCAAAGCTTAGGAGCTTTCATCTCATCGGTGTCTCTGTTAATTGTGAAAATGATATTTCTGAAACATGAGCTCTACCTAATTTCCATCCATTATTTCCAGTTTTAAAAAGTTGTAGAATTATTTAATACTTGATTTTGTTGTGAAATGGGATTTCACATTGTTACGTCTCAAATCAGAGTAATAACTCTTAATGATAAAAAAATCTCTTTCAGGTGGAAGCCCTCAATAAAATGAAGACTTTAAATAGTCTAATTAAGCTGAATGCCATGAAGCAAAGCAAAGCAAAAGGCAAAGATGCAATGCATACATGTTTGAAACAAAATGCCTACAGAGAAGCACTTTCTGACCTCCAGTCTCCTCTGAATCCTTCTGTTATACTCTCAGAACTGCAGTGAGTAAAGAATGAGCACAATTTCACTGTAACTTTGCATGGAAACAGTAGAGCAGGAACACATTTGTGTCTGAACTTCTCTGGCTGCATTGTTGAGCACGTGCTGTCACAGAGAACTTCTCCTATAGTGACAGAAGACAGATCTGCTGGGGATATTCTGAAGTTAAGATATCAGTTAAATTAGAAGATTCTTGTGATCCACCATGAAACTTTATACTGTCTTAGTCAATACATTACCATGGCTAAACATATTCAAATGAAAGCCTAAAAGTGAATTCGACTGCATTTCTAGCTTCTGTTTTTAATAAGCACAAAGGCCACTAAAACTTTTCAGAGCACTTTAATATAAAGTCTAAAAATTGATGGGAAAGGATATAAAAAAACCAATGTTCTCTGAAAATGAGGATGCCTGATTGAAGCAGCAGAGATACATTCAGCAGTCAGTATCAAATACACTGCACATGTAACAGATGTGTTCATAGCTTGGTGAGTGCTCGTGGCATAGCAGCAGCATGAAAGCTGAGAGAGCATTTAAGCACTTCCAGACTGGGAGTCTACGTGTTCTCTTATGCTCTGAACATCTGAATGTTTAGATCTTTTCAGGTGAACTATCCCTATTTGACTAAAACTTCTGTCATGTTTTCTTCCAGTGTTGAGAAGTGTAGATATATGGACTCTAAAATGAAGCCTCTCTGGATAGTGTACAACAACAAAATGTTTGGAGGAGATCTTGTAGGGATCATCTTTAAAAATGGTGATGGTAAGCAGTGCTAGAAACTTAATTTTTTTTCCTTTTCCTTCTTCATTGGCATGTTTGCACTAGAGCTGTATTATTCTGTATTGCCATAGTGTAGACATGGATTACTCTGACAAATCAGTAAGCAAATTAGGCATCTTCTGACTGAGTTTCAAAGCCAGACACTGCCAGTCAGGATGATGTAATTAAGATTAATAACCCTTAGGCTGGGTGAGTATTTTTAGATCCTTTTTCTGAAGGCCTTGGAAACTTGAGGAAGTTTGTGAGGAACTGAAGCAGTGGTGTCACCTTTCCTTGCAGATCTCCGACAGGACATGTTGACCCTCCAGATTCTGCGCTTGATGGACATTCTGTGGAAAGAGGCTGGCCTGGATCTCCGGTAAGGATCTCCCCAGGGCTGGTTTGTTTGGATGGAGGCTCTGCTTTCAGAAATAAAGCTTTCCTGTTCTTAGCTCCTTCCCCACTGTCCTCTTTCTCCGCATCTGTCAGGGTGCCTGGAGGTTTCAGCTGTCACAGCCAAGGTGAGCAGGCTGTGGGAAGCGTTACCTCCTGTCCTTCCTGCTGTGGGCAGAGCTCTCACTGCTGCTCACACCGGCACTTACAGCCACCGGGAGCATCTGCAACTCTGAAGTCACTTTCTCTTGTTGGTAAAACACTGTTTGGATGCCAGAATGCATTTTTCTGACCAGAAATAGCTCTGTATCTTCCAAAGTGTCTTGCAAAGCAGCTTTCTTACTTTTGTATGCTTGATAAGGTAACCATGACTTCTTTGAATAAATACTGGAATATTCCTAAGATCAATAGTATCAGTCATTGCTCAGTGTTATCACACAACCCTCTAGTACATGGGAGACTTTTCCACCCAAATTTATGAACCAGTTTTAGGTAAAATAATTGACAAATTCTAGTTGCACTTTAGGAAAGTAGTCCTAAAGAAGGTATTGGGTGCCACACTATTAGAAACCATTTTTAGCCATAAGTTAAATTTTGTGTGCCTGTGCAAGAGCTGGAATCCTCTGTGTTTAAATGTTATTTACAAGTCTAGAAGTACTTCTGTTTAAATATTGCCTGAAATACTTCATTTAGATTCTTGGAGCTCTTTTCAAAAATTTTATGGTTCAAATGTAGTGGTAGGAACTACATAAGGCACATAACATCAGCACAGGTAAGTAAAATTATCAACTTCTTACTTAGAATGCTTAAGGAAAGGTGGGAATATGAATTACAAATCGTTTCTGGAAAAGTACATTTGTGATGAGATAGTTGAGTGTGTGTGAAGTTGAACACTGACATGAGGAAACCTTAGGTCATTTATGTCATTATAAATTGACTGTGAGGAGGCTGATCCAGCATTTGGGGGCAAGGACAGCCTCTGGCAGCTGTGGAATCCCAGATGAGGCATTCCTCAGTAGCTGCCTTCCCAGAAGCTGTTTGTGGTTCCAGCATGGGCCACACACCATGCCTAGCAAACAGGAATAGTGATTAAAGTCACCAAATATGCTTTTCCTGACTAAGCCATTTTTTTTTAAATACAACAAAGGAAAACCAAAAAGTAGCTCTGATGTCCAAGATTTTTCTTAAAACTCTGTGAGGAAAAAAAAAGTAGAAAGGGGAAGTTCCTAGTGAGAATTGAAGTTCTATATTTGGCCTCTTCAATTTGTTTGCTTAACTGGGAGCATCTTCCTTCCATTCATCCTGTCATAGTTACCATTATGAAATAAAATCCTGGGATTGAGGCAGGGTTACAGTTCAGTGTCTGTCAAAGAGATTAATCAGGCACTTGCCAAGAGAAGGCTCTGAAATGACCTTCCTTGGGAACAGAATTGGACAAAGCAGCAGCACTCAGGACACCCAGAGCAGGAGGGCACAGCCAAGAGGGTGAAGCTGTGGCACCTCTGTGTTCATAGCCTGCGTCTGTCTCAAGGAGAGACAGTTCCAGAATCTATGAGCCAGCAGTGGTGGAGTGAGTTCTTTGCCATGTTCATGAGTCAGGACTCAGTGATTCCTTATTGCTTTGGTGAGAGGCATGATCTCAGCTGAAAAAGTAGTCAGAGAGCTGCTTTCCTGAAAAATACAGTGTCATGTGCCCATACCAATGAGTGCAGTCTTTGCTTCTTGCCCTTTATCATCCTTCGTTTCCCTGAAGTTATTTCCATTTGTGGATGCACAATGGATTTCGTGCTTTTCAACTTTTTTCCACTGCAGAGTCTGGTAACTCCATCCAAGTAAAAGCAAGGCTTCTCACTGGTGCCAGCAGTGTCAGAGCAGCTCTTGCTGCTGCCTCTCCCCATCAGTTGTGTTTGCCACAAGCAGAGTGTCCAGCTTCCATGAGGCATGGAACAAACAGCAGCCAATGCACCACTGAGCTTGGGGACAGGATCAGTTCCCTTCTAATTGCACTGCAATCCACACTCAGTTCTTTAGCAGTGATTGAAAATGAAACCTTAGCTCAGTCTGTGTCTAAAGCAAGCATGATATTTCCAGTGGGATTTCTCAGCTCTAGAGAGGAACACCAAATATGTATTGATTTTGAGAGATGAAGGAGGAGAAATGTTTGTTTGTTTAATTGCCAACTAATTTGTCTCGTGGGTGACAAACAGAGCAGGGTGTGTATCAGAGGGGACACTTGTGTGCAGGAGGATGGCACCATGTGCTCCTGTAGGTCCTTTCTCCTGGGCTCCCTCTGTGTGTGCCCAGCTGAGGAAAGCTGGGGGTGTAGGATGGATCTGCTTCCCAGAACAGGACCAGCACCAGACAGGAGTCTGCCTTGGGTCTGTTCACCTCAAACATCATCCAAGTAGCAGAGAGAAATGAACAAAGGATATTTTTTTAGTTAATCCTCACACCTTAATTTCTAAGACAAACTTGTACCTGAACACTGAGCAGGACACAGATGGCCTATCACAAATACATGTCACAGCAGAGAAACACAACATCTGTCTTGCCAAGGATGCTGTGGGGTCTGTGGTGCTGCACCGCTCAGGAAAATCCTTGTGTCAGAAAGTGTTTGGGCTGCTTTACCTCTGCTATAGCATCAAAACTGTGTTAGTGGAAAAACAAGTAAAGTAACAGCAACAGAAAATCATGAATTTGAGGAGCTTGATCTATGCCAAGTCACTTCTGCTGTGGTAAAGTGTCATTAAAGTGTTTAACACTTGGTTACTTTTTTTACCAGGACATTCTTCAAAATATTTATTTGTTTCAGTGCCTATCTATAGTAGGTTTTCATTTTTGTCTCCCTTATGTGTGGGAGATCTGAGGTTAATGGCTGTGTATGAGTGAAATCAGAGTTCACACACATACTGAAAAATGTATTTGTTAACAACTCTTAAACATGTCATCATTTTTAAAGTATTGGACCTGAAGTTACAGGGAATGTGTTGATAAATCACCAGTATTTTGTGTGTGTTTGGAAGGGCACTGCTTTGGTGAATTAAACACTTGAAATAAAGAACAGTTTTCAATGAGTGAAGAGAATTTTCTGTCCTGCCCAGGATTTCAGTATTGATCTGTCCATGGCTTTTGCTGGCTTTCCAAAGCTGGGAGCATATCCTGCTGACAGATGCTGAAGTCAGAAAGACCAGGATGAGATGGAAAGGGCCCAGAGGATTTGTCCCTAACTTGACTCCTGTCAAACTGTCTCTCTGACAAGGATGTTTTTTCCTGCGGTTGTAAGCACACAGCCCTCCAGGGGCTGGAGCCTTTCATCATTGCTGCTTTTGAAGGGGAAGTTGTTGGCCGTGTGCCCGGCTCCGCCGCCGGCAGGGTGGGTTGCAGTGCCATGGAAGGAGGCCAGCGTGCACTTTAACCTGGCCAGCTTGGGCTCCCATTTGTGGGGTGGTGATAAGGATGGGCAGAGCTTCCCCAGGCCCAGGGGCAATCCCAGCCACCCTCCTGCTCCTGGAGAGCCCTGCTCCGGGGAGAGGGCTGGGACTGGGCAGGGCTCAGCATGGAAATGGGAAAAACGTCCCAAGCCTGCACTTCTGCTGCTGTTGTGTTGATGTTGAGTGCTCTTGAAATACCCTGTTGAATCTGGTTTTCAGTGCACTTTGTTGGCAGTAGGGAAGAATCCCAGCCTATATTGTTACTGCTTCTGATGCCTTAAGATTTTAGCTTTTATATTTTTCAAATCCTGTACTTCTTTAGCGTATATATAGCTCTAAACTCCATACAGAGTGTCAGCTACTGTCTCCACGTTTTGGTCAGACAAAACAATTCCTCTGGGCCTGGAACTCAAGGACACCTCACTGCCTCAGGCCTTGAAAAATATATACAAAAGTGAATCAGGAGAGAGGTAAAACCCGGGGGTAAATGACTTCATTACCTGAAGCTGTAATTGGAGCATTCACCCCTGATATGCGAATAGACCAAACTTNATACAGAGTGTCAGCTACTGTCTCCACGTTTTGGTCAGACAAAACAATTCCTCTGGGCCTGGAACTCAAGGACACCTCACTGCCTCAGGCCTTGAAAAATATATACAAAAGTGAATCAGGAGAGAGGTAAAACCCGGGGGTAAATGACTTCATTACCTGAAGCTGTAATTGGAGCATTCACCCCTGATATGCGAATAGACCAAACTTAAAATTGTCTGAAAAACTTGTGATCATCACCCACCTTGGGTGTAGCCTCTGGGAGGCTCTGACTGCCCAAGGTGGATCTATTGAAGGCCTTTAATAAATCCCCACTTTATTCTCTTAATCTTGTCCAGCCTCTGTTCTAGGGAGCCCCTCCAAGGCATCACTACTTGCATCACTTCAGTTGTGTTATCCATTTGATGGAGAAACTGCTCAGTTCCCTGATAGCTATAAGGCAAAATAAGTTGTGTTTAATTTTGTAAGGAATTTTATTTCTTTTTCTTCCATGACTTGGGATAATAGGCTGTGTCAGTTAAGAGATGTGGTTATGCTTTGGAGCAATCAAACTTAGTATCTTATATTAAGCTTAATATCTTATATTAAACTTTATATGTATATATAAACATATAGTTTTATATATAAATGCTAATGACAGCTTCACCAGCAGTATTTTTTTCTTTATATATCTATGTATATGTGTATGTATGTCTGAAGGCACACACATCAATTTGAATATGTCCTGCAGTTGTTTTATACAGCTCTCTAAGTCAGTCAGTGCTGGTCTAAACCTTGTGTGCTGCAGTGTAGATTTTAGTTGGTATTTGTTCTCTTACCCATGGACCATGACCACAGTTGAGATAATATTCTTGGCCTGAGCTGCCTGGCACAAGAGCAGACACCTCAATTTGTGATGCATTGCCTTTGAAAAGTTTGCTGTAAGCTTCCATTGCACATGCTGGGCTCCCATCTCATGGGATGTTGCCATTCTGTTTAGCTTTTTAAGCATTTGGAGGGAGGAAATGTATTGGAAAAAACCATACTTCCCTATTTATACACATCTCTTCCTGATTTCCCTCTTTAACTGTGTCTCATTGTAGTGCAGTGACATGGTAAGAGGTATTTTCACTGGTCACAGTGTGTGAATGCACAGGTGTGTTCTGAGATACCAAGCCACTTGAGATCTATTCCTGTTTTCCATTGGGTTTCTATGCTTCAGTTTAATAAGAGCTGGAAAGCGTTCTTTATCTTAATATTTAGAAAGATTTCTAGCATTTTCCTTTGAAGTAGGAAGAAGGTGGAAAAGGATAAGATGTTCTTTTGCATTTCCAGCAATAATTTATGGGGAATGAACTGGAGTCAGGGTCTGTCCGGGCAGGAACTCACAAATGCAGGCACAGGGCTCCCTCTGTGGCTCATCCGGGGAAGTTACAAGAAACAGTTCCAGTAAAAAGGAAAAATTAGGCTTTATAAAATGTCTCTCTTTTTTGCATCTGTGTACGTAATAGGAATAATAAACGTTTTAAATGTATTGCTGGTCTTGTACCTTTACAAGAAATTCCTGTATATTACCCTTTGAGAGTTTACTGTTCACATGGATGTTCAGCCATCTCCAAAAATTGAGTACACTAAAGAAATGTCTTACTGTTTGAGGTTCTGACATGATTCTGTGTTCCCTTGCAGGATATTGCCCTATGGCTGTTTAGCAACTGGAGATCACTCTGGCCTCATTGAGGCTGTTTCTAGTTCAGAAACCATTGCTGACATTCAGTTAAACAGCAGCAACGTGGCTGCAGCTGCTGCCTTCAACAAGGACGCGCTCTTGAACTGGCTGAAGGAATACAATCTGGGGTAATTTCTACTGTTATTCTCTCAGCTCCAGTATAAGCTACAAAATTCCTCTCAAGTCCCACTTTCAGTGTTGAGGAAGGTGTTGTTTCCTTGCTTGCTTGCTAAATGTTTTTCTAGCGTGTCAAATTCTGCCTGAGATTCATGGTACCCTTGGGCCTGGCCTTTGCAGTATTTTGGCTGTGTGCTGTTGAGTAAGTTGTATTAAATTTGGCAGCACAAACAAACCCTAGAAAACTACGTGGGTCTTCAGGCCTTGATGTTGCCTTTCATGTTGCTCGTTCTCCATAGCTACCTTTACAGTATATTTTTCTCAAGTAATTCTGTTTTTACAGCATCCTAATGGACTTCTGGTTTAAACAAGCAAAAATCCTCTCTGAGGCCAAGGCATGACATGAATTCCAGCAGTGTGCACTAAACCAATTTTTTTCTGTGCTTACAGAGAGGACTTGGATCGAGCCATTGAAGAATTTACTCTGTCTTGTGCTGGCTACTGTGTAGCTACCTATGTCCTGGGAATCGGTGACAGACACAGTGACAATATCATGGTCAGGAAAAATGGGCAGGTAAAAATCCCTTCTGTAGGCAGAATGCCTTTGGTGTCTTTGGTGTGCAAGAGTTCTCTTGAGAACTTGTAATTTCTTTAGTGCCTTGGTGAAAGGAAAGCCACACATGGATAGAACTGATGTCTGTGGTTCACTGAGGGTTGGAGAGAGCTTCAAGGAAAGGAAATGTAATACTGGGGGAGGGACAGAGCAAAGCCTGGTCCATCAGCAGTTCTGTATGGAGAGAGGCTGTTCTGTAGAGCTTTTACAGAATATCCAAGAGGCCTTTTAATGGTTCAGATTCATTGAATAAAAGTGGTCTTAAGGTATCTTCCAGAAGACAGCCCCTAAAAATCGCTGAATTGCATTTTGGAGTCCAGCGGTTTCCCTGAAGTGAGTCTCTGCAGCTCAGCCCTGCAGAAATGCTCAGTGTGGAAACCAGCACCAGCACAATGCTGTGCACTCAGAATCTGGGGGAGCCCCTAAACATGTGTTTTCTTAATTGCTGCTCTGTAATGTAACTTGTCTGATTTAATTGAAAATATTCTGCCTAGAAAACCAGCAAGGGTTATAAAATTGAGAGCTTTACAGACATTTGCAATACTCTTAAGTTTGTACCTCCTGGAAGAAAGCTGCAGTGCCCTTATCCTCGATTCTAACGTGGAGAACTGCCACAGACTCCTTCAGATTAACTTGGCTCTGCTGCCTTTGCCTCTGTCCTTGTGTGGGAAGGCCTTGGATGTGACGATGTTGAGCCTTGTGGGTTCATCCTTGGGCTCATTTTTGTCTGATACTGCCACCAAGATGTTTCATGGCAGCAACAACTTAAACCTGAGCGGCTCTTTTGCTGCGCTGGTCACTTACAAGTGCATGGATGTTACTGCTGACTTTAAATCTTGAAGTGTTTTAGAACCAAATACTCCCAAAGGGTTGAAACAACAGGTTTTGGAGAGTCACATTAGGAGTTAACTGTTCTTGATACCAGCATCCTGTAGAGGTGTTAGAAAAGTGACACATTTCATTGGAGAAATTATTTTTCACTTGTTTTTGGTTTGTTGGTTTGTTCTTTTTTTTTAGCTCTTTCACATAGATTTTGGGCATATTCTTGGAAACTTTAAGTCCAAGTTTGGAATTAAAAGGGAACGAGTACCTTTCATACTCACCTATGATTTCATTCACGTTATTCAACAAGGAAAAACAGGGAACACTGAAAAATTTGGCCGGTGAGTGTTATTTTGATCTCTTTGTAATTGAGATGATAATTTCCAGCGTACCAGAACCTACCTGGGGTTGGTTTGCACCTTGGCACTTGTGTGGAGGTGTGCCAGTATCCATTTACAGGACTGCCTGCTGCTCTCCCTGAGCTGGAATGTCACAGATTACTTGAGAACCAGGAGCTGCAGCTCTGCAGTTGCTTTTGATCTCCCCCAGCAGGAGGTGGCAGGTTCTGCTGGGCTCAGCTCTGGCTTCAGCAGCTCTGGGCTCTGCTGTTCAAGCAAGATGCAGCACAGCCCTTAGGAACCAGGCTCCCTTCTGCCCTTCCTGTCCATCAGGGCATGTTCATTGTGCTGCCCCTTGCTTGGATGCTTTGCCATGAGGAGCCACGTGCTCATGATCCACCAGCCCTGGCAGCTGGTTCAGTTTTGACCATGGAAGGAATTAGAAATGACAGCAATTGGAGGGGCTGCAATAGATCTTTGGCTTTTCCACTGTAGCCTACCCTATAGGATCATCAGGGCATTTCACCCAACAAATCCTCAGAAAGGTGGGACCATGACCTCTGGCACTTCTGTTCTTTCTGAAGAACAGCTGGTGGTGTTTCATGCTGAGGGCTCACTGGGGGGACATTGGCCGTGTTTGTGAGCATGCACTGGGGGTTCTGCAGGCATCTCTGTCCTCTCTGTGCCGTGTTCCACAGTCTGTTTGTCAGAGCAGGTGACAGATTCTGGTTGCAGGCATTTCCCTGTGTGTAACTCTCCCTCTGTGCTCCTTGGCTGTGGCCCAGGTTCCGGCAGTACTGTGAGGAAGCCTACCTGATCCTGCGCAAGCACGGCAACCTATTTATTACCCTCTTTGCACTGATGCTGACTGCAGGGCTGCCAGAGCTCACCTCTGTCAAGGACATCCAGTATCTCAAGGTAAAGTAACAGCTACAGCTCAGCAAGACTCAGCATTTTTCCAGGATGTGATTTTTTTGATTCCAAGATTAATGCATTTCCATTGTTTTCCATTTCTGTCAAGATTTCCACACAGTCCTTGAAGTTTTCTTTTCCAGCTCTATAGAACAAGGTCTGTAGTCAGGCCTGGTGCACAAAGGATGAGTTCAGGATCTGTGTATCCTAAATGGCATCATCTTAGGTGTGTTTTACATCCTGGCTCATGCACAAGCACAGGCCTGGAAATGATTTGCTTCATTCTCTTTCAGTTTTATCTTTCAACCCAGGAAGATGCATTATTTAAACCAACTGATGTATTGTTCAATGAGTAGTAAGCAAAAAAGTGTCAAAGGAGAGCAAAAACACACTGTGACTCGTGTTGAAAGGGAAGGAGGCTTTAACTGTGCTTTTTAAAATTCCTAACAGTCCTTGTTTCCTTCTTGCCTTAGGATTCCCTCGCCCTAGGGAAGAGTGAGGAGGAAGCACTAAAACAGTTCAAGCAAAAATTTGATGAAGCTCTGCGGGAAAGTTGGACTACTAAAGTGAACTGGATGGCTCACACTGTCAGGAAGGATTACAGGTCCTAGGAGATTCTGGCATTTGCACTAAGCTGAGGGTTACCTTGATAAGTGTTTGTAAAAAGTTTCTGTCGTACGGACCAACAAAACTTCAGGAAGTGCTGGGACAAGGCTCCCAAGCACAGAGTGGTTCCTGGGGAGCCCCACACAGGGCCAGCACTTGGACTCTGATCCTGATGGGTCCCTTCCAGCTCAGCACAGTCTGGGATTCTATGAACTGATCCAAAACAAGAAAGGAAATGACAGTGAAAAACACATGGACTGAAATAATTCCTGAGTCTTTTGCACTCTGCTTCTGAATGCTTGATTCCAAGACTGTCTCTACAGTTAGTGAACATCCTGGATAATCAATTCCTGCTGACTTTGCACGCTGAGAGCTACTAGGCATTTTTAAAAATTCTTTGGTACTTTATGGAGGTGTAAATATTTGTTTTTATACGTTAGGGTAATGTGCTCTAACATATCCTTGGGAGGTTTGAAGACCTCTGACAGAACTGTTCTTTATTCAAAGTTAGGACTTGAAGAGTAAAATTTTTTTATATATCTTAATCTGGCTTAAAAAACGAGCATATTGTATATATTTTTCATATGACCTCTGCCCTACTGGCACAGATGCATTAATTCTACTGTAAATAGCAGCCATGGTGTCACTGTACTGCAGGGAGCTGCCTCATGTCTGTGCTGCTGCCGAAGGAAGAAGTAGAATTGAGGGGGTGTGGAGGGTGGAGGAGACCTCTGACAGATGTGATGCAGCATCCAGATGTTCAGGGTTGCACAATTTTGTTCCTGTGACTTAACACACAAAAGAAACCCTTCAGAACGAGGAAGGTTAGGCCAATTCCAAACGTGCCTGAGATTCTCTTGTTGGTTACAGTCTCCCACTCAGCCTCTGGGGCTTTGCCTTCAGCTCCCAGAGAGGCACAACTTGATTTGGTTCCAGCAAGAAGCTCCTTCCAGCCTTACACTGAAATTCCTCTCTCAGATCAGTCCCTCTCTGCAAAATGTACTGACCTATGTAAGGGATGTTTTCATTAAATATACTACACAAAGTGATTTTTAGAGCATACATACCAAAAACCACAACTGGTTGGAGAAGCAAGAGTTCATGGGAAAAGATCATTCCACAGAACACCAATGCAGTCACTGATCTTCTCTCTGTATTTATTAAAAGCTTGCAGTAATGTTGCTTTACCAAGATACATATGTTGAGGATGGTTGCTGAAGAAACTGGATTTGTTTTAATTTATTTAGCGAGGTACCAGGCTTTTAGGTGCTTAAATGGAGAGCAAATTTGTTACGTGCAATAGGGAACTCTGTTAAAAGATGGTAACAAACTGTTCCTGAACATCAGCAAGAGAGGTTTAACTACTGCTTGTTCTCCAAGGAACACTGGTAGCTCTTGATTCTAGTGGACATTTGAAAGAGAATTAAACATATATATTTACTTTTTGACTAAACACTTGTTCTGCATAGAAATGTTGGATGATGTAGGAGTTTAATTAAAGTTTGTTTTACTTTGTTGAGAGTGTTTTATTTTTGTTGGTTTGGGGCTTCCTTGTTTATTTTAGAGGTTAAGAACTTAACTGGTGTCAGGGTGGTGTTCTGTGTAGGGCATTGATTCTCTTGTCCTCACCCTATGGGCTTATCTGTCTGAAAAGACTTCTGCCTCCAGAATATTCTAAAAGTAACAAGTGTTGTGTGGGTTGGTTTTGTTTGGTTTAGGTTTTTGGGTTTTTTAATATACACAATATAGTAGCATTTAAGGTGTGCCATGTCATTTTTTAAATTATTATTACTTCTATAGCAGGTGGCAGGAAAATTAAAAGGACACTATGTTGCAGGTGACAGTTCTGGAAAAAGTAATCTCATCCTCAGGTAATTCACAGCACATGAATTTGCATAAGGAACTGTTCCTGGACACATTCTGTTTTTCTGTGAGACTTGGACACTCTGGTCTTGTTGAGGGAGAGATCAGCTTTTCCAGAAAGCTGACCCTCAACAAGACCACAGCTTTTCCAGAACTTCGAGGTGAAGTTGGTGAGTGCACCTTGGCTGCCTGGGGCTGCTGTGCATGGGCTCTGACAGGAGGGAGCACAGTGGCATCTTCATTTCCTTCATTCCTTCATTTCCCTGGCTCCAGGGGCAGCTGGGTTCCATGTCCAGCCCCAGGTGGCTCAAGGCTGTGCTCCAGGCTCCCCCTGCACCACTGCAGGTGACAGCTGAGACCTCCAGGTGCAGGAACACCTTCCCTGCCTCCAGCACCACCGGGGCTGCTGCACTGAGCAAGGAGGTTTTGTGGTGGTTGAGGGGCTTTTGGATGCGACTTTAATGCACGTTATAAAAGTATTTGAGATGGTGAGAAAATCTCGTGGGTTCTGTTCTTTGAGGAATATTTAGAGGTGATTAGGAAATGCTACTGCTGCTCAGTGTTTGTGTTGGTTAATAGTCCTTCAATGACTGTGTTGTGTTTGGTTGTCTTTACTTTCTCTGTGTTTACTCTTGGCAATTAATTAACAAGAATGGGGAAAGACAGTCAGAGCCGAGTTAAGTTGCCTATTTTTGTGTTTGGCAGCAAAGACAATGAAGCATTTTCCTCCTGTGAATTGATCTTCAAATAGCTGAGAACAGATCCCAGGACTGCCTCCCAGGCTGGCCTCTCAAGGCTGAACCTGGCAGGAGGTGTTTACCAGCTCATCAAAGCTGATTTTGTGATACCTTCATGTTCAGTTTTGAGCAGAGTCCTGGTTTGCTGAATTGTATTGGTAAATAAATCACCACTTTCCTTGGTTTTCATCATACTTGCTACAGCCTGTGGCATAAAGAAGTTCATTCAGAAAATAAACAAACAAATAAATGAATTGCTTTGTGAAAAGTCAGAGGAGAGACAGTGTCCTCCACTGTTTATCATCCAAGAGAAGACTGGATTTTGACACATCAGTCCATCGATTATTTCTGTATTTTCCTCCCAATATCCAGCTCTAATACTAGTTTGGCAAGTTAATTTGGGCTGATTTGGAACATATTATTTTAGAACAGTTTCTGGATTCAGAAGTCATCAAATGGTTAGATTATAATAAGAGAATTTAAAGATTTTGCGTTGAACCTTCAGTTCACATGGTCTCATGTTAATTACCTTTCTTTGTATACGTCCACTGGAAAAATGGCTTTTCCTTCTCAAGGCCTTCATTGTATCTGGCAGAGGGGAAAGCTGCCTGGGCTGCTTTAAAAACCACAGCTGAAATTGGGTATATGCTGTGTGTAAATAATCTTTCTTTGTTCTGGTTTATTACTGATTGCATAATTACTTGATGGGTTCTTTCTACCTGGAATCACCATTGTGGCATCAAATGGTGGCAACTGCTGCTTTTACACTCCTGCTTGTCCTGTGTTGGATTTCCAGGGAAAGAGCTCCCATGGGTTTGCTCCTCAGCTGTGGAGCTGCTTCCTTTCCCTCTCGTGCTTGTGTTGGGTTTTTGGGCAGTGGGGTGGTGTTGATTGTCAAGTCACTCCCATTCCAGCAAATGCCTTGGACAGAGCCCACTCTTGTATTTAATATAAAAGAGTCCAATATTCCTCTTTAATCTCCCAGAGCTATTGAAATCAGTTAATTAAATAGTAGAGGCTCTTAATAATTGATATGTCAGGCTACATCATAGCTTTATTCTGTAGGATGGTTTCAAGCCTAAATCTTTTTAAATGTGTAATCAGTATTTCTATTATTACTCTTTCACAATATGGTGTATTACTGTAATTATGTGTCTGAGCCAGCTCTAAAATCTAAACCTGAAATCCTTTGCTAAGATACAATAATTTTAAAAAATGACTTGTTGGGCATGGCAGTCCAGGAGCTGAGGGAGCAGAGCTGTTGTGCTGCCATAGGAGGGGACAGTGCCCTGTGCTGTTGGGGCTCTGGCGATTTTGGAGACAAAAGAGCCTCCCTGTGGTGTGGCTGATGAGAGAACAGCCAGGCTAAGCTCAAGGTTCTGTTGCCTGACCTCAGTGCCACACACTGAGCTGGCTGTGGGAGGAACAGACAGCACCAAGCAGATCTCTGCAGCAGATTTGCTATCAGTGCAGGAGAGGGGCACTAATTTACCAGCTGCTGAGAAGTCAAGTACAGAACTGTTGGTGCTGCCTCAGTGCATTACAAAAATGCAGTTGCTGTCCCCAAACATGAGTTCATGCCGATGGAGGAGAGGGGAGGTGCTCCAGGCAGGGGCATTGATTCACCGTGCCTGTGCTGCCAGCTGTCCTTCAGACAGCACAGCAGCGTTCATGGGGACAGGACAGAGCTGCTGTCCCCAGGGGAGCTGGGTTTGCTGCTGCTGCTGCCTGGGGGGTTTTCCAGCCCAGTAACCCACAGGAGGAGCTGCTTGTGCCCTTTAGCAAACCACACAGGAAATCCTACCAGGCAGGTGCTGAGAGAACTTTCCTTGTTCTGTCCCCTCTGGAACACTGGGAAAAAGGCTCAATTGTGACCTGTTTGAGCTGATTTCACTGTATGGGACTGTAGGATTTAAAATAATGCTGTTGTGATGAACTAGTCCTTCATCTCTCAGTCTGTCACATTGCTCTTCCTCAGGTGATTGTCTGGAGACGTCTCCTCTGGATTGCTTGATGAAGAGGAATGGGGTTGAATTTATATTTCTTAAAGTAGTGGTAAAATAAGTTTTTTGGGAAAGCTGTGAAGAGTCCCAGTTTAGGAATAGCAGTCCCAGAGAAATGTGAAAGGTTAATTCTGGTTTGCCAGGCCCTGGCTGGCTTTTAAAAATGATCAGAAGCGACCATCAAGCACCATGGAAACATGGGTTTGGAGGGATTAATGCCCTTGTAGCACAAGGGTGTTCATAAAATCTAATTTTTTGCTTTAGAAGTCTGCATTTGGGCAGGAAGTCTGGACACTTGCTGGCAGTGTGCAGAAGCAGTGGAGTCTGGGAAGAAGGGAGGAACCAGGCAGTGGTTCATTTCAGTTTGTGAATCCTGCCTAAGGCTTTCTCCTACATGAAATCCCTAATGGGCTTTTCCCTGGGAGCTTTCAGCAGCTCAGTCTGGTTTCTGAACTGCTCTCTGTACCTCTTGCATGAGGAGCATTGAGTGTCTGACATTCCACAAGGGGAGCTGAGCACTCTTTGTTCAAGATACTCTCGAGCACAGCAATGTTGCATATGTGGCTCTGAATTCCTCCTGTTGAAACTCTTTTCCTAGGATGGTGGAAACTAAACACAAGAATAGATGTCATAGCTCAGTCCAAGTATTCCCTAGGGATAGGAAAAAAAAAAAATCTGGATTCCAGTCACCTTATCAAACATTCATTTGAACAAAAATGGAGCAGCTCCAAAAGAGAAGTGGGAAGGGCAGAGAGTCTTGTTCCCTATGGACTTGTTACTTTTGAGTTTAGGAAAAAGAGAGATGGAACAAAGGTCCAAACATCCCAGTCTGTGTTGTTCTGCTTGGCTAAATAACAGAACCCTTAAGATTGATGGCTCTGGGAGACTAAGTGTGTTTAGCCTGTTCCCTAGCAAAGAGCAAGGAATTAATCCTGCACATAGATTTGTGCCTGCTGGCATGGGAGGAAAAGGTGCATGCTGCTAGACCTGGGATCATCTGTTCCTGATGCTCCTTCCACCCTTCACCTGTACCTGGGAATTCCACAGTGCTGAGTTCTTGTGTATGCCTGGACCTTCCTGGGAATTCCACAGTGCTGAGTTCTTGTGTAAGCCTGGACCTTCCTGCCAGCCAGCCCTGCCCCAGAGCCTTGGCCTGGTGTCTGCAGCTGTGCTACACTCCTTGAAGAACTGATTAAAAATACAGGTCTGGCTTTAAGAACTCCAAGAAGGCTTCAATACTTTGTGAGTTGTGATTGTTGTTGCTCCTTTTAAGGCAAGGTGCAGGATCATAAGTGAGAGGCTGAAAGCCTGTGAAAGTTTGGAAATTCTAGGAGGGAATTGAGATGTGAGCTGCAATTCTTGTGGCCAGGACAGCTTTTAGAAGCTCCTTTCCCCCATAAAGTTGCATCTCTGAGGTAGTTAATTTAAAAATAAAACGTTTAATATTCCAGACCACAAACAACACTGAAGCAAACAAAGGCATTGCAAGTGGCTCTGCATGTAATAGTCACGCTCGCTTTTGCAGCTCAATGGGATAATCTTTGTTTTCCTTGAGAGGAAAAGGAAAGCTCTGGAGAATATTTCTGAAACAATTCCCTGTCCTTAACAGCTAGGAACTGTTTCGATTACATCTCTGTTTGCCGGGTTTACGCTGGTTAAATGGGTGAATCTGCTGCGTACACACTGAACGAGCGGCGGCTGCGGTGGCCGAGGCTGCTCAGAGCGGCTGCCGGGCCAGGATCCGTCATCCCGATGGCTCCAGCTTTGTGTTCGGGATTCGCTGGGTGCTGGAGGCCCCCAGCCCTGCCCTGCCCTCCCCTCCCCGCAGCAGAGCGCTCAGCAGGGCAGGGCTGCGCTGTCGTAGTGGTCGAGCAGGCTGTGGGCGATGAAGCCGCGCTGCGAGTGCAGGGTCCCGCAGGGCCGGCAGAGCAGGATCTCACAGCTCGGACACATCTGCCCGGAGCGCTGCCGGGCCCCCGGCTGCTGCCGCAGGGAACACGGCTCCTCCCGGGGCCGCCGGGAGCCCTTCCTGGCCAAACACCTGCGCCTGGCCTCCGCCGGCTGGCTCCTTCCCTGCGGGCTGGAACAGGCACAGAGAGGTGACAAAGTGCAACAGGCACACAGAGAGGTGACAAACTGGAAAGGGACACACAGAGAGGTGACAAAGTGCAACAGGCACAGAGAGGTGACAAACTGGAAAGGGACACACAGAGAGGTGACAAAGTGCAACAGGCACAGAGAGGTGACAAACTGGAAAGGGACACACAGAGAGGTGACAAGGTGCAACAGGCACACAGAGAGGTGACAAAGTGCAACAGGCACACAGAGAAGTAACAAGCACGAACAGGCACACAGAGAGGTGACAAGCTGGAAAGGGACACACACAGAGGTGACAAGGTGCAACAGGCACAGAGAGGTGACAAGCTCAGCCCATGCACCACTGGATGGATGAGGGCAGCAATTTGTGAGTGATTTATGAATCCTTCCTGAGGCTGTCCCTGTGACACATTAGGAGTGGGTGCTGTGTGTGCCCACCTGAAAAAAACAGGGATGAGCAGCAAAAAGGAGAGTCTGGCTCTGGTGCTGGCGTGGCACTGACAAGCCATTAATTTTAGAGCACAGAATTATTAAAGTATTTTCATTATTTAAACAAAACCATAAAAGATGGTGATGAAAAGATGATGCCAAGAGGTGGCATCAGCTGATGGGGTAGGAGCTTCAGTATGAGACTCTTCTGTGCATGATTGTGGCATGGGCCTCGTGTGTTTGCATGAACACAAACTCCACAGAGCTCTGTGTGTCTGGCCCAGTGCTCCCCTACATCAACACAAAGGTTCTTGTCCCACCTGTGTGCACTCAGTCACTGATGCTGGCCAGCAAAGCCCTGGATTGCACTGGCCTTGACCAGAGATGGCAGAGCTGAAAGGAAAGCTCTCCTGATCAAATTATAAACCCTGCTGTTTTCCCTGCCCAACTCCTCACAGAGCTCATGAACGAGTGCTGACTGTGGAGATGGTCTGGTTTGGCCACAGCACTGTGCAGGTTCTGTAAGCCCTGATGGCTGCAATGCCTTTAAAACCACTGCCATGCAGTGTGGCTGTAGAAATAGATCCAGCACAGTCTGAAGGCTGACTCTCCATTAACGTGGGAGTACCATGGGAGGTTACTAGATTACTGTTCCATTTTTTTTCTTTTAGCTCAAACTGGGGAAAATTCATATTTATCACTTACAAATAAGGATCAATGTTCAGAAAACATAATTTTACTGTTTCAATTGTGATTGTGTGCCTCCTGAATGCACTCTCCAGTGAAATTATGAACAACAGAGAACATTTGCAGCAGTAATTCACTTCTTGGATGTTTGACTATGTTTCTAGTCCAGTTCCTCAGCAGTGCAGCAAGAAAAATCCCAAAACCAAGCCGTTGGTATTAGTTGTGCTGCAATTAGATCAGTCTGAGGGAAAAATCTGGCTCTGAGGTTCATTTCTTGCTAGTGTATTTTAATCTTCTGTGGAGCCTGCAACCAGCTGCTGTGGCTATCAAGCCTAATGCAGTTAGCTGAGTAATTGTGGAGACTTGCGTGCACTTCCTGCTAAGACAGTAATTTCATGATAATTACCAAAGACAGACTCCTTTTAGGAGATCTGTAGGGAAAACAGCCCTTGGATTAGAAAAGACACTTTTTGGAAACCCCTCCTGTTCTTAGCATACACTCAGTTTACTTCATGTTAAAGAAAAGGAATACCAGGGAGAAAGACCTAAGAAGAGAATTTCAAATCCCATAAGAATGATTACAATAACTCAAAACTAATACACTCAAAAAGCAATAAGCTCAAAATCATTTTTGCCTCTGCTTACTTTGGTTAGTTTAATGAATAGTTATTATTTGGGGTTTTTTGTTTTCCTTTTCCTTTTTCTGACCGAAAAGAGTAAGTGTAAAGGCACTAGTGCAGGAACACAAGCATTAATTATGAATTTTAATAAATTGAGTATTGTTAGTTTTGTTGAACAGTGATTTTTGCTGCTGCCCACACATTGACATTTTCCACTGTACCCTGGAGTTACAGCTCTGGTGCAACAAAAACTGCAGCAAAGTTACTGCTGGAAGCAGTGGGGTTGTCCCAGTGGCAGTGCTGGTGTGCACCTGGAGAAACAGAGATGCTGCCTCTGCTAATCTCTTGCTGGGAGAATAGGGGAATGGATATAAGATAAACACACACAAAAGCAAGACTTGGAGAGTTCATTTCATCTCTAGTGCTGCCAATGACTTAATAGTTTTTAGCTCTAGTTGTTTAATTAGCCTCTGTGTCCTGGTTTGTGACACATTTAATCCAACAGAGGTAACAACGTATCTGTGGTTCTTCCAAAGGTGCTCTGGAACTACTCACAAAATTTCTTGTTTGAAAATGTATGCAAAATATCATCTTGGATGTACTTACACTTTATTCTTGGGAGATCCAGAGAAGAGGCTCAGTTGAGAAAATCTCTTCTTGAACAGCCGCTCTCGCTTTTTCCAGCCGTGCTTCCCATCTCCCGTGCTTTCTTCTGTGAGTTCCTTCTTTCCTTTGTGCCCGCTCATTTTATCTGTCATAACAACAGCACCTGCTTAGCTGGAAACCGCAGTGTGAGTCTGAAAACCTCTGCCTTGCTGGGTTGTACCTGGCGAAGTCTGGATCTGCTGCTCCACAAAGCTGAGAGGGTCCGGGTGACGCGGGAGCTCCGTGGAGATCACGGAGCAGCCACTTCCCATCAGATGAAGCAAATACCTGCTCTGAAAAACCCTGCAGGCACAAAGTGACTCTGGATAGTCTTGCTCTATTCCAGATAATTATGGGAAGTAGGCTTGGACACTACATGTAATGAATATTTCCCTCTGCGTGCTCTCTTCCATGATTGAGGAGTTCCTTAAACCAGGAGTAGAGGCGGCTTTGCTTGTTTGACACAAGCGAAGAGCCAGGAGCCAGGGCAACAGCTTTGTGCAGGGAACAGAAGCAGGAATAAATGTGAGACAGAACAAACACTGCTAGGCAAAAACCAGACCCCTGAAAAGATGAAGAACCAACTGGGGATTTTAGTTCAGGCTTGGAAATTGTTTCCTTTTTCTTTTGATAAAGCAGTTGATTAGGCTGCATTTCCGCGTTGCAATGCTTTGTCTCCAAGAATTATCCCTTTGGCCTCTCTGATCGAATTAGTCCCTGTGCTCCACATTTGATATTTGGCAATTGCATTAACTTTTGGTTGCTTGACTTTGCAGGGTCATGTTCCCCCCTCCTCTCTCTGTTGTCTTGCGCCTGCCTGCTACAAATATTTCCCACAAATCTTCAAAGGGAACCACACCAAGTTTGTAGGCTTAAAAACAAAACTGGCAACCATTTTTAACTTTTCTTCTTTTAGTCTTCTTCTCCTCCCGCCTCAGCCCCTTCCAGACTTTTGAGCAGAATTCCCTGTACCCACTTTTTACCATAGGGACACACACAGGCAGGAGGGCTGGACCTCACTGTGCACATGCTTGGCACGACCACACCTGCAAAGTTTTCAAAATGATCCATTAGTACACATTAACAAGGAACTGTAAATACCTTGAAGGAGCACAGAGCATCACACCTTGCTACTCGGGCTTGGTAATGAGCCACCCAGGGTTTTAACAGAACCCAGGTAATTTGGACCTGGATCTCTCACAGAAATGGCAGAAAAGAGAGTTTATTAAAGGAATTATAATCACTTCACTGACTTGTAAAAGGAAACTATCACTAAAGCACTAATATGCTGTGAAGGAATGAATAGAAGTTGTGAGTGAAAGAAAATTACACACCCCACCATTACAGACTTGAGGTTTTAATTTGTGACAAAATAATCTGCAAATTCAAGACTCATTTAGGTGCTGAGGTGAAGCTCTGCAAAACAGACCAGCTGTGGCCAATAAAGTCAGCAGCTGGGCAGGCAGGAGGGAATCTGCCTTACTTCTGAGAAGGGACCTGCAAAGGCTGGGTCATTCACCACCAAATCCACTGGTCTAAAAAGTCAAGAGAAGAAAACGAGCCATTGAAAATAAACATGTAAAACTTGGTGACAAAGGATTGAAGATACTTAGAACAGATATTTTCTTAATCTTTTTATATAATAGTTTTTGAAAAATTGTACTTTGGACATGTATTGTATTTAATTTCTGTTTTGAAGATGAATTTGTATGAGGTTTTAGTGTCATAAGTTCTGATGATTCAGGGGGAATTCCTCCTATACTTTGTTAAAATGCACTGCCAGATCAGAAGATCTGAAAATGCAGCATTTGAATAATTGATTTATTTGCCTTGCTATTCTTTTCTGCTTAAATCTTGTGAAACTTAATTACCATTGCTTTCTATAAACCAATTAACTGCTCTCACCTTTCTTATTTAGCACTAATGGTGTTTTGTTTTGTGAGCCAAAGTAACCAACAGCAGTGTTACTGTGGCTGGCCCTGAGATTTACTCTGTTATATGGGCACTCCATAAACCTATAGACCACACGATGGCTCTTCTGAGTGGGGATCCCACTTGCAGTTCTGTGAGAAAATACTCAGGTTTCCCTCAGGTGAGGGTCATGTAACAGCAGCACAGAACAGTTTCTAGTGCTTCTAATAATATTCTGATTATAAGCAGGCTCTAGCACCTGCAAGACTCCAGACGCCAGAATTGATTTCCACTGATGTTGGTTGTTGGTGCCTCATCTTCAGACACCCTCAGCAGAGTATTGGGGGCTCTGAAAGTGCCTTCATAGACAAAATTTTGCTTCAGAACAAAATAAAAATTATGGATGAGGTAAAAAACCAACAGTTTACATAGCAGCCCGATTGTTTTCCATACCCAAGAGGGGCAGCTTGAAGATGCAGAAAGTTCTTTTCCAGAAGTGGAGCATTTCCATATTCATCCCTCCAACTGCACCAGCCCTGATCCTGCTGTTATTATTATACCAAACTGAATAAGAGGGAAACCTTTGTGGCAGTGCAAACAGACAGAGCACAAGGTGCCAGACAGGAAAGGGGGTCTGGAGACAGAAAAGTACCTGAACAGCAACTGAGGGGCAATTTCTCTGTTGTCATCCTGGGGCCCCAGGATGCAGATTTTCTGATTCAGTTCTGTGACTTCAATGAAATTTAAGCTCTTTGAACTAATTCTGGTCATATTATTTTTGTCACCACAGGGTGTCTCTGCATCTCTTCTAACACCAAAGGCTTTGGTGGCCTTTAATAGTAGTCTGCAAGCTCCAGGGAATGTAGGGCTAAAGGAAATGTCCCCAGGTTAGCTGTGGAATGTCCTCAGGATTATGAGCCTTCTTCGATTGGAATGGTGATGCTTTCATTAGCTGACAGGAAATCAATTTTTTTAGTAGCTACAGTGCAATGATGCTGTTTAATTTGGTTTTGAGAGTTCTCTGGTACCACTCTGGCCAATATGATGTGGGGCACTGATGTTCCTTCAGCTCATTCTGTGCTGTGCTCACAAGGTCTGAGGTATTTTCCCTGCAGTGGAACTCTTCTGCAAATCTCTGGTTTCTAATTTTCCTGCCTGCCATCTCACCTTTATGATTGCGTGGGTGCTTTCTGTTCCCCTTCAATCAGGATAAAGCTGGCATGGGGTCAGCACAGACACTGTGCCATTTGCTCTGGATAGCTGGTATAACAAAACACTTCAATATGTTGGGTTTGGAGTCTTCCAGGTTTTTNGAGGGGCGTTGTTTTGTTGTTGTTGTTGTTGGGTTTTTTTGAGTCTTGTGGGCTTTAGTCTAGCATCAGCACTTGTTCCACCCTGCATGTAGTTGTAGAAATGAGACCACAGAAAGGGCAGGAAGGTCTGGGGGAAGGTCTCTCTGTCCCAGAAGCTCCTGGCCTCACATCCAGGCATGATTTGTCATTTTCTCAGTATCCAGATGTGGCTTGGGTTTGAAGCTGAAGGTGAGAATGTCCCTGGTGGTGCCTGTGTTTGGTGCAAGCCTGAGTGTGGCTGCTGCTGTGGCTGTGTGCTGTAGGGGTATCACAGAAATCACCATATATATAATATATGATATAAATGCATCTTTGTCTAGGATATCTGAAAAGTAAACTCTCCTCAGGAATAAAGAGTTATGGAGGAATTCCAGATGAAAGTGCTGAGCTAAGCATGTGGGTGGATAAAGCTTGAAGGTAGTTGGGAATCTGGTAGTTGTCATCAGGGAGTGCCAATTGGTTGAAACTCCATCTTCACAAAGAGAAAATACAGTTTGAAGTGTTTTCTACTTCCATCAGGAAAAGTTTCTGAGGGCCAGGCTCTTATGAGTGTGAGATGTGAGCAAAAACCTGAGGCTCGAAGTGCTGCCTGAAGTGACATTTATCCATTCACGCAGATAATTGGCTCCAGCACAAGAGACAGAAACACCCTCCAGTGGCAGGAGGGATGAGGAGTCTGTAGTGCACTGAGCAAGCTCTCAGGCAGCAGAGGAGAAGGGAGAGAGGCTCCTGTGGTTGTCATTGTGAGGAGTTCCATAGCTCCCCAAGGAGCTGGATCCCCTCAGAGCTGACAGCCCATGGCTCACATCTGAATCAGGCTGTGATAACATCTGAGCCCGGATTTGGGCAATAGCTGAGTGTCCTGATGTCTGGGCTGTGGGTGCTCTCACATTCCCTGGCTGCATTCTGCATGAATATACTCAGCTGGTTGGTAACAAGTTGAGAAATTGAGTTTGATGCCTTGCCCACCCCCAGTAACTGTGGTGCGGTTGCTTTGAGGAACAATTCACCTTTTCTTAGATTTCCACATCAGAAAACACAGATTTCATCTGATGACACTGTTGCCCTTTATTCCCAACCAGCACCCCAAGATCTGAGCTCTAAATGCTTAGCAAAGCTACTTGCCCTGTACCTAAATACCTGGATTGAATGGCCAGTGCTGGCTGCCACTGACACCCATGGAAAATTTGTGCAGGCAGCAACAGGTGAAGCATCTTTTACAAGTGAACAAAGTATCATAGAAACAGCACTGTTAAATGCCACTTCTCAAAAAAACCCCATGCAGGCTTTCTTATTCATTCACTCTTTTTAGCACATGTGAAGGCCTTGGTTTGAGTCCAGAGGGGAACACGTGCTGGTTCAGAGCAGGTTTGGTTCTGCACAGGGGGTTGGGGCACACAAGGGAGGTGCTGATGTTCATGGAGGGCGAGGTCGGGTGCCTGGGTTCAGGTTGAGTGTGAGGTGACGTCTGAGCCAGAAGCAGGAGCTGTACTTCATCTGAGACACAACCTTTCCAGAAACAGTGCTTGATCTGGTAGTTTATCTGTCTCTGGGTTTGCTCTGGGGATTTTCATCCACAAGTCCTCACCCACGACAACAGGGATTGAACAGCAGCACCTTCTGTCATTCTCTTCCTTTTATTTTTTTCTTTCTAGCGAGGAGAGGCAGAAAGAACGTGGTTAGAGAGGCACACAGCGGTGTTCAGCTCACCCCTCGGGCTGTGAGCTCTCTCCGGTGAGCAGCGGGGAGGAGCCGGGGCTGCCCTCGCTCCGTGCCCGCGGGAGGGTGTGGAGGGGGCACCTCCGAGCCTCGCCCCTGCCTCCTACCCTGTGATGCGAGGCGCAGGCATGCTCAGTAGCCGGTGCCTACCCCTCCTCTCCCAACAACAGTGCCTACAACAGTAGGAGCCGGCTGGCAGCAGGCGCGGAGCCGAAAGCCATCTTTGCTGGAGAGGGAGGCAGCGCAGCCCGCTCGCCATGTGAGTACGGGCCGGGAGCGCGGCGGGGACCCGGGCACCCTCCGCTCCCTCCCCCGGCGCAGGGGTGCCCCTGGTGCCCCCAGGGGATGGCCAGGGCCGGGGATGGATGGATGGATGGATGGATGGATGGATGAATGGATGGATGGACGGACACGGCTCCAGGGCGGGGGCTCGGCAGGTGCCGCGCTCGGAGCTGCGGCAGCACCGCCCGTGTGAGCCGCCGCTGCTGCCGGGCACCGGAGCGCTCGGATGGGCTCTGCCTGTGTTCATCCAGCAGCCCCGGGGGTTGCTGGCACGTTTCTAGTCGGATTCATGCTGAAAAGGGAAGGCTGGGCCAGGATCCTCAACAGGTTCGAGTCGGGGTTGCTCAATAGCATGAGTCACTCGGCGCTGCTGCTCCTCAGCGAGCGGGTCCTGTTTGTTTGCAGTGCTTCATGAAATGTTCTCTCGCAGACGGATGCTGTCTGATCAGTGCAGCCTCACCTTCTCCAGTGCCAATGGCTTCCTGTCAGCAGTGCCTGATAGTAATCTGTTCCTTCTTGTTCCCATCTCTCCAAATACCTATTCCAAATTTTTACATGGAGCATTAATGGAAGCATTAACGTTCTGTGCTGGGTGGTGATGAAACCGCCCAAGTCCATTCTGAAACCAGAAGTGTGCTGAGGTAAACAGGAACTGATCAGACCCTTCTTCATTCACAAAAGGATTCAGGCAGCAGCATGCATCATTTTACTATTGCCTCAATTCATTGCTCATTCCCAGTGACCCTTAAGGGAGAGCCCAAGAAGATGTCTCAAACAAACAGTCATTTGTGCTGGTGCTGGGTGGTCTTGTAAGAACTGGGGCTTGGTGGATTCAGAGAACATGAGGAGTGCAGACTGTCTTGGAAATCTGGGATTAAATTACTTTAAAAATATTTCCAATAACCAACTGTTCTTCAGGAGGCATTTTCAAGATAGAGTCTACAATCACATATTCTGAAATGTTAGTTTTTGTCTTTAGTGCTGTTTCCTATATAACATCTCAGACAAGAAGCTTTTGTTCATGTTGTCCAAAATATTTCCAAAGCAAGGAACTCCTTGGAAGTAAACCCCCCCAACTTTCTAATAGAGATTCCTTATGCAAACAGCGAAGTCTGTCAGCTAAAGCCAGTTCATTGCAGGCTCCTGTTGCCTAGCTGTGTTTCTATTGAGCCAGATGATGACATCAAACACTTCTATTTGTATGTGAGCTGTTCTTCAATGATTAATGTATGAGTTTGCTGCTACAGTTTTATACAATCTGAGCTGTTCTGACACTAAGCAATAATCAGATAATGTTTAACATAACCTGTCTATGTTTCACTCTTGGTGTATGTAGGTTTTCATGAGAGCATTTATAAATGGAGTAGAAAGGGTGATACTGATATAACTTGGTCATATTTATTCTGTAGGAGCTTTACATCAGACTTCTAACAAAAATTAGAGGAGAACAGGAGAGCAGTTTTTGACTAATTTGGCCAAATGGACTTTCAGTTTGATAATCGAAAGAAAACCCAGAGGAACAAGCAGCTTGTCATTGGCAGCGTCACTTGGCTTCTGTTTCGGTGCCAGATATTGCCATGAAACCTTTCCTTTGAACACCTCCATCAGTGTCACGTCCCAGTAACTGCTGAGAGACTGATGAAGAGCAGAGGTGACTGTGGGCTGGCTACTGCCCTGCAGCAGCCTGTAGGTGACTGGCTGTCAGAGCCAGCTGCTGCTGAGCACCAAACGCTCTCTGGAGCTCCCTTCTCCTGCTGCTCCCCCTGTGGGAGTGTCGGGCTCCTCCCGTGCCTGTCCAGACCTGCAGGGACACACTCAGGGTGCTGTGACTCCACTGCTGGGATAAAGATCTCCTGCCCTGGGCCAGGAGCCAGCCCCACCCCCCCCAGTGTGCTGTCCCCTGCAGCAGCTCGCAGGGTTTGCTCAGGAAGGGTGCAGTGGGTGTGCCCAGGTGCTCCCAGAATGCTTTCCCTGTTCCCAGCTTAGGGAAAGGAAGACTGGGGACTGTCTGAACCTGGGGAGAGTTATTTGTATTTCATGGCTCCCTGTGTGTTTTGCTCTTTCAGTAAGGTGTCCAGGGGCTCAGTTGTTGTGTCCTGGGGTGAGGAGCTCTGCAGTTGGACCATACAGAGTGTGGAAGCAGCTTCCTGCTGGTTTGGAGCCAGCAGGGAACGGGTTCTTCCTGATCTCACTCTTGTGTTGGAAACCAGAGAACAGTGCTCCTCATTCACTATGTTTTCTGTGACCCAGTTGTGTATCACTCCAGCAGACCTGCACAATTCACATAGGTGGGAATCTGTCCCAGTGGCCCCCCACAGTGAGCACAACCCAGGGCAGGTGAGATCCATTCAGTGACAGACAACTTTCACCTTTACACAGGCAGAGGAGAAGAAGCTGCAACATCAAAAGGTTGAATGAAAGGAGAAGGACATAAAAGGGGTTTAAAGCAAGAACAGAGAAAGGTTAGACCTGCCGGTACAGCTGGGAAAATTGTTCTGGGTATGAGGAGGAGCACACAAACCCATCTGGAGGAGATGTGAGAAACAGCGAAGGACAAAATGGTGCTCAAAGTTGAGGTGCTTCTGGGCTTTGTTCCTGGCTGGAAAACAGGCCAAGAGCAGCAGGTGAAGTTATGGATTTGCTCTGTTTACAATGGTCACGGGCCAATGGGTGATTCTATACAATGGCAGCTGAAGGCATGGTGTCACCTGCTGTTTCCAGCCAGGTCAGTGGCCAGGCAGCAGGGTGCCTCTGACTGCATTAACCCAACTAATGGGCTCCATTGCAGGGGACAACTCTTGTGAGACCAGCAGCAAAGCAAAGCACCTGGCTCTCCCCGGGGCAAAATTCTATCTCATTCCTTGGGTAGCAGTTAGAGCTTCCTAAAAAAAATTCCTTGTTCCTGTTTTAGAGCAGCAAGGAAGAGATGGGTGGGATTAAAATGGTTCCAGCAGTAGCAATGAGTCTGTTCTGGTTGAATGTCTGTTCAGTTTCTCTGAGAAGAATGTCATGACTGTTGTCTCCTGTTGTTTGTAGAGCAGTACTTAGCCCTGCTTTTATGGGTGTAATTTTGTAAAACTTCTCAAAATCTCCCTGCCCTTTTCTCATACTGATCAGAGAAAGGATTCAGTATAATCTTCTTCACAGTCCTGATCCACTGCTTTCAGGGAGTTTGGTGCCTTAAAAAGTGCACACAGCCAGTGCATGTCCTAGGAAAGTCCAACAAGCATGAAATGGAGGGATGCACGTTCTAAGTGGTGCAGCTGTTCCATGCTGTGTCTGTGCTCCCTTAGAAATGTGTTCCACGAGAGCTCTGTAAATGCTCTGTGCAGGAAGATGTGAGTGAGGCCCCCGGAGCTCTCAGAGTTCCGTGCCTGGTGGCCACAGCCTCAGGCCCAGCCAGGCCAAGGTCAGGAGTGACATTTGCTGCCATTCTCCCTCCTCCCTGCACTCTGACAGAGGCACTGATGCCTTGGGGCTGGTTCACACAGCCATGGCTGTGGAGGGGTGGGCTGCTCTCCTCAGTTAAGGGGTGCAATGGAGCTTGCAGTGAAAACAACCAGGCTGTTCTCAGAGCAGCAGGGCTGTGTACATTGCAGAAGGATGCTGAGAAGTGGAGAGCACCCCATTTTCAGCACAGTTCTGTCCTGACTCGTGTGCTGGCTCTGAGGCTCACAGCTCTTAGTGAGAGCCCTGAGGTAAGGTTGTGAGAGTAGGAGCTGCTGCCTGGAGACATCACCAGAGGGATTTGGGTGTTTTATTCATTGTTTGTGTCCCCCAACTCGCTCTCTTGTGGCTTCATGCACGCACAGATCAACTTCATGTACTGCAATAGAAATAAATGCTTCCAGCTCACATGCAGTGCTATTCCAGACACATTCAACTTCCCAGTTGAAGTAAGGGTGGCCCAAGTAGGTCATAAATGTTTCAGATATTTGGGTGATGAGTGTTTGAGAATGTAGAGATCAAATTGTGTGGTGTCTCAGCCAAGGAAGTTATCTCAGAAAGGGAGCTACTGGGGATTATATGTGACAAGGACAGGCTAAGACTATGGGTCCTAATAAATATTCTTCCAAACAGGCTAATATGAAGCAGATGAAACCCAAATGCAAGAAGTTTGGTGGTTCCTTTCCTTGTGACTTAGCTCTCCTTTGTTCTGCTGTGCATCAGCCACAGCTTGTTCCCCTTGACTCTCAAGCATTTTTCACAGATAGTTCCAGCTGTGGAGTGACTCACAGGACACTGAGAGTGGCTGCAGCAGAAGATGAATTGGTCTGGCAGAGGAACACTTCTCCTTTTTTAGGAGCTATTTCCATAATTAATGTCTTCCTGAAGAATCAGTGATCAGGCTGTAGAGCACCAGGCCAAGCCATGTTTGTGTGCACGTGTGTACAGGATGTTCCTGGGTGGGGGGATGAACAGGCAGGGCTGAGGGGAGGAGAAATGGATTCAATGTTCTCCCTTTCCTTGACTACCACTGGGCTTTCTACCAAGTAGCCACGTCCAGGGAAAAAGGGTGGAAGGCAGGAAAAAGGAGAGAGCGACCAGTCCAACAAAGTATCAGTTCTGTGCATTTGAGAGACAAAGCAACCAGAACTATTGAGAACCAATGTGCTCCTCTGCCACCATCTGTGGGATGCAGAACCCCTGGAACTGCTCCCTGACAGCCTTAGCCAAATGTTTACAGTTCCAGCAGGAGCAGCACAGTCAGGAATAAGTTCAGATTGACCAAACTGTTTGTTTCAAGCAATTACAACTCAGAGACAGACTATTCCCTCTCCTACGTCATTCAGCACTCTCTGCTGTCATTATTCATTGCCATTACCTGCAATTAACCGGCCTGGGTTTCTTTAATGATGCAATTCCCTTTTTTCTCCGGTGTCTGTCTGATTGAGCACTCTAAACCCTTTTCCATTATTCACTGAAGAACCATCAAATGATCACAAGGTGGGGTTTTTTAACTGCTCAGCTATGACAACCTTATGTTTTTTCAGTGTAAATTAGTAAGTAACTCATTGAAATAGAGCTGTCTGTACCTATGCAGGTGTTTTGTTGGCTGTAGTTATACTGCTGCTTCTGTACTGGGTGATATATTTAGAATGGAAGTTTGTGACCAAATAATCTGAATTACGTGATCCAGTTCCTTGATCTTTTCAGATGAAAAATTTAATAAGAAAAATAAAAGTATTTATATTTCAGAATAAATGAGAGAAAAAATTATTTATCAGGTGTTTTCACTTACACCCGGACTCAGCATCAAAAGAGAACTCTTCTGGAAAGTAAAGTTTCTCCTATGATCACCTTTTAGAAGATAAACCCCATAATGTTTCAAGAGTTGTGTTTTGTTAATTTTGGGTTTTTTTAAGTACATTCCCATCTATTGCAGTGCACTTGCAGTGTAACTCAGTGGATGTATTGAAATGGTTTCCAGAACATGGTGACTGCATACTTGGAAGCACCAGAGAGCTGAAGGTTGGGCTTTGTGAGGAATCTGTGCTGTGACCTTCACTGGAGGTTTCACTATTTTGAAACCTCTCGAAACCACACAGAATTGCAACAGCCTTTGCAAGCAGCTGGAGACAGAACCAGAACTGCTGGGTGGTGGGAACACCCCAGAGGCTGTGATGGGTCCTGTGACCCAATGAGCTCCGTGGGCTGGAGTCTGAGCAGGGAAAAAAGTGTCCACAGAGTTTGCAAAACTCCTTATGTGATCTGGAAAAGAGCTGAAGAGAAGAAACACAGAGTTGATAAGAGTTGTATTGAACTCTTCTTAGCACTTGATTCTGGATGGGTGCTGGTTCTATTTTAACATGTTTACACAAGATCCAGATGGAAATTTATATATTGAAATTTTACATTTTTAATTGGTAACAAAAATTTGAAAAGTGAACAGTATTAAAAATGCAGTCATTGTAGCAAAAGCGTTTGTTGTTGTTGTGTTTTTTAATCCTGTTCTGGAAAATATGTCATTACAAAATTATCAAAAGATTTCTTTGCATTCTAGGGAATGAAATTTCAGAATTTGGTTTGAAATAACTTTTTGAAGGCCTGCAATGCCAGTATTCAGGAGAAAATGTTTTGAGAGCTGCTTTGAGAGATAATAAAAGATCTGACTGGATGGTGTCCATGGTGTCCAGCAAGTCCATCTAATGGGCTCTGCTTTGAACAGATGGTTGCACTAGATGATTTCCAGAGGTTCCTTCCAACCTCAGTGCTTCTCTGATTCTGTTTGAAAAGGTCAGTCAAAATTGAATATGTTCAAGTTAATTAAACTAACATTTGGCTGTTTCCCAAACATTCAAGATCTTGACGTTTCATCCATGATAACTTTGATTTCCAACCCATTGGCAGTGGATGCCACAGAAATATCTCTGATAGAATGGGGAAACATATGGCATTCAGGAAGGGAGGGAATGTAGGAGCTTGGAAAAATGCAGATCGCTGGAATGCATTATTAAATTTGGCTTAAATGCAAAAGTTTGTGTTCTTCCCACAGAGAACAAAACCCAGATCCTCTGCAAGTGAGCTTTCCTGTCTTTCATCTTCAGTGCAGTCTTCTCCAGCTTGGTGTCAGCTCCCAGCTCTCTGCACCGTGTCTCACAAGACCTTGAGAGTCTGGAGAAAGCCTTCGTGCTGTTCCCCTGTAAATGGTGCCTCAGTAGAGCACAGTGATCAATTTAATAAAGCCATGTGTGCTTACAGCGAGTGGGAGTGCTCAGATCCACACAGAGGAGAGGAGATCTCCCCTCACCAGCAGCGCACAAGAGGAGCCGCTGGCAGCGGGCAGGGAGGGCTGAGCTGGGCAAGGCAGGAGAGGGACCTTGGAGGGGCTCCCTAAAATAGAGACTGGACAAGATTGAGAGAATAAAGTGGGGATTTATTAAAGGCCTTCAGTAGATCCACCTTGGGCACTCAGAGCCTCCCAGGCTGCACCCGAGGTGGATGATGGTCATGAGTTTTTCAGACAATTTTAAGTTTGGTCCATTTACATATTGGGGTGAATGCTCCAATTACAGCTTCAGGTAATGAAGTAATTTACCCCCAGTTTTTACCTCTCTCCTGATTCACTTTATTTTATGCTTTCTGGGAGCTGAGGCCGTGAGGGTGACCTTGGATCAGGCCCAGAGGGATTGTTTTGTCTGACCAAAGTGTGGAAACAGTAACTAACACTCCATATGGAGTTCAGAGTTATACACTCATACAGTACAGGATCTGAAAAACATAAAAGCAAAAACTTAAGGCTGGATGGATCCCTAGCCCAGCACCTTTCCTGCCTCTGCAGATCTTCTTCCTCATACTAGATTTTGTGTACCTCTGGAGGAGAGGGGAGCAGTGAGTTTCCCATGCATGGAATCAATCTCTGAACTTTCAGAGTAAGTGATCCACCCAAAGCCCTCAGCTCTGCTGAAGCCTGGAGCCTGTGTAAGAGCAAGTGTGCATCCATGAAGGAAAGGTCTTGGGAACTGCCTGGGCTCCTCAGCATCTCCCCTGCACACACAGGAGTGGAGGGATGCTGGCTTTGGAAGCTGAGGGTGGTGTAACAGACCTGTTGCTTTTTTAGACGCTGAGGTCCTGGATCATGCCATGTGTCAGCATTTTAGAAAGACAAAGCTTTCCTAGAAACTATGAAAATCATTGATTATGCCTAAACCCACTTGTTGTCTACTTCAGGAGGTTAATGGTTAGAAATTGCATTTGTTCCTTTGAATTCACATACAAAAATAGCTCCTCTTTATCGTGCTGGTGAGTGGCCCTGTGCAGGGCCTTGATTACAGCGTGCTGCAGCAAGGCAAAGGGCACTGCTGCTGGAAAGCACAACCTGCTCTGCTGGCCCCCACCAGCTGGTGGCACAGAATAATGCAAGGGTTAGTGTTTTGTACATTCTTTTGGAGTTTACAGGGGATTCTAAGCCTGTACATTCCTTATTGCTGTCAGTGATCCTGAACAACACTAAAAAAAGAGACAAAACTCTCTCATCCCCTCTCTCCCCCTCACTGTTTTAGGCTGACTTTTGGGAAAGCTTTCTGAACTGCAGCTGGGTTTGCTGATAGCTCTGACAGAGAATGGTTCCCCCTTCTCTCTCCTTCACACATCTCCAGCAGAATCCACTTGCAGTGTGTGCACAGAGACACCACCTGCACCCAGCACCTGCCACCCGTGGTGAATTCAGGTGGGGAAAGAGGAAGGGAAACAAAGGAACAAAGAGCTTTAATCAATAGCTGCAAGAACAGCCCAAGTGCACTGAGTGCCAGAACAGCCCTTCCAGAAGGCTTTGGGCATTGGGCTGTTTCCTGCACCTCAGAAGGTGCCTGGGGTTTGATGATCACTTCTGTCCCACTGGCTCACCCGAGGATTTGAAGGCAGAATTCGCTGAGTTGATGTCAGAGCTGTGGCTGGGAGCCTTTCTGCTGCTTGGCATCTGGGGACAGCTCACTTGGGAGTGGGTACTGCCAGGATGAATCAGCAATATCTTCCTGGAAGCAGCTGACAGCCTGGATATCCCAAGTGTTTAGCAGAGATCCCACCAGGCTATAAAAGTCTGCTTGTGAAATGTTTGACTTCTTCTTTCCAGCAGGGAGCTGTACAGTCATTCCCTGACAGCTGAGATTCTGTCTCCCACACACATGTGAAAATCACACAATGACATTTTTCAGCAACTTTGTTTACTAGATGATACAAATACAAAAATATTTCAAGTCACTTAACACCTTGATGCTTTTCTTTGCATTGAACATTTTAGGGAGACAGAGGCGGGGAATGGAAAGGCAGAATATGCCCCACATGTCTTGGCATGCCAACAGCAATCACATTTTCCACGTCAGTGTCCATTGCTTCATGTACAAGAAGCGATGTGGTCTCTTGTATTCCATCTTTGTGGCTGATCCAGGGCACCAGCAGCAGCAATGTTAAAGCAAACATCATTCCATCAGCATGTTCATTGCCCTTGCAGTGACAATCAGTTTGATGCACTTGACTCTAGGGGAGAATGAGCAGATTTGATTAAGTTCTGTGCAGACCTAGATGTCTTAGCAGCAGAACAACCTCCTAAGAGAAATCAGAGCTGACAGGTGCTTTTCTTGTTTAACCCTCACCTGGCAAAGCCAGTTATGCACTGTGTAAGTTGGTGTTTTTCTTGTTGCTGCCTCCTAGAGAGCTGTTTTTGCTCAAGAGCTCCTTCACCAGCACAGCCTTGGAAATAAAGGCTGCTCAGTCCTGATCTGCCTCTCCAGCCCTCCCTGTTCCATGGCAGCCTGCATGGTGAAACTCCTCCTGCAGAAAGAAGGCACTTGGGGGAAAGCATAACAATTCGAGTCAAACACTAAATATTTGGGAGAAGGAAGAACAACTTCAAGTGTTTGTGTGTAAGAATCAAGAGAAGGCCTGCACCTTGGAGAGCAGAGTTCCTGTCTGGAACAGCCTGGTTCCTGGGGCACCAGGGTTTCTCAGTAACTCACTGTATTCTTGGAGGAATCTGCAGCTCTTGTGTGTTGTGGAAGAAGCTCCAGAAGTCACACATTTGGTAGCACTGAGTGGTTGAAGTCCCTTAGGAGATGAAGTGCTATGCAGCAAGGGGAAAAGGGGTCCAGAAGGTCCCATCTGTGTAGGAGGTTAAATCCCAAATCCTCAGAGGCAAGGTGGCTGCTGCCTGTGGATCAGGCTCAGCTCAGAGCTCAATCATTCTGTACAAGGTGCTCTCACTCTGAGGTGCTGCAGTAGCATTTCATACTGTGAAGGGAAACATTAAAAAAGGAGCAAAGAGTAGCTCAGAAGGTAACTCCCAACAAATTAAGCATTACTTACTTTGCTTACTTTGCTTGGAGTGAACTTGAAAAATCCCCAAATATTGCAAAATATCAAACATTTAACAAAACCTAAACAGTGACTAGCCAAATGTTCATTTAACTTAAAACTTCACTTTTTTTTTTTTTTTTTTTTTTTGTACTTTGGTGCTGGTGCTTGTTCTAGTACTTCTTGTCTATTTACAGCAAAGGCAGCTGTTTCCTCAAAGTATTTGTGCTTCAGGGTTTGGGTACATGTAACCATTTGTAAAATTCCTCCAGTGGAGAGGATTTTTCTCAATGGCTTATGTTTATTTCTGTTGCCTTTCTTCTGCTTAGAATCTGATTGTGCAGGTTGCTGATGGGATTTTGCACATAAATGACGAAGGAGTAGCAGCAGAAACACATCCAACAGCATGTCAGTGCTGACAGGAGACAGGATTGCAGTAATTCCTTTGTGTTGGCAGATAAACAAAGGGAATCCCTCTTCTCTGAGCTACAATTCCATCTAATTTGGTCAAAGTAGAATAATCTGCATTTATTCTTCTTGGCTGTATCTTTGAGAGAATAAACTAGGCAAACTCTGCTCATTCTTTCATAACAGAACAGACTGGATGTGGGCTGGGGTCAGAAGAAAATTAATTTAGAATATGTGAGGAATTGAGGTGAGGGCCTTGACTCTTTCCTACGGAACCTTTGAATTTCTGAAAAGCCTTGGCATTTTCTGTTCTGCCAAGCTCCAACCTGGTAAATCCTTTTTTTGGGAGCAGCACAGAAAACTGAGAATTGTCATGATGGACAAGGCTTCTTCTACTTTACCCTCACATCCCAAATGAGAGCACCATATGTGCCTCAGCATTTGCATGAGGCACGTGAGAGATGCTGTGACCTCCCAGCAGGTCTGGCAGCACAGAATGGAGACTTGACATTTTAAGCAAAGCTTTCTCTCTCTCCAAACTTCTTTAATGAGCATCAAGGACTCTAGATATTCTTGCTATGTACATGCAGAGGTCGTGGGGAGCCATCCTTTCCATCACAGAGCTTTCCAACAGAGGCTGTGTCTGCACTGAACATGCACAGTGAGCACAAACAGGATTTCTGCCCTGATGAAGATGCAGAAACAAGACAAATCTCCAAACGCAGGAACTTTACCTGGGCAATACCTTTGCTCCTGCTGCTACCCCAAATCTGTCCCTGCAGCAGGGCTGAGCCAGGGATCACGGGCTCTTGGGATTGAAGAGATTGCTGCTGCTTCCTTTTACTGCAGCTCAGAGAGACTGAGTGAGCAGGACACACGGACAGACTGAGCAGGACACATGGACAGACTGAGCAGGACACACGGACAGACTGAGCAGGACACATGGACAGACTGAG
>VWYP01027259.1:239685-293837 GCA_013400435.1 Pycnonotus jocosus | reverse complement strand
CACACGGACAGCCTGAGTGAGCAGGACACACGGACAGACTGAGCAGGACACACGGACAGCCTGACTGGGATGTCCAACCACGGTGACAGCAGAAATCATTCTGCCTCTCTGGTGCACAGAGAATGAAATTGCTGCTCTCTCCGGCCTTCTGTCTGCAAAGCAGAAGAAAGGGAAGAAGAAAGAAAAAGACCCAAGACTTTGGTTATCTTCAATTATTAAACCATTGCCCAATTAGTGGGGCCTTGTTTGGAAGTGAGAACTCCTTATGGGTACTGCCATAACCAAAGCAGGGTTCTTTTTGAGAAGCCTTTACTTTTCCTTAAAGCCTTTATTTACTTGTAGTGTATTTTGTATTCCTAAATATCTATGTAATTTTTTTTTACATAGATTTTACATAGAACTTGCTCTTGAGTGTGTCCAGATAAATGCTCAGGGTGCTCAGAGATCAAAAAGATAAGCTGACCTTACAAGGATTAGGAGAGAAGATATTAATACTCCACAAGAAGTGTGAGATTTTAGGTGAGAAGATGTTCAGCACAGGAACAAACACCTCTGCCCAGGAGCATGTGGATTTGGTTTTTTTTTTTAATTGCTGCTGTTTATAACAACAGTTGCTTTGTGCAAATGTGTATAAAGAAAGCTCAGTACAGAAGTTTCCATGATGCTGTGCAAGAGCTATTTTACATATGAGCATTATGATTTCAAGCATGTTCTCTTTGACAATTCAGTATTTTGTTCTGTCTTTAGAAATAAAGCCCTGAGAGGCTGGTGGTTTTTCTATGTGTGTGCATTAGGTGGCTTGTTTCAGGATAGGCAATTGTTTTGTTTGTTGTTCAGAATGCCTAAAATGGAGAAGTTGCTTGACAAATTTAAATGCTGGAATTCAACATCTTGTTTTTGGGGCTCATCTCCAGTCCGCTGGGGTGGCTCTTGTAGCAGTTTGGGGGTCTGGCTTTGAGGAGTGCTTGTTGCTTGTCAGGAGTACTTTGCTTTACCCAGGGTGTGCTGCTGGTGCTCACCCTCTCCATGTGGAGGTGTAATTTGTAGCAGGTTTAATGGCAGCAAACCAGGAACAATTATTTCAAGTTTGTGTCTACAGCATCAGAGAAATCAAGAGTTTATTTCACAGAAGGACAGTGGGTGGCCACTGGCTGCACAGGAACTGGCCCTGTCCATAAAAGAAGAAGATCATGGGCTGGATAATACCACACAGGATAGAAGGGGATGCATCCAGCATCTTTCTCTTTCCTCCTTGCCCCCAGTCTGTAATATAAATGTAAGTAAAGCAAATTGATTCTTGCAACACTGGCAACCTCAGCACTGCACAGATTTACACAACACAAACATTGACAGATGAAGCAAAGAAGAATTAAAATCTCCTTGGAAAACTAAGGCAGATGTAGCTGTATAGAATATATTTCATGGGTTATTTTCCTTCAGAATAACATCTGTTGATCTATGGCTGACCTTTGAATATCTTTGCTCTCCTGAAACTATTTTGCCTCAAAAAATCTTCCGTGGAATGAATTTGCTCCAGCAGTGTGTACACAATGGGTGTCTTCTAGATTTTTCTTCAGAGGCCACATCTTGTGTCATCAGGAATAAACTTGCCTGGCTTGGTTTTCATTTGAAAATTGATTTCACATCAATCAAAAATTAAAAAAAAAAAAAAAAAAAGGCAGGGGAAAAAAAGCATCATGCTATGAGATCTGAATGGAACAGAGCTTGTAGACTGGGGAAAATATCTTCTGACTAGAAAAGATCTTTGAAGAGAGAAAATAAATTCCCTATGGAAAGATCAAAGCATATGAAGGTAATGGATTATGACAAGGTGAAAAAACACCTGGAGAAAATAGTTAGTTCAAACATAAAAGAGAGGAATAGGAAGGAGTAGGGTTTTTTGTTGGAGATAAAGGGTAGTTAGATGGCTGGCTAAGTACTTGAGATTATATGTTGTAGCTAAAGGGCTGTTAGTGGGAATAGGGACTTTTTTGCTGTCTGGTGCAGCCTCCAGTTCTGTGGTGTCAAGGTATCCTTGGAGCTGCAGTCCCAAATTCCTGCTCTGTCGTGGTGCTCTGTGCTCTGTGTTGGTGACTGCAGCCTGATGCACCCTGCACTGCAAACAGGTCCTGTCAGACTGACAGGAGACTGATGGAATTGTAATAACTGCTCTTAAAGTCACTTTAATAGTCTGAGCAGGTCCTGCTAGGGTCAAAAATATATGGAGCTTGTCACAGAAAAAAAAAGGCAGAAACCCATCAGGTGAAGCAGGAAATGTTCCTGGGTGAGGAGCTCTGGAAAACCCTTCAGCTCAGGTTGTTGTTAACAAAGATGATCTGCCCTGCTGGACGTGTTCACGTGCCACAGAAACATAGGAACAGGAGCTAAAGCTGAGCAGCAGACACAGAGCCCAGAGGATCTCCCTCTCAGAGCCACACCAGTGGGAACCAACCCTTTGGAATGCCTCCAGGAGCTGAGATCCAGTGGCTTTGTCCAAGGCTGTGGTGGAGCCCGTTTAATCCCCTCCTTCCCTGAGCCTCTCCACAAGGCACAAGGCCCAGGGGTTTGTGCCACTGCTTTACCTCAACGAGGAGCTTCACCTGCACTTCACTAAACACTAAACACTGCACCTTCACTAAACACAGAGTACAGGATCTGCTGAGAGACACTCAGCCCCTTAGAGCCATCTGGGAGTGCTGCTCACCCCTCTGGTTTATTGCTCCAAGTGTTTGAGCAGTTGCATCTCCACAAACCTGCTGCTTGTTTCCTTCATTGACAGTCCTGTTGCTTCTCAGCAGCACCTGCTTGCCCTGTCTTGGGTCAGCTTCTCGTTTGCCTTTTCAGTTTTTAAGAAACAACCTGCCTCTCCTGTCTCTTTGTCTCCAGAAGTTCATTTTGATAAAGGCAGCAGATTTGTATAGTGCCCGTAAGGAAGGAAAGTCTGTTTATGTTGGGTCAGCTCTGTGCCAATGATCTGATGGAGAGCTGAGTGACACTGGGGAGCACTTCATCAGCACATCCCATTTAGTGCTTTGCTTGTGGCCACATGCTGTGGGAGGGGTGTTTTACCAGAAGGGGAGAAAGGGAGATTGAGGCCCTGGAAAATCCTGGTGTCCCAGCCCTCGCTCCTCTGTAGTGCTGCCTGTCCTTTGTGGGTGCTCCTCTGCTCATCTAAGAAGAGGCTAAACTGACATAGGATTTGTTGCTTCCAGCTCACAGGCAACCCCAAATGAAAAAAAATAACTAAATTAAAAATAAAATTCTAAAATTTTCTTTTGCTTAGACAGTCTTACTTTAAAGTAGCAATTTTCCCTTCTTTCCAAGCAAAAGCAACTGCAAGAGCAATCTCTAGCCTATCCCTGTGATGAGAAGGAATTGCATAAAGGAATATCATACATAAAGGATCTCAGTGGGTGCATGGTCCAGAAGGAATGGAGCAACATGAGTGCAAAATTCAGCTATTAATAGCAAAGCACTGCTATCTTCTATTCTCTTAAGATCTTGTTTAGTTTGGTGAAGTATAAACAAAATCCAAGAAGTTATGGGAAGTAAATGCAGCAAGACTTGCTTGGATAGAACAAATGGTTTTGATGAGAGATGTTATTGCTCTGCAAATGAGAAGATAAGAGACCTTGAGCTGAATATTTGATATCCAGAATTCTGGATAGTAGGATGCCCACAGAATTCCAAAGGAGTAATTGGGCAGGAGCAATTGGACAGGTGCCACAGAGTGACTGAGGCAGTATGTCAAAACTGTTATAGTATGGGGCCTTTGCCAGCTCTCACTATGAGGCCAGGCTGTTCCCACCTTTTCTAGGATGTTCTGTTGCAGTCCTTTCTGTGTCATGAGAAAATTGTGCACTTTGTTATGTCTGACACCACTTTGGGGTTTTTTGGTTGTGTTTTGGGTTTTTTTTTTGCTTTTTGTATAACCATGCCATCTTAGTTCAGCAGCTAAGTTTGGATACCAGTCCTAAAATTTCAGTTTTCAACCCTCATTTTACCGTGGTGCATTTGTAGCAAGCAGCAATCACAGCCTTTGGCACACTCTGCTCCTGCCAGGCCCAGAGCAATGGGTGGAAGGGAGTGCTACTCCCAAAGATGCAGTGACTCCTCCTCCTCCATCTCTTCCTGTTTCACACTGCTCTGAGTGGGTTTCTCTTGGGTATTGTCACTTTTGCCATCAGTTTTACCCTGGCAGTGTGCAGGGGTGACAGCACACACCAGCTGCTGCAGGAGGGCTCCACCGGGGAACAAGGCACAAAGTGGGACAATTGCCCACCTTGACTTCTTCTCTTTTCATAGCTGGGAAGAAAACATATGGGATTAGTAAGCAACAGACCCTCAGTTTTCATCTGAGAAAGGAAACAGAGTGATTCATTCTGAAGCCATCCACTCTAAGAGAGGAAGATTTGAATTATTAACAGCAGATCTAAACATGACGGGTGCTGACACCTTCATCTCTTATTTTTTCTGCCATGGATTTTCTTCACATGCAGCGAGAGAATTTACACTACAGAAAATGCTAATGGTTTCATGCTTCCTACCCATTTTCAGCTGCCTAATTTATGGAAAGCCATTACTAGGTGAGTCACTGCTTTCACAGGATTAGTGTGGCTGAGATAGAGCTTTGGGTGTTCCTTTAATTTCCATATTTGCTTGAAAGGAACATCAGAGCCACATTAAAACTGTTCTGGTTCGGTATAACAGGAGAGTTCAGAGTCTCTGCTCCACTTGATCATGTACAAATACTGAGGAGATGCTCCCTGTCCCTACAAGCTAAACAAACAAGAGGTACTTATTTGCATTCTAGATGCTCTGAGTCAGGGTGGCTCACTGGATGGGAACTGTGTAATTCCAAAGATTACAAACCAAGCCATACTGGGAATCCCACTGTAAATCTCACTATAAAGAACTAACTGCAGAAGCACATTTAGTCTCTGGTTGATCTTGTTGAGAAGTAGACATTCACAAGTTAAAAAGTGTAATGTACAAGCCTGAGGGTGAGGATTCTCTCCTCGTAATAAATGAACTGTGGGTTGAAATCCATTTGGGCTGTCTGTACCATGAATGTAACAGGAGAAAATGCAGTGTGTGGAATACTCAGCACTGAATAAGGGGCAGATTTCACAGCCAAAACTCTTTGTAATAAATAACTCAGAAATACTTGTTCAATTTAGACAACAAACACAGGCAGTAATAGACAAAATGTAAAGGAAATCCCAAATTGATTTTTTTAAAGCTAATTTACTTGTCTGTAAACCTCTAAGCTTGTTGCAAAACGCATGTGTTACTTACATCCAATTACAAGTTCTTAAAGAAATGACAAAGCTCTTTATAACAGTGCTTGAAGATTGGTATTTTTGCTGGAAAAATTCTGAGGCAGATCTTCAGCTGCTACAAAGAGAAGTGACTATGAGGCCCCAACTTTTCTTTTATTCTCATTAAAGATCTCTTGTGTATAAGCTACCCACTTCTTTTTCCCCCTAGGGATTTCAAAATGCTTAAAAGACTTTAAAAACCAGAAGAAACAAATACAAAAGTGACTGGTGTGCACAAGGTTGGGAGACAATAAGTGATCAGTGGCTCGTTAGTGCTGAGTTACAGAACTAAACATGATCCTGGTCATCAGTTGGTGTCAGGACACATTTTCATGTATACCCCAAAGTGTATGACTTTGAAAGAGCTGTTAGTTCAAAATTAAACCCTTAAAATCGATCATCAGCCTGATCACAAGAGCATGTACTTGCCTACATATTAAGCAACAAACATTCTTTGGCTACTGTTTTACTGTCTGAGTCTGTGGTGGAAATGGAAGTCCATTGGCATTGACTTCTATAAGAACATTCAAAGTACTTGGAGTATTTAGAATTGAATTGTTCCATTGTGCTTTTCCAGTAGGACTTTTCTTAATGGAAATGTGTTTGGATGACATATTCAGTGGTCATACATCTGGAATTTCAGGCAAGCATTTTAAATTTTCTTCTGAACCGAAATCAATACAAACATTCGTGGTGGATTCTTTCATTTGTACTTTCAAAGCATCCCACATTTTTCATGTCGTTTCATTCAGGGCAGCTGAGTGACTGAATGCAGAGGAAAAGCAAAGCAACATTCTTTGGAGGCTGAAGGATTGCCTGCTCATGCCTTATACCACTTGTACATAAAATAAGCAGTGTCTTCCCCTGGAGAGCCACTGACGTGACTGAGGTGTAAATCTGAGTAACAAAAGCAACAGCAGAGGCTAAAAAGAGATGCATGCAAGGCTTTAAAATGCTGGTGGCTTTGGCCAGCCTTTCCAAGGTGTCTTGGTTTGGAAAGGCAGGTGTCTGGTAGGGAAAGCTGGAGCTTCCCTTGGAATGGAGAATGGAAACCCCTCCCTCCAAATCATTATAATTTTGCAATTAGGAGCTTTTAGGTGAAGATATGAGAATAGGAATAACAGTTCTTTACTAGGAATATTAAAAATACAAATGTAGTGGAACAAAAAAAGAAAACCTTGACAGAGTCAGAACACAACCTGATACCCTGTTGGTCAGGGTGTTGAGAGCAGCCCAATCCAGCCCTCCTGGAGTGACAGATGTGGTTCTGTTGGAGCAATGATCCTGTAGAAGGATGTAGTTTTCCTCTGAAGGTCCAGGCTGCTGAGATGGGTCTGCTCTTCCTCTGGGAACCCAGTGCAAACAGGCTGTGCTGGTGTTCCCAGTCTCAGGGTTTATCCAGGTCAATAATCCAGTGCACACAGGCTGTGCTGCTGTTCCCAATCCCAGGTTTATCCAGGTCAATAATCCAGTGCACACAGGCTGTGCTGCTGTTCTCAATCCCAGGTTTATCCAGGTAGGAATGCTGGGCTCCTCCCCTGGGTGCAGCATCTCTCCATGGGATGATGGAATTGTCTCAGCCATGCCTGAGCCTCGATGGCCCATGAACAGCAGAGATCCCTGCAGGGAGGATGGGTCCTGGAAGGGATAAAGAACAAACCCTGCCCCAGCTGGTTTAACAGCTGCCCATTGACAGGAGACCCAGAGTCTCCTCCCCGCCAGAGTCATGAGGAGTGGGTTATACAAGAGATAAAGAAAACACCTCCCCAGCCAGTTTCAACAGATGGAAAATAGAATACCCATTTTTGGTTACATATTGCAACCCAAGACACACGGAAATACAGTTTGTGTGATTGCCCTTTTACCATCCTGTTAAACTTGATGGACTAGTAAAGCCCTCAGAGATGCAAATTCCTCAAAGCTGTGGAAAATCAGTAGCCAGGTGCAGGTGATGCCCCAGTCACTGCTGCCAGCTCAGGAGAAGTGAGCAGGAGTGAGCAGGAGCCTGTCCCTGCTGTGTGCAGCTGTGGTGGGGTCTCAGCACACCCACTGTGCTGGTGCTCCCTGCAGGGGAAAGGCTGGAGCTAGAATACCCATTTTTGGTTGAACTGGAAGTATTGCGAGCTAGCAAGCCTTGAAAGATGGTAACAGAGGTAAGCTAGAGGTATTTTGGTGACTGGGGAGGGATGTAGCAATCTTGGATATGAAGCCAGGCTTTATTGGTTTAGTTCCTCATGGAACAGATCATAATATAGCCTGCAAAGGTTGCTTTCTGCTGACAATTATAACATCATAAAGCAGGGAATAAATGGAGTAATTCTGAATAGTGCTGATGTTTTAGACCAGTGGGAGGGATAAGGCTCAGTATCAATAACAACTCCTAGGGCACCCTACCCACAAAAAAAGGCAGAAATTGATACAAAGTGAAGAAGTATGATGATATACCATGACAGTTTGTTTTATGAACAAATAAGCCAGTGGATTGAGTATTAGTCCTGCTTTGATGCATTTAATTTCCAAGCAAACGAGTATCAATCAAATGAAAATATTCTTTCCTTTTGGATTCTGCCTGTTGTCTCCAGTTGTACCAGAGGACAGCTGAAGTGGAAAGATGGAGCTGTACCCCACTGCTAAAAGCCCCTTGGACATTGCCTGATGCACTTTGGAGCTGTGACAGTAATATTTTACTATAATTGCTTTCTTAAGGAGATGACAGGGTGCTGAAGTTGCTGTCACTTTTTCTGTATGAGTTAAACCAAAGATGTGTGATTCAGACCTACTCACTGACAGAATGCTCTGAATTTACATGATCAGAAAGTTCTCCAGATTAAAAGCAATTCATCAAGGCATTTCTCACCAGGAAAATACCTGTGTCAGATTAGCCCCCTTTCCTCTGTGATGGTAGGACAGTAATCTTACTGAATTCAAGCAAAATCTCTGAACTACCTGCACAAACCATCAGGTGGAAGGGTTACATAATGTCTGTAATTAATCCCAGATGTAAAACTCTGCATGTTCAAGGTTGAAGGCTGAGTTGAAGTTCTTTCAAAGCAAAACAAACCAACCAAAAAAAAAAAAAAAAAAAAGCGAACAAAAAAATCCCAGGACAAAGTGGCAACACAAACGTGTGGAAAAAGAGTGTTTTTCAGAAAACTGGGCCCTTAGATCTATTGAATCCCATGAAATGTTAGTCAAAATCTTAATTAAAAAAATGTTTAGCGAAAGGTTTTAGAAGGTTCTTTATCATTCTGGTGCTGTTCAGGAAGGCAGTACATGGAAGTGAGCTGCAGGTTCTCTGGAAAGTTGCCATAAAAGGTGGTTATGGGGTGTTGAAATATCAACAACCACTTCCAAGCTGTTCCTTTATGCTACTTTGAAGCTCCTGGAAGAATTGCTATTAATGCACAGAGGCACAGGGGTGCATTACATCTGTCTGCTGGCTGCTGGCATGCTTGGGAATGCAACAAAATTGGTGCAACAAGTAAGAACTTGCATCTGGTTTAAAAAGCTGTGCAATCACTTGGATGCTCTGATATTTGTGAGGTCCTGATTCCTCAGGAAACCGACCGGAGGGAAACTGGGAATTCAATACAACTCTATCCAGAATTACAACAGAATGCAAGAGAGGAGTAAGAAACTCCTCTGGACAGTTGCTCCTTTGATAAAAAAAAGTTGGATAAAATTTTTTCATTGTGTTTGCTCCCCTGTGTGAGCACAGAGTAAAACAAATCCTGCTTGAACCCTGCTTGGTTGGATGATGTTGGTGAGGCTGTGGGGCTGAATGCTGCTGTTTTCACTCCTAAAGGATTCGAGAATCTGTTAGTGATTAGTGACTGTATATGGGCAAAATAAAACCTTTAAAATCAGCACAACAACAATCCAGAAGGTGAGATTGTTAACAAAACTGGGTTTTTTTCTGCAAATTACAGATTACATTTAATTTACTTGAATAACCTGGATGTAGGAGTGTGGAGAGATTAGCATAATCACCAAATATATAATTCATCTGAATTTAATTTAGCAACTATTGATAAAAATCAAATTAATTCAGCTAGAAATTGATTTTTTTTCAAATGAACTGCAGCTTGGAACACAGACTAAGGCCAAAATGCCATTAAATCTTGATTTATTGTGTTGTGTAGACGGATTATTTCACAGTTTAGTTTTTTAAGGCACTACAAGTTTTTTTGAATTACAGCAGGGACTAGTGTGTTGATGTTCGAGTTTTTAAAATTGAAATTCAGCCTTCATTTAACCATTAAAATTGATAACCCACTAATCCTGGATCCTTATGGTTTTGTTTGCTAGATTGGAGAATAATCTAATGTCCAACAGGGCCCTGAGCTCTGATGGTTACTGCTTTTGGGATACACATGCACATACATTCGTGCTTACATATTTGTGGCCTTACTGCAGGTTCTTAAACAGCAATAACAAACTCTTGTGCTAGTAACTTCTATGATTTTTGAAGTGAATCAATACTTTGCAGTTTATTATTTAACTTTTCAATTCAGAATTGCCTGTGAGAAGTCTTATAATCTAGGGGGTTTTTTTTAATAATTTGAAAGTGATGTCTGAGAACACCTATTCAGTGGATTACTCACAAGCTGTTGGTTGTTTTTATTTAAAATCTCATGGTAAAATGGAATTGTGGTCTGTTCATTTAGGCTGGACTCCTTCTGTTATTTTCTTCTCTGTTTGAATGCTGGAATCCGACTTCAAAATCTATTTTCCCAATAAGACTGTAGTTTGTCTTCCTGATAATACTTGCCTCATTTAATTAACTTAAATATTCACAGGCAGCAGGTCACAGATTGCAAACTTCAAGATTTTTATATTATTAAATTATTTTTAACAAGTTAGTTCTAATTAAGTCTAGGGAACAGAATCAGCACAGTTATAAAGAGAGGAGGCACAGAACAGGTTAAAATGCACTTTGCCAGTGATTTTATAGACACTTCTCCAGAATAGATGTGGTTTCTACCAAGGTACAACTTTATCCAGAGAAGATTTTAGCAAGGAAATTCTAGCAAGGAAAATTCCTTCTATTCATTTCTATACTGAATTCCTCTATGGATATTCTAGGGCTTCATGGATAAAATAAAGAGCTTGATTTTAAGGTTTTCATGCAGGCACCAAGATTTCCTTGTATTCACAAGTGACAATTCCTTCTTTTCTGGATGCTGTGGTCTCTCAGCGGTTGATGATTGCAGGGGCTGTGCTGAGATGCATTTATGGGCACCCTCAGGAGGGACTCTGGCCTTAAGCACTGCAAAGCTCCTTGCAAGGGTCAATGTCTCTGGTGCCTCGGGAGCTTGGATGGGTTAAAAGTGCTCAAGGAGCCTCAGAATGTCCGATACAAACACTGCTGGGGAAAGGAACAGAGCAGGCTGGGGCACACAAACCTGGGGCAGGCTGAAGCACCACCCAGTCATCCCTGGAGATAAGGGACTGCTCAGGATGACCCCTTGAGTCCTTTTTCATATAAATATTCTCTTTTCCATTGTTATCTTAGGAGGAGGGGTAGGGGAAAAAAAAAGAAATTTAAACCTCATTCAGAAGGAAATTTTCTGCCAGAAACACTCCCAGTTATGTCAAAATCAGTTGCTTACATTGTGAACTGACTGACCTTGCCTGGTTAGTTCCCAACATTTTACTGTCAGTCCAAAGCCTAATGATTTCCTATTGCTATCTAAATAAAATCTAGCTGAATTGACTTTAAGGTGCCTCATTGGTATGAAATTCCTACTACCATGTGTCAACAGTGCATCTAGCATGGAGCAGGCTCCTTCCTAGGCCAGCACCCTCTGCCTGTGAGGGTTTGGGGTGTATCCTTTCAAAGCAGGTCTCCTTTGTAGGGTTTTGCTGCATGCAGTGCCTGTGTTGGCTTGCTGGCAGCCCTGGGCTGTCCCTGACAGGTGACTGATCTCCATCTGCCCTGGGAACATCAGCCACAGGAGAGGGACTCACGCTCTGCAAACCCCCTGTGCTCAGGAGCTGTTTGTGATGTGGGAGAGGTGGGAAAGCCATGGAGAGGGAGAAGGGCTGTGAGGCAGAGAGCTCCTGGCTGCCTGCACGTGATGCCTCAGGATTTCAGCCTTTATATTTTTCCAATCCTGTGCTGCATTAGTGCATAACTCCAAACTCCACACAGAGTGTTAGTTACTGTCTCCACACTTTGGTCAGACAAAATAATTCCTCTGGGCCTGGAACTCAAGGACACGTCACAGCCTCAGGCCCTGAAAAGTGTAAACAAAAGTGAATTGGGGGGAGCAAACTGGGGGTAAATGACTTCATTACCTGAAGCTGTAATTGGAGCATTCACCCCTGACATGCAAATGGACCAAACTTATTTCTGTCTGAAAAAACTCATTTCCATGGTCCACCTTGGGTGTAGCCTCTGGGAGGCTCTGACTGCCCAAGGTGGATCTGCTGAAGGCCTTTAATCAANGAAGGTCTTTAATAAATCCCCATTTTATTCTCTTAATCTCGTCCAGCCTCTGTTCTAGGGAGCCACTCCAAGGCATCACAAGGAACTCGTGAATGAGGGTGTTGTATTTAACCACCTCACTGGGAGAAGTTTGTTTCCTCATGGATATGAGATCCATGAATTTCCATGTTCTGCCACTCTCTATTGTCTGTGGTTTCTAGGAAGGTTAGTCATGTGTGTGGGCCTTTATTGTGTGCATTTATTTATTTATCATCACTTTCTCTTTTAAAACATCTCTTGGTTACCTAGGGAACTGGCTCCAGCCCTGCACATTCCTTCCCCTGTTTGGCTGCCATCAGGTGTGCCAGCTGATGCCTTGGAGAGGCTACACCCAAGGTGGGCGATGGTTGCTTCAGACAATCAAAAGTTTGGTCTATTTACATGTCAGGGGTGAATGCTCCAATTACAGCTTCAGGTAATGAAGTCATTTACCCCCAGTGTGCTCCCCCCAATTCACCTTTGTTTACACTTTTCGGAGCCAGAGGCTGTGAGGAGTCCTTGAATCTCAGGCCCAGAGGATTTTTTTTGTCTGACCAAAGTGTGGAGACAGTAGCTGACACTCTGTGTGGAGTTTGGAGTTATGCACTAATGCAGCACAGGATTGGAAAAACATAAAGGCTGAAATCTTAAGGCATCACATCCCCAGGGCTCCCAGCAGCACTGGGGAGCCTGGAGCCTGCCCCACAGCACTGCCCCACAGGGATGGCTCCACTGTGCAAGGACACAAAGGACAAACAGGAATAGGAATAAAAAAGCCATCACTCTATCAGTGCATTGAATCTTGCTGTAGGTAGGCTGAATTTGCTGTGGACAGGTGGATGCAATTCCTAATATTTAGTTGGGATAGCATTATTTTTATGGAAATAAAATGCCTGAATAACATTCATAGTATGTATCTGTATCAGAATTGTAGTAGCAGGAGTTAATACTTTGCCCTTCAAGGGATGCAGCAGATGGAAAGACAGAGCTTGAAGAGTAGCTTTGAGCGCAGGGAATGCTAACTATGGGAATGCTTCAGTCATCTGAATTCTGCTTTATTTATATAAGCAGGAATTTATGGTTGATTGTGAATGTGTTGTTTTGTCCCAAGTATGATTGTCAGCAGTTCTTCTTGTCACTTGAATAACATATTGACAATTCAGATTTTTATTAAGTCTTTTAAAGCATAAGTTTAAACTCAGATGTTCCTTCTCAATCCCAAGGACTTTTTATTTCCAAAGAAGGACATGAGAAATAAGTGGTTACTTTGGAAGTATTGCAAAAGTAACGAACTTCCAAGTTTCAGATGAATGGAAAGCAAAGCAGAAATTCTCTTTCAGCAGGCAGGGAGGAGACTGCTTCCATTTACCCAGAGAACCCCAAGGGCTGCTTAGAATGCTGCAGCTCACTGGAGATCTTCAGGCATGAGAATGTTTAGGCATTTTCACAAATAGCAAAAGGCAGAGTCTTGAACGCAACAAAACTGGAAGATACAACCAGAGTAAACTGGTCTTTACTGAATTAGTAGATGTTTATAGATTTATTGGGGGAAGAAAAGCAAAATTGCAGTTCAGTTTGTGGACTGTAGCATTTTGCAAATGTACAGGTGTTCACAGCATTGATCCACTGAGTATGTGGCTGTGAGCTTCAGAAATCACACCACAGTTCTGGAAATGTCATTTAAACATAGGTCTTTGTATAGCAAAGATGATCATTAAAAAATCAGAGTTTGAGGGGAAGATAGATGGTAAAATAAATGTGGGAGCTTACCCTAAGGAGGAACCACAAGGCTCTAGGGGATCCCATGAGGACAGGGAATTCAGGAGAGGTGGCTGTAATGTTATAGACCAATCTTACTTTGCACATTTTAATTTTCAATATAGGTCATAATTTTCTGTTAGGAAGTATTTAATGAATTTACATTAGTTTACCAAGCAACTTATTTGGCCAAATAATCTAAAAAAAAAATTTTTTTAAAAAAAGTCTTTAAATCTCTGGCTTTGTTTTACTCAAAATATTCTGTGGTTTTGGAGGTTTTTTAATCCAATGAGAACTTGAAATCAGAAGTTTCCCTCTATGGCTTTAATATGTTTTATTGGTTAAATGGAATCCAATTCTAGGAATTGCTGGATGTTGAAACCGGGAAGAAGGGACATTGTGTGTGAATCCTAACACTGTGGGAAGGTGGAGCCCCTGTGACAGGGCACTCCTAAATGACAGCTGTGCTTCATGGGGGCTCTCCAGGAACTGAATGTGACATTTTGGGAGAAACAAGGGTGGAACTTTGGCTCTCTGTACAGATCCATGTGCTGTTCCCTGACACTTGCACAGACTGCTATTCAAGAAATGAATAGGTGGGATAAAATATTCACTGCAGTTTTCTTGGCCAAGTAGTTAGACAAGATTTAAACTTAATGAGCCTCCTGATAATTAAGCTTTAATATTAGTAGAGATGGTAATTACCCTACGAAGTTTAGCTGTGATGAAAGTGCCACTGAATAGCAGTGGCAAATATATAGACAGGCTACAAAAACTCTCCACTGCTGATGGAAATGTGACTTTCTTTCAGCTGTTTTGTTGCTTCTGGGGTTCTAAAAACAAACAAACAAACAAAGAGTTGATTTACTTCTAAAATGCATCAGCAGTGCTGGGCAGTGATGTATAGGAAACTGGGAAGCCCCAAAGCCTCTTAGGTTTTAATCTGAGTCTCTTAAAAGACAGGCAGAAACCCACCTTTCACTCTCAAGTAAACAGCGCTCAAAAGCAAGGAAAGTTCCTCAATCTCAGCCCTCCTGTGAGACCCCTCCTTGCTCCCCCGTGTCAGGGTTAACTCTTACCTGCCCACAGCCAGAACCCAGGACAGCAGCACATGGGGCATGGCTGAGCCAAACCCTGCCCAGCTGCTGCCTGCTCCTCCCGAGGGTCAATCCCACGGGAATGGCAGCCCACACACAAGGCTGGGAGCAGAGGATGCTCTCACTCCTCTGCAGAAGCACAGGTGATGTCCAGCTGTCAGGTTGTATGTGTATTTTTATACATACATACATATATATATGTATATGTATATATATATACACATATATATACATATATACATACATATACATACAAATACCTGCTCAGAAATAGGAACTTTGCTTGGAGCTGGCCATTTCCACTGAACTGTGTCCTTAGGGATGGCTCTGGAGCTTCTCCTTCCAGGTTGGTGAATCTGGATTGTCTGGCAGACCAGGGTGTGGAACATCACTGGGCTTCCTCAAATCTTCTCCAGCTTTAGAGTTCTGAATTTTTAGAACATTTCTCTAGCAACATGTTTGCTATTTATGTCTTCGCCCTATAGTTTGTTATCAAGGCAGATTGCACTTCTTGACTTCCAGTAAGAAATGGCAGCAATGGCAGTGACTCATTTATTGTTTTATTCCTGCTTTGTTTCACATGTATCTCACCAAGGCACTGAGTAAAGCTTTGTTCTGTTGGGTTTCCTCTCTCTCACAGCCTGCTGTACTTTGGTGATTTATGCTTTAATCCAGCCTTGTATGTTTGCAATCAGTTTTTTCTTTCCCTAATTTCACATCAGTAACTCAGGGCAAGAAAAATAAAGGTTTTGTGTCATCCAGGATTTGACTTCTCTGCTGAATCTCTTTTTTGTTTTAGTTTGTTGGGGTTTTGTGACTGTAGCTGAGGGGGGTTGTGTCTTCTTATGCCCAGTAAAAGCACTTTCCTGTTTATAAACCCAAATTCCTTTAGTAAGTTTTCTAGGCAGGAAAGTGCCCCTCTTCCTGTGGTGGTCAGTCTCTGTGTTATTGTTCCAGGTGTGCAGGACAGGGCTGAAGGTGCTGCAGCACCAAAGGCTGGTGCCAATGCACCTTGCAAAACCGAGAGCTCTCAGGGATTTAAGGACCACTTCAGCTCAGATGAACCACATCAACATAACTGATGGGGCTACTGGAGCAGAAGGAACTTTTGTAAAAGAAAATTCTGGTATTTTTTTGTAACAGTGTGTTCATTTACATACACCAGATTTCATCTATATTGAACTGGCTTCAAACAGTAACCATTTTGAGAGAAAATGAGATCACAGACCTGATCTTTGTGCCAGTTTTATTGCCTTTAGCACACATCATAACCCAGATAACTGAAGGTTAACAAAATGAAATGCATCAAAAAAACTAAAAAGCGAAAATAAAAGTTTATGATTTTTCAGCTAGTGAAGACAAATTATTATGGGAGCCTGAAACCTGCCAATTCTGAAATCTTGCAAGAATTAATAGAAGGTGCAATCAATACTACCTAGGAGCCAGAGATAATACTTCCTTCTGAAAACTGACTTTAGTGCAATGCAGTGTTTTGGTATTTTTCTGTGTAGACGTTGCACTGAAGATAAATTTTAGTTATTAACTATTATGAACATATCACATAAATGATTTTCCATGTGTTTTACTAAACTAATTTCTATCTGAAAGCAACCTGATGCAAATTAAGCAAATTATGAATTTAAACAAGCAAAATGTAGAAAACAATAAATTGCATTTCTCTTTTTAAAATATAATGTTAATATCCGTATAAATATTTTTAATATAATTGCTTACACCTGTATTTGCTTTCATTCTCTAATGAAAATAAATCTCATTTAGTATAAAAATTACAATTCGTGTCAGCAAATGAGAATTAACCCTTTTCTTAGAAAAATGACATAGTATGGGACTGAAATCGGCTGAAGTCACAGGTCAGTCTGTGACAATTATCTCAAAAGAAGACTTACTTTAGAGTTGGTTTTTTTCAGTGCTCTGCATGTAAATATATAAATTTACAGATGCGAAGATGAGATTGGTCGAGTGGGATCTACAGATATGGCTTAAAGTTCCCCATCAGTAACCTGCATTAATTCTGTACTGCTGTACAGTGTGGACAGAGATTGAGATCTACCTTGAATTTGTATCCAGCAGTAACGTGTCCAGAAATGGAAATGTTTCTAAATTAATGTGATGTTATAGATGTTAAAAATGAAGATGTGATGAATAAAAATATTCCTCCGTTCTTGGTAGGAAACTCAAGAACCTCACAGTCATAACACAGATAGTAAATAGTGTTTATGAAAAAAATTTCAAGATGCAGGTATGTAAATCCAAGGCTTAAAATGATGAAAGAATGTTCTTAAAAATATCCCTGTAGATCAAATTTTCCTCTAATCCTTAAAGTCAGTAAGCAACATTCATTTGGCTTGAATGGAAGGTACTGGAGAAGATAAATCAGTTGGTCATTACTAACTTAACAAATGTTGATCAAATTAAAGATGATGTCTTAGGGTTCCTCTCCTTTTCCTCTGTGTGCATATTTAGCACACCAGATGGTTAATGCAGTCATAGTAAACTAGTGGGAATATTTAATTAAATGTGTTCCCAGGACATTAAATGCAGAGTATTATCCTTTGGCTGGTGATCAGAGTAAATATTTGGCAATAAGGGAGAGTCCTTGTAGAACATTGTTGGTAATACATGAAAAGCACATTTGAGAAAAGAGCTGTGTTCAAAGCAGAACTTTCCTCACAAAATGAAGACATCTCAAATGCTAATTCCTTTTATATGTGGGGTTTTGTTCTACCATCGAGTCACTATTACTCATTCCACAGTTGTTACAAATAGCACGAGGAATAATTTGAAATTTGATAGTCCTGGAATGGGATTAGTCTAAGTTTGTCTGTAGCCATTTACTTGTCAATAGTCACATTTCTACTGAATACTGAAGGGCTCAGGTAGAATAAATGCACGATGAAGAGCAACATCTCTGTTCAAGCAGTGATGCTTCCCTTGTAAGTGAAGGAAGCCTGTTTGGTCTTGTTGGGACCTAATTCTGCTCCCTCTGTGAGGTCTCAGAGGGCTGAAAACATCTTCCTGTAATCTGAGAATTCCTCCAGTCATGGTATGCAAATGTCCACTAGCCCAGCAGTGATACTCCTCTGTCAGTCAGCTCATTCTCTCCTCAGCCCAACCAGTTTTATGATATCATGGCTTTCTTTACTCTCCTTGAGCAGCTTTTGTTTGTTCCCCTGTAGAAGTGAGATTAGTAGAATGAAAACAAGGATAAACCTAGCCTGTTAAAATAGGCTGGTTAATAACTGGAGGGTGAAAGATGAGCCAGAAATCTGAAATAGGTACCATTAGTAGGCAGCTGAACTGAAAAGCAAATTACCCTTCTGAGAGCATCTCAGAAGTGGGAGGTCATGGTCTCTAGCCAGGGCTGTCTTTTGGGGAGTCCTCTCACCCTGCAGGCAGAGAACATCATTACCTACTCGTAAGGAGAATGAGAACCTGAAGAACACTTATTTTTCTGGGAATGCTAGAAGTTTCTCTGCACCTCTCCTGATAGAATTAGTGTGTGGTTTTCAAAGAGTAACAGGACCTGCCATTTGACACTGTCCCATTTAATCATGGGAAAGCCAAAACTTTTGGTAGGAGGTGCTGGGATGGTTAATTAATGTCTCTTTCCTGGACACAAAGAGAAACATGACTGTCCACCCACAGCTGTGGTAGGCCCACGCTGTTGTTAAGTTTGTACAGGTAAGGACTCGAGTCTGGAAGGCTCAGAATCTTAGGGGGTTTAAATATCAATTCCTCTGAGAGGTGACATGAGAATTGATGAGCGCAGGATTTTAGTCTGCTCTGTTTATCAGACTGGATTTTGTTAGGGTTGTGTCAAACCTCACACAGCCATGCTGATTGGTAAGAAAGCTTTTTTAGCTAGTCCTGGCTAAACTGACCTCGTGCAGAAATGAAATCCCATGTGGTAGCATCCGATTAACACAAAGTTGGAAAGCTGCAAATTCCTCCAGAAGGCAGAAGGCTCCAAGTATTGTCAGTGAAAGTCCCTCTCTGCAAACTATCAGTGGAAAAAATGGTTTAGCTGTTACTGCATAGGAATAAACAAAGCAAGTCCAAAACTAGCAGCAAATCCCCTGGGCTACAGAGCTCCTTTATTTCCTTAGAGACCCTTGTGCCCCAACGCTTTCCAGAGCATCCCAATTCACAGATGAACGTTCTCTGCACTGGGACAATGTGAGATGGGTTTGTTTCTGCAGCTAATCCTTGGGCCACAATTTTCACTGACAATCATAGCCACTAAAGCAGTGTATAAATCTGCATTTGTAGCTGATTTTAAAAATTGTTTTAGAGTTAAATCCCAAGAGTACAAAGCTATGGAACTGTTCCGATTTATTTTACGGTTAAACAAAGGTGTGTTTGTGGTGTATCTCCCAAATGCCTTTGAAACCACAGACTGTCAGACTCCACTTCCACAGCAAAGCCCACATGGGCAGGTGCCTTTTGAAGGGCTCCAGATGGGAAAAGTGTCTTGAATATACCCAAGTTACAACAGTAAATATGGACTACACAAATATGATACCTGAACAGTAAAACAAACAAACAAACCAAAACTAAAAGGGAAGAGAGGCAGAGCAATTTTGTTTTATTTGAACAACAGGGAAAGGGTTTGAGGAAAGAGGACTCAGACCAGGGTTCCTCAAAGATTGTCTGCTTCGTTTAATTTTTGGTAGGGATCATTGATCAGACCTGCTGCATCGATGCACATTCACTGCCCCTCCCCTGAGCTCTGCCAGCTGGCACCCCTAAAGCTGTCTGATGTGATTCTCACCTTCCAGGTGCTGTCAGCTTTAGCTGTGTTTCTCACTGTTTAAGTCTGAGGGGTAGAAAATAACTCCTGCTGTCAGAAATAGGTTGTGAGCTTTGACTGGAGTCAGAGCTGGAGAGGAGCAGAAGAGGACAATGAAGAGGGCTGGGCTGCTCTGCCACAGGCTTTCTGTGCCATGGAGAATTCCCTTCATCTCCCTCTATCTGTCTCCAGCCATCTGCAGGGATAACAGCTTTTCCTTAGCTTAGTGCAGTGTTGTTAGGATAAAGACTTTGAAGGGATTAGATCTTGTAGTTGGAGGCTTTAAAAAGCACTTTGGATGGATAAAAGAAGATGCTGAAAGCAGCTTTGGAGGTCCTCATGTAAACTGTACCAAGGCACAGTGGTGGCCTGGCATCCTGCTGGTATTTGCATCGTGCATCTCCCTTCCCCAGCCTGACTAAGTGAAAAAATTCTGCTGTGTGGCTCACACATACCAACAAAAATGAAAGTGTGTGTCAGATGGTTTCCCAAAATATTAGATACACAATCATCCTTCATGTTTTTTCAGCCAGTGCTGAAATGCAAAACAGTAACACTGGCTATCTCCAATTCTCTTCTAATTAAGAGTTGCAGCTGCCTTTAACTGTCAGATCTAAACAGCAAGCTGCTTCCAAAACATCTCAGCGAGATGACAAATCTCTTAGTCATGAATTTGACCTACCAGTTTCAGGCCCAACTGGAAGAACTGAGTCAGCTGAGACCATTTTGCTGAATCACTCAGAAAGTCCCTGGACGTTTCTTGCAGGGTGGCTGCAAACACAGAGCCTGCACTGCTCTCAGTCTGTTGGGCTGCTCGTGTGCTGAATGATCCAGATCTGGCTTGTGCTCTGATGTCACACAGTGGTTGCCATTTAACAGTATTTGCTAGGGATTCATACCCCTTTTCACCAACAATAACAGAATTTTGTTCCTCTTTCAAAATTAATTTGCCTTGTTCTTGGGAACGGCAGTTCTCAGCACCAATGGTAATTTTTTCCCTTTTCCTAAAGCAAGTCTGATGGCTGGGGGCTAGGGATGGAGATTTTATATGGATTTTGCATTCTTTTGTAGCTCCCCAAAATCATGCCAGATCATGAGAAATTATACTTAAAAGTTGTGATGCTTCATGTATTTCAAAAGGAAGCTTCTACAACACAGTGCTAATATTTTTGCATTAATTTCTTTGAATAATGCTTCTGAGAAATTATAAGCTGATATGACATGGTAGAGAGGCAATAATAGAAGAATTATGCAAAAGCAGGAAGAATTATGTAAATGTAGGCTGGACTTTATTTCTAGAATTTTTGCTCTATGATGTGACAGAGAATCTGGGTTTTCAAGAGATGCAGGCCTTCAGGTCCCTCCCTCACCAGAAAACTTGGATTAGATCTTAGGTAATTAATTGAGATGGGTATGTTAATTAGGAGCTTGCTGTGCCTCATCATAAAGATTGTCATCTCTCTTTGGTGGCTGCAGGAACTCCTGCTGGACAGTCAGGGCAACTGTAGAAACACCTGCTCTTCCCATCATCTCCTCCCTTGTGCAGGGAGCAGAGAAGCCCCAGAAAGTGCAGTTAAAACCAAAGTACATGGCAACAAGCATGCTGGAAGAGAACAACCTTGAAAGTGTTTAGGCTTTTAGGCATACATCTACTGTATGTCAAGTCATTTTAAGGACAGCTTGGGAAGTGCAAAAAAAACCAGACAAGAATTTCTAGGCAGAAGAGGCACATGGCAGAGCTCCAAACTTTGGGGTTATCTCATAGCTCTGACCAAGAACATCACTGAATTTATAAGCTCTGCTTACAGCAAAACGTGGCAGGGAAAAATCCTTCTCACATACTCCTCTTCTGTAGGCTCTGGCATTCCAACAGTGCATAACTCAAGAGAGGAGCTCTCTTGACATCTGTGGTAATGACACAGGGTTTCCACAGAAAAATTCTGCTTGTGTTGGTTGGGAAAATGCTTATTTACTTCCTTAACTGCAAAGAAGTTCTACAATTTCAATTTTAGCTTTGTTGTTGTACCAGGATCTCCCTTTGAGGCTGTTGATGCTCCAGGGAGATCTTGTTTTGTGTTGTGTGTGATGTACATTATAGTCAGATTTTGATCCTTTGTGACAACTCCAAATAAATCCTGTTGGGATGCTGGCCCATGGCCATCGATGGAGTGATTCCCTTGCAGGTGGCAGCAGCATCTGGTTTTTATGTTTTTAGTAGTGGCTGCGAGGTCCTCAAAGGATGAGCAAATTGTGCACGGCTCAATTTCTTCTCTTTCAGCTCGATCTTGCTAATGACATTCTCACCCCCAGTGAACGAGGGAAGTGTGAGCTGCTGCAAGCCTGCAAACAGCTGCTCCATCCCTGGGAGCTTCTGAGGGTCAGTGCTGTCCTGTCTGAGGGATCTCAGCCCTCAGGCAATACTGTCAAACTGGATTTTGCAGCTGAAGGTACCTTTGGGGAGCTCACTTCAGTGCCCCCAGGCGTTTTGACAGCGTATTAACGAGGCCATAATTCCAGCAGCATTAATCAGACCCCAGGATGTAGAAGGGAATGATTCACAGAGAAACACTGTGTTCTCTCAGTCTGTCACTGTGGGGTGGCATTGGCAATGCATGAGTGGGATTTGTGATATTTTTCATTTCATATGCTCAGGGATTTCCTCTGCAGCTCCAGGGAGGGTTTTATTTCCCTGAGGGAAGGAGTGAGAGGGGTCCCTTGAAGGGAGAGGTGAGATCTCACAGGTTAGGCAGTGGGTATGAAGGATGACTGGCTGAGGTTCAGGGACCCTGTTCAGGCTGGTGGGGTGCACAACAATTTGTCTGCACAAACTCATTCTCTGAGACAGACCAGAGCTGTTGTTGGATTTTCAGGATGCTTTGTTTTCATCCTTTGTTACAGAGCAAACTGGAGAAAGCCAGTGTTGAAGCTTAAGAGCTTCTCTGCAGAAGATGAGGGCTCTGCTCACAGCAGTGCTGCAAATCCTCCTCCAGGGGCTGTGGGTATGCTGAAGCTGCTCTGCTGGGGCATTTGCTGACCAGGACTGGGCAGGGTCAGCATTGCTGGATGCCAGAGAGGGCTGACCCCCCGCTCCGTGCAATTCTCACCCCCACTTCCTCCTCTGTTTCTTTTTCCTCTCCTTCTGTTTGTGATGGTTGTTTTGCCTTCTGTTCCTGTTTGTTTCCTTCTGTTTGCCTTTGCTTGGTGGAGCCCAGGCAGGAGGAGCATGGCAGTGCTTTCCTCAGCACACTGAGAGGGAGGATGGGTCACAGCCCATCTCTTATCACAAAGCACCCAGGGCAGAGGGGTTCCCCAGGCAGGACATTGGCTCTGTCCTGCTAGCCAGGCCTGTGAGCAGTTTGGCCATTGGCCTAACTTAGGGTAGATAATCTGAATTGTTTGCCCTTTTAAAAAAGCAGCAAGGGAGGTGGAAGGGTTTGATAAAGTCCCATCAAGAAATAGTGTAACAACTGATTGTGGAATGGAACAGTAGGTTTGGAACAGAAGGAATGGAACAGTAGGGCTGTGATCCAGGAATGGAAAACATGGATTGAAACAATGGAAAACTTCTTTGAAGAAGAAGAAGGTACTTTGAAACTTCGAAAGTTCTTTGAAGAGACAGGTATTTTTTACTGGTTCCAGAAAAGGGGCAGTGAACAAATAAAGGTGGTTTTGATCACTTATGTTGTCTGGTTTTGCTCTAGGTCTGTTCCAGCTTCTGCCCAGGGTCCCAGCAGTGCTGCAGGGGCTGCAGGGCCCCCTCCTGCCACCAACGTGACCAGCAACAAGAGGCTGCAGCAGACACAGGCCCAGGTGGATGAGGTAAGAGGCCCCAGGGCATCTGCTTGGCTTCCTGCCTTGTGCAGCTCCTGCTCAGCCCAAGGCAGTGGGTCCAGGAGATGAGATCCATCAAAGGAGGCAGAGAGCACAAGAGAGACCCTGGATATAAACAGCCCTGTACCAGAAACAGCTCTGCAGGTTAAATGTGGGCATTGGTGCCAGTTCAGGAATTGCTCCCAGTCAGCCTGGTTAGGAGGAAATGTCACAGGAGAAGCAGCTCTTGTAGAGTGTTCCTGCACTCCTAAAGGTTAGATGGTAATTTCACAGGCTGTTTCACAGAGACAGACCAGCAGCTTCTCAGAGATAGATGAAAACCATCAGAACGGAGCCGCTGAGGGCGGTGTTCATTAGCAAGAGCTCTATTGATTAATCATCACAATTTATTCCCAAAGAAAGGCACCCACACATGATGTCACAACAGCACCTCTAACTAATCCCCACTCCTTTTCTTGATCTTGGAGGGCCATGTCCCCGTTCCAGCTCGGATCCTTGAATCCTTGTCCTGGCTGTAATGCCAGTGTCCATCCAGCTGCTCTGGGAATGGGAATAGTGAGCACAGCACTGCCCATGGGTGCAGACCCTGAGGGTACCAGAAGGCCAGTAGCAGCTGTAGCATCCTAACACACCTGCTGTGTGCATTGGTGTGCTGGGTATTAAGGAAAGAATATTGTTAAACCCCTCCAAAGACTCATTGTAGTAAGTAACTCATTGCTTCCTGTCACTGTGGTGAGGTGTGGAGAGCTTGTGTGATTCTTAAATGCCAGTTTGATAAAATATACATTAGAAAATATGTACTTATGTGCATAAAGGCCTCTATTTTCAAAAGCTTTGGGCATGCTTTAAAGATAATAGAGAAGCCCTCAAAATATCCAACTCAAATGCATTTCTTAAGATGAGTTAAATATACCTGTCAAAATGGGCTTTGTCTTTTTGAGAATGTTTTCTCTGTTGAAAATCTGGAACAGTGACTTTTTGGTCTCCCCATTGTTGGTGCTCAGATGTGTTCACAACGTCCTGCTGTAGAAATGTCTAGACTACACTCTTTTTCTCTTTATTTCCTCTTCCACTGGGGAAAGGAATGTTACATTTTAGCTTTTGTCTTTGGTCAGAATAATGAAATAAACTTCTTGTCCTGAACATGTCCTGAACATTCTTGTCCTAAACATCATGGTGGTCCTGCAATTGTTTATGTGAATGACAGCAAAAGTAACTGTCCCTAAAAGACTATTAAAAAATTCTTTTATTGTCTTAAAATTAGTGATGCCTGTCAGATACATAGGGCTCTTCAAATAGTCAATAGAGATGGCATCAGTGAGGATAGTGAAACCCTGCTTTGTGTTAAGATACTCTGTATTCTGACTCTTTTCACTCAGACCCATGAAAATCTGGTTTTTTGTGGAGATGAGGACGCAATTTTGGCTGTTACTCTTGCCCAGTATGAGGGGACAATGAGTAGTTCTTGACTTTGAGGATTATGTGAGTGAAATTCAGGATTCGTGGGGGTTTTGCCTTCCATTTGAGAGAGAAATGCAGTTGATACAAATCAACAGTTTGTGAAATGCAGTTGATACAATCAAAAATCAAAGAATGAACTAGGTTGGAAAGAACTTTTGAGGTCATCAAGTCCAACCTATGACCTAACACCTCCTCATCAACAAACCACGGCACTGAGTGCCACCTCCAGGCTTTTTCCAACACCTCCAGGGATGGTGACTCTACCACCTCCCTGAGCAGACAATTCCAGTGCCCAAGCACTCTTTCAGTGAAGAATTTTTCATGGGTTTGGAGTTGATAGCACATGGCCAGCAGGTCCTTTTTAACAGGGAAATCCCAATATAAGATTAGCCAAGGGAGGCACTTCCAGCACTGTGAGGTCGCTGGGGTGATGCTGGTTTGTAACATCGAGGGATCCAGTGGGGTGATGCCATGATGACTTTTTTTCCTTTTTATATGCCTTTTATGTATTCTCATACCCTTAACATGCGTATTTGTAATTTTTTAAACTTTATATCTCAACATAGTCTGGTATTTTGCTAGGCCAGAAGATCAAACATCTTAAAAGCCTACAGCTGGGGACTGGAAAGCTTCATGCTCTCTTGAGATACCAAGGCCCTCCCTAAAACATACCCTGTAAACTAAAACTAGGCCCATCTCAGGGCAATACTTTAGAATAGGGAGATGTCATGCCATTCATTTAAACCTCTCTTTGAGGGATCTTTGTTAGATATGTTAATTTGTGTGATCTATGAATTTATAGATGTGTGTGTGCATTTGGGCGTATTCCACCTTGACAAATTGTTCTACTGGAGGGGCTCCCTAGAACAGAGGCTGCACAAGACTAAGAGAATAAAATGGGATTTATTAAAGGCCTTCAATAGATCCACCTTGGGCAATCAGAGCCTCCCAGAGGCTGTACCCAAGGTGGACCATGGTCACGAGTTTTCAGACAGAAATAAGTTTGGTCCATTTGCATATCAGGGGTGAATGCTCCAATTACAGCTTCAGGTAATGAAGTCATTTACCCCCAGTTTGCTCCTCCCAATTCCCTTTTGTTTATACTTTTCAGGGAGTCCTTGAGTTCCAGCCCCAGAGGAATGGTTGTGTCTGAATAAAACAGGAGAACAGCAGCTGACAGGCTGTGGAGCCATAGAGTTACACCCTAAAGCAGCGCAGGATTCGGAAAATACAAAAGCTAAAATCCTAAGGCATCAGTACCATGAAGATTCTTATTAAATATCGAAGTAAAAGCCCTTTTATCTCTTCCCCGTGGCAGGCTTTGGCCGAGCCTGGCTTTGCCCTTTTCCCCGATTTTCCCCGATTTTCCCGGCTCTTTTGTGTCCGTGCCGGGCGGGGCCGGCACCCGCAGGTGGCAGCAGAGCCCCGGGCAGCGCAGGGACCTTCGGCTCTGCACCACATCCCCGGGATCTCTAACGCTACACCAATGCCCACGGAGCATTCCAGCGATTCCTCTGCTGGCCTTGCCCTCCTCATCCCTCTAGACATCGTAGAGCTTAATTTCTAATGCCCAGGCAAACATTTATTTATTCGACAAAAATGAAATCTCACCTGCACAAGTGTTCACTGCAGCCGGGTTAGATTCAAGAAGCACTAGTGGGGAAACAAACAAACAAACCGAACCAAAAACAAAACCACAAACAAAACAACAAACAAAACAACAAACAACAACAACAAAATCCCACAAAACTAAGAGAATGGGTAGGAAATAGTATTTTGTTTCAACATTTTTAAACAGTTCAACATCACTACATCACAACAGATCAACAGTACAAATCATTGTANAAGAGAATGGGTAGGAAATAGTATTTTGTTTCAGCATTTTCAAACAGTTCAACATCACTACTAATCATTGTGCCAAGATAAAAGCCAACTAAATACTAGCTGAGATATCAATACTTTAAAAAACTATTACTATTTTATATGAAGTTAAGTGCTTGGAAGGTTTTGATTTGGAAAGGCAAGTAAGAAAATTCGGATTGACCAAAATATTTCATTTTAGTTTAGGTTTGGTACACAAGAGAAACAAATATTTTGGCACCTTCTGACAGTGCTGTTAAAGACTCTTTCACTCCCAATTTCATCTCACTGTATTTGAACAATGCATCCTTTAAATAATTCTATATTTTTGCAGATAATAGTTCAATTTTATTAAATATGTATAACACGGAATTCCTTATTATAGAGTAAGAGAATTAACAGACCATCAGCCTCATTCACTGCTAGAAAAATTACACACAACTTTACTGAGATTGTGACACTGACATTTGCATTCTGGTGGATTTCTACAGGATTCCCATTTAGTTATTGGCTTGCTAGAAGAGGATTTTCACCTTACCCAATGTATAAAATGCATGCATGAACAGCCCTTGCCTATTGTACACTGGCTGTGCAATAAGGTGTCTCTGCTACTCTTTGGGCTGAATTTGCTCAGGTAAAACATTCTCCAGTTTCAAGCAGGACTTCAAATCATGGCTGAGAAGTCATCTTGCCCAAAAGATCTGCAGGATAAGAAAAATATTTTGGTAAGGAAATGCATACAGTTCCCTTTAGAGTGGCCTTTATCTGGCTGGTTTCTCTACTTCAGGTAAGGGAGGTATTAAATGTACAAGGAAAATAATGGCTTGTCCTTAGTGAAGTTAATCAAATTGTGGTATGGAGATCTTCATCAGGTTTATGTATCTGTATAAAAGAAGTCAAAAACTTTAATGAAACTGACAGTGGTATTTCTTGATGTCTCTTTATTTTCTGCCTTAAAGTGCATCCAGCACAGTGTAGCTCACTGAGAGCGGTTCCACAGGCTGGGATTTTGAGGCACTGCCACACACCAGAATGGCAAAAGGCTGGGTTTAGGATGAGGTGTGACATTCCAGGGTGTGAACAGATGGATGTCCCTCAGCTTTCCTGTGGGAGGAGTCTCAGGTGGGTCTGTGCCTTCACAGGTGGTGGACATCATGAGAATGAACGTGGACAAGGTGCTGGAAAGGGACCAGAAGCTGTCGGAGCTTGACAACCGCGCAGATGCATTGCAAGCAGGAGCCTCACAGTTTGAGACCAGTGCAGCCAAACTGAAGAGGAAATACTGGTGGAAAAATTGCAAGGTAAGGAATACAAATTCTTGCTGGGAATCGCTTCATGGCAGGAATTGCTTTCACTTGCATTTAGTGGGACTTTGCCTGCAGAATGGCACCTCTGAGTCATCTCTTCTCGTCAAGGTGAAAAAGAGGTGCTTTGACCTCGAGGCTCCAGAAGTCAAGCAACTTTGATCTTTACCAGAACCCATAAATTCTGCAGAATATAAAATGTAGATACAACTTTCGATGCTTCTCAGTGTCTTCAAATAGGGATGGGAAAAAATTCCATGTCAATTCTCTGGGTGAACCACAAAACCCGATCAGGTGCAGTGAATCCTAGCAGCTGGAGAAAAGAAGATTTTTCCTTGTGGGGATCATTGATTTGATTTTTTTTTAGGATGGTAAACCATAAAAAATATCCCAAACTGGATTCCACAAACTTCTGTGAGAAGGGAGGAAATTACAGTCCCTTATAAAGAGGGGCTGGTTAGGACAGAGCAGGACCTTCATCAACCAGCTGCCTTCTCTGCTGTCTTCAAAGTCTAATCCTTTCCCAAAAGCAGAGGGAACCTCACTCTCCTTTGCTTTTTCAGACCTTCTCCAGTATTTGTGGATTTTGGACTCAGAAACTCCATCTCCTCTTCCTCTCCTAAGACTCATGTCTTTGCATCTTCCTACTCATGCACCACCACCATGAACACGGTGCCAAAAGTTCAGCTTCATTTCCATTTCTCAATACCAGCTTTCCTGCTGACTACTTATGTCCACCCAAAGAAAACCAGCTGTTCCCAAGGGAGAATCCCACATGTATCCCTATCCCTGTTGTCTGCTTTGTCTCTTCAGTCCACAGTGCTATGAAATGTAAAGCAAGACAAAATATCTTGGGTAAACTACATGTACAAACACTCCAGAAATAAAAGGATCTAGGTTAGAAATTCAACTGTGCAGGTCCTCTGGGCCTCTTTTAGCTGTTGCCCAACTGATATGCCGAGAAGTGCAGGAAGCAGGGCTTTTGGGAGCTACAAGCACAGATTTTGAGTTAGGTTCACCCATGTGACTGCAGTCACCACATTGATATGCACCACACTAGATCTTCAAACCTACCTCATTCTCCTTTCCTCATTGTCCCTTCCTGCTTTCTCCTGACAAACAATCTCCATGTCCTTCCTCTGGCTCCCAAACTCCAGAAAGGGAGGGAAGAAAATAAAATAAAAAAAAATCTCCTGCAAGCCAATGGCTGATTCTGTCCTCATGTTAGGAGGAATGAAGGCCTTGTTTTGACATGCCCATGCTTGTTGTTTTTCAGTCCTTCTGCTCACTGGGGCAATAATGGCAACTGGGCTGCAGCATCCCTGGAGGGCTCGTTATCCCTCAGTGAGTCTCAGATGGGGCCTCTGAGCCAGCTCTGAGCTGCTGTGGGCTGTGCACAGCTGCCCCTGCTCCACCTGATCCTGGGGCAGCAGCCTCCTGCCCTGCAGTGAGCTGTTCCCAGGGGAATGTGCTGGAAACCAGGCTGGAAGCTGTTCTGGCTGGCAGGGCTCCTCTCTCCACAGCACCAGCACAGGGCAGCACAGACAGCTGCTGGGCTTCAGACACCTCCAGCTGCCTCTGCACCAGCTCCAGGAACGTGGGGGAAAGGGAGGAGGTGACTCTGGTACAAGGTGGGACGTGGCCACATGTGAACCCAGCCACTGAAATTGTTTTACTTTGGAAAATGAGCTTTTCTTTACCGCTGGGAATGGTTGAGGTTGGTCACTGCATCTTTAGCTGACAGGCAAGAACGGGCCAGCTTTGGCAAGAGCCTATGTCCACTGCTGGTTTTAAAATCAACATTCAATTTGGGGCCTTAACAAGTCTGTTGGAGTGAGTATTTACAAGAGTTAAAAGTATGAGGAATGAATCACTAAGTAAAAGAAAAACGAGGGATTAATGTCTTCCACACAAAAACCTGACTTTCTATTTTTTTTTCTTATAACTTTCTTTTTATAGATGATGATCATCCTTGGTGTAGTATGCGCAGTCATTCTCATTATAATTATAAGTGAGTAATTCATTTTCTCTTTTATTTATGATCTCAATAGCTTGTGACTTAAGAATGGCTGATGCATTTAAAACCAAAGCAAAAAAACCCACCCAGATATAAGATATTTAAACTGATTAAGTTGTGAAATTTCCCTTCTAGTGTTATGCTTTTATAGTGAGAATTACTGCAAACTCCCTGGACACATATTGGCAGAATTTGTTGACATTTAATGGGGTTTTTTACATTAGCATGTTACATAACTTTCCCTAGGATTAAAAGCTCTCCCTCTTTATGTTTTAAATAAATTTTTATGCAGTCTCAGAGATCTTTTTTTTTATTATGATGAGTGCCACAGTCCTGGTATTTTCTACTAAGAACAGTAATTCTTGAAATACCTCATGCCTATAAAAAGAGGGTGAAGGCACAGGCAAACAGGCATCTGATGAATTTTTTAAAAGCGTGTAGGTGCCTGGTTTCTACCACATCAGCTAGAATTTGAGATGTCAGTGTTTCTGAAGATCCTTTTGCATCTCAAATGCCCAAATATTGTTAGAAGAGGGCCCAAAGTCTCACTGATTTCTTTTCTCAAAAGATTCTTGTTCCACGCAGTTGTTGTAGGGAAGTTATCTATGAATGAACAATAGCAGTCATGCTGGTTGGGACTCAGGGACCTTGTAATGACAGGAACTGAACATTTCATTTATGTAACCCTGTGTTAGCAACAGCTGTTAGGTGACATAACTGTAATATGGCATTAACTCCTGAAAGGGAGATGTCTTCAGATACACAATGCAGGTAGTAACCCAGAAGAGACTCACCAGAAGGCCAGACTGTGGATGTGAGTTAATTCCCAGCTCTCAAGTTACATGCCTGGTATTCAGCATGTTTCCATTTTCCTCTGTTGCTCCTGTAAATAAGGCTTACAGGATCACCTGTAAACATGACTAAATGAAATGAGATACATGTGACAGTTTATTAGCCTTATGAATGCTGGCACCAGAGTGACCCAGAATAATTCCAGGGTTTCGTAACACTGATACAGCAAGAATGGGAAATAGTTAAATATTAATTAATTATATTAACTGGGTACTCAAAAGGAAGACCAGCCCTTGTTCTGCAGTCTAGTGCAGCAACCAGACAAAAGAAGATGTGCAGGCACTGAACTAATTGCTGGATATATATTCCTCATTGAGCATTATGTGGGTCTTAACAAGAAAATAGAAAGTGGTTAAGACAGCTCATAACTCCTCCATAGAAGTTTAGGCTGAAACATAAAACAAAACAACAAAAAACCACCAACCAACAAAAAACCAGTGCAGGTTTGACATGGTTTAGGTTGAGTTTAGGGTATTTAATCACAAACTTGAGTCACATTGTTCAACCCATGCCATGGCTCACCATACCGAGTTCTAGTATCAAGTCAGTGAGATTTGAGTGTACTTGTTGTTCAAATCATTTTTCCAGTCTATTTGACTCTTCTACGATAAGTGCCTAAGGTTGCAGCTTCAGGAAGGACCTTGTGTATTTAACTCAATGCTGTGTTTATTTACAGTAGCTTTCAAGTATATGTTTAAATCCTATAGACATCAAGCATCCAAGTGCTGTTAGAGAAGGCCTGCATGACTTTTCCAGTCTGTGAGTGGAGTGGGTACAAGCTCATCCCCTGCAGACAAACTGAGCCATTCCTCACAGCACCAAGCTGCCGTGGGTGCTGGAATGGCCCAGGCTGCCTGCTGGAGGGAGCAATGCAACACATGGCTTTGCAGCTGGGGACAGCAGCTGACATCCCCGTCAGTCCTTGCCCTTTCTACCTTTTGAGCCACAGTCTCCCCTGCTTTCCACTCCAGTTTTCCCTCCAAAGACACAGGAGAAGCATCCCCATGTCTGCTAGAAAGGAACACTGCGTGCCTGACATGCTCCTTCAGCTAAACTGTGCTAGAGATGTTTGCAATCCTCTGACATCTCACGCTTCTCTAAGATAAAGCACAACAGTAACTCTGTAATAACTCCTGGGTTTTGTCTTTTTTTAAAAATCTTTCTTTTCTTCTGCTTCATTTCCCAGTTTATTTCTCCACTTGAAAAAGCAAAGAAGGAAGACTTGGCACAACTTTGTTCATATCAACCGACGATATCAGTGTTCCTTTGTTGAACTCCGCTTTTTAATTCCCGGTGTCTTGGGATTTTTGCTTGTAATAACCCATAAGCATTCAGTGTGGTGTATTTTGGAATTCTGTTGTTTCCACAAGAAACTGTACCAGCTAAATACTGCCAAGTAGTTCCATACACTGTCTAATCACTGTGTCTTAAAATGTGTATGCACTGACCTTCAGAAACTGTAGTATATGAAAAGCATCCTAAAACATCTCAGAATATGAGAATGCAGCTGTGGGGAAGCTCCTGTTTAAAGGGACACTGTCAGGTGGATTGGACCCAAATCTGAGGTTGCAGCAAACATCAGGACGAAAATTCTCAATCTGAGCTCCTAAAGTTGGATGGCAAAATCCATTGTCAGATATATCTGTTACTCCCATTGGAGAGAGCGATACCTATAAGTATTCATGTAAGATATCATATTTCAATCTAGCCAACCAAACACAGACTATTTTGAGATTAGATGTAGAATCCAAGTCTAAAAACATTGTCTGCAGAAAATAGATAAGACTGGTTTATCATCTTCTATGGATTTATTTTTTTTTCCTTATGGAAAGCACCTCGTGGTGTTCTGAACAACCAAGATGGCCTCAATATGAAAGCCAGAAAGAAAAAAAAACTGTATTACAGCCAAAAAGCATTAGCTAGCACAGTCCTGAAAAAGGCAAGTGAAATGCAGAAGGGGTAATACAAGCATCACAAATGACTCAGGTACAGTCTCTTGCTGAAAACTCGAGGCACCATTTGTCAGGTTTCGTGGGACATCTCTCAAATGCCAATCCCCAATAATTCGGCCCTGACTCAAAGCCCGTGAGCAGTGTTGATGATGTCTGTGGCTGCCCAGCTCTGCTGGAGGAAGCTGCCTCTGCAGCTTTTTGCAGAGATGGTCCCCACTGCCAGGATCACTCAAAAATCAGGAAGAAGGTAAGGGGGAACTGTGGGGAGAGGCTGAGAAAGGGAAGGGTGCCTAGCAAAGCTTTCCTGGAGAAGAGGAAGGAACAGAAACACTGTTTGAAGTGGTGGTGTTAATAAGCTTTAAAAATACATATTTTAATTTGTGCATGTGGATAGTTCCTAAACTATAGTGTCATCTTTGTAAAGTGCTCAGCTGAGATACCTATTATACTCAATTAATTGAAACTAACATTTGATGTAATTAAAAGAAATTATATATTGTGGCTTGAGAGAAAGTTCTCGTATGCTCTTGTGAATTCCTTGTTTCTTTCTTTTTAAAACAGTGACTAGTTTAATCATCCTTAACCAAACTAAAAATGAATTAACCAAATTTTGAGCCAGGAAATTCAGAAAATGGTCCTTTTAGGATAACTCCTTCAAAATTTCTAAAAAGAATTCATAGAATTGAAAAAAAAAATATTTGATGGGTTGGGATTTCTTGTCTGCAATTTAATTAGGGAATAGAAACAGTGATAATAGTAGTGTAAATATTCCCACTGTGGAGTATATCTCTGAACAACCTTTAGATTTTAAAAAATGGAGAGCTTAATCAGCTTGTTGCTGTGAATTTATATATAAATTGTGCTGAAGTAGAATTTTGCAGAGAGAATAAGTAATGACCAATTGAAAGGTTCCAACTGAATTTTTCCCTAAATATTTATCACTTTATAGTCACATCTACTTCTTCATATCATTAAGTCATAAGTGGTCCCAGGCTTAATGAAGCTGAATATTCAAGTTACTAATGTGATACTGGACTCCCTGGTATGCCCTGATCACTTCAGTCCTTCAACTGGGTGAGAACACAAACAATTCTGAAATCCTCATGGGCTGGACAAAAAGTGTAGCAGTGATGAAAGGCCTGACTCTGTGAGGTGACACAGCTGAGGGCTGTGTATAAATGAGCTTTCAGTGGTAGAGGAGTGAGCCATCCAACTTCAGGAGCCTTTTTAAACTGCTGAGATAACTGGATAGCTGATATGGAGGAATCATCTGCTAGGAGTGACACCCTGCCACCCACACCCACGTGGAGCGTGGTGTCCTTACAGGGCTTCTCTACTGAACAGACTCATGAGATGAAGAGAGCTTTTGCTGGGGGTGGTGCAATCAGGAAGGTGAAATGCTGATACTGAGCCTTAATGCAGATGTTCCTTCTCCTCTGGGAGGCTGAACTGATACTCAGCTGATAGGACTGCAAATACACGTTAAAGAGTTTGAATCCGCTAGCTACAAACACACAAAGCTCCCAAACGAAACTGCAGTGGGAGTGCTACAAGGATGCAAAGCTCACATCCTCCCAGCTAATGCAGATCAAGCAATTCACTTGATAATCAAAGTGGCACCTTTAGGTGAGAGTGGAGAATAAAACTTCTCTTTGTGGAATGTGGACCCATTCTCTCTCAAAACTGTAACAAATGAAGATGACTGCTAAATATAAGTGAGAATTTGCAGGGAAAAGTAAAGAAACCTGCCTTCTTGTGGGTTTTAGAATGTTTGTGAAGAGACTATTCCCTCCTATGTGGTAATGAAATATGGTAAATTAATGTGTTTAACTTTTCAAAGTTGTTTGCCCACGGTGTGCTTGTGAATGCTCAATGTTTGCTATACTTGTGCTGTGGTGGTTGGTTGTAATTGGTGAGAAAAGCCATGTAACCTTTCTAATTCAGCCTAGGAAGCATGAACAAGCATGTCTCTTCCTGATGCACAGACCCAGAGCTCAGCTGCTCTTGCAGAGGGTTGAACCTTCAGCAAGGAGAGTATGGTAATACAGGACTGTTCAGGGTCAGATTGTGCAACAGCATCACGTATGTGCAGGCTGGTGCAGAGCACAATCTATATAAACACAGTTGGAGATCTTATTTGTGTTGGAGCCAGGATTGATTGCTTTCCACTTGCTGCTTCTACATTTGAAATGTCCATGCAGTTACAACTGCCTGCCTGTAAATTTTCCATGAAAAATTAAGTCATTCTTGTTCAGTCACCACTGATGAAAATTTCAGCTCCTGCTCTGCACCACTGACTACTGCCTCAGCTCTTCCCTTGAGCTGGTAAAGCATTGCAGAAGGGCTTCCTTTTAGTGATTCCCTGGCAAACCCTCAGGGGACACCAAGGCCATTGCTTTCCAACTGCTACCTTGGGGACCGAACTGAAGCCTCTTCTGGCTGGAAGCAATGCTTTTGATAGCTTTATCCAGAATTAGACATTGTTTGAGACCTGCATATTCCATCCTTACAAGAAGCTCCTCCTCTGCTTTCTGGAGCACAGCTGTACATCCCAAAGGCTGTGCAGCAGGAGATGCCCTTCACACACAGCACAGCTGAATGAAGGGGTTAATAGCTGCTGCTTGGCTTCTCAATGATCTTGTCAGTGATCCTACATCAGCTTCTGAGCTTGAACAAGTGTTGCTTGCACCCACAATCAACAGGCTACTGAGGTCCTGCTTGGGCATTTCACTTTCTCTCAAATTTAGCTCACTTGCAGTAACACAGATGTGGCTTTAAACCCAAAACCAGTGTTGCACAGAACTTGGCATAAAACTTAGTGTGGAAGCCCTAATGAGGTACTTGACCTCCTTTTCACTCGACTGCATTACAGAACAGCACAGTCAACCCAAGAGAGTCGAACCTAATCCAATATTATTAGAAGGAGGATGGGAGAATCTGATCAATATTCTGAATGTAACCTAGGGTCTGTAAGACAAGGGGTGATTTAGAAAGGTAGACAGTTGGATTTCTAAAGCTGGCACTTCGATTCAGTTGGAACCTGCATGATGTTAGCCTCAGGAACAGTTTAGGCAAGCAAGATATTTGGCTTTTTTCTTTTAATATAGTGATATATAAACACTCAGTGATGGAAGAGCAGGACATTATTGACAGTACAAGGAATGAATTAGAACAGCCTCAATCTGCTATGCTTTTGTCTGAGTAGCAAAACCTTTTAAAATTCTACTGTTTCTGTCACTGCTCCTGACAGGGCTTCACCTAACTTTAATTTTATGAGCAGCTGGACTCCTTCTTGTCTGAATACAATGGACTTTGGCTCTTAAGAGCAAGTTCTTGACTTGACATTGACATCTAACCTAGGGAGCACTTGGGTATGATCCAGGATTTACATCTCAGCCCTGCTTCTCCTGCCCTTTAAACAGGGAAGAGGGCTGAACCAGCAGCCATATAAAGCACTGGGCTCCCTCCCAATGTACACAGGGAGAATTAGGGAAAGGCCTCAAAGTCTCTTTGGTCTGGATTTGCATCCTGACCTGAACTTTGGACCTGTACCAGATCGTAACCTTTGGGCTCTCTATCTCGTCAGAAGACTGAGATGCTCTTCCAGCCAGTTCTTCCTCACCTGATTTAGGTCCCTGTTGCTAGACAAGATACATTTGAGCCAGAGAAAGCTCAAGCACAGTCAAATTACCTTTTTGAAAGCAAAATTAAAAGACGGAAGAAAGCTGTCAGAAAAAAAGGATTTATAGCTAGAGAAATTATTGGCTGAAGGTCTCTCAAATGGTAACATTATTGTCAGGAGAGATCCTTAAATTTGCATGTATGAAACAACCAAACCCGAACCTCACACCAGTTGTTCTTTCTCCATCTGGTCTACTTCAGAAATACTTCAAGAAAGGATTTTGTCTTCCTCTTCAGTTAATTTCCCTTCCTCAGTTGATTAATCTCTGTCTCAATTGATGTGCTCAGTAGTTTTCCTTCTCCATTGAGAACCGTAAGACTCTGCCTTTAAACACATGCACAGAAAGAGATCTGAGCCACCCAAGGAGTTTACCTTCCTTCCTGGTGCACTGACATTTAAAAGCTACATCTTCGAATAAAGCAGAAAAACTGTGGCAGTCTGGTTACATGCAGTTTTGGTGGAGTAAACACTTGATTATTCAACAATGAGTCACTCCTGCAGTAACCTCATTCTGTCATGAGTGTATCACATCTGCTAACTCTCCAAAGCAAAAACCAGAACCTGCACCACTTCAAAACATGAATTCAGCCTCGTGGTTTGCACGTAACACTCTATTCAACCAAAGAAGCCATGTGCTGTAAGTTTAAAAGGGCAAAGTAGCTGTTCTCAAAGAGAAAATATCATAGAGAACAACAAAGACAATTATGGAAAAACCTTCTCCATTCTTTAGCTCTTCTCACAGTGTCTAGCTTATCCATTATTCTTCAAGTCTCTTTGTGTTCTCTTAGAAACCCATTGTGGTTTTGGAGTGCAGTGTGTTTGGAACACAGAATACTGGGGCTGTTCTGCTCTCTGGGTTGACTCCCTGCCTTCTGCCACACTGTCACTGTTGCCCTCAGCCAGAGCTCAGGTGGCCCTTGGCTGAAGCAGAACCTCCTCCCCACAACATCCAGCTCTCCTCAAACCTTCACTCTCTGGATGACAACACCTGAGGCAGAACGTGGCTCCTGGGTCTTCATTTGCTTCAAAATGATGTGAAACAAAGGAAGTCTAAACAACAGCATTTTTGCTACACTACCTTAAATTGTAACATTGGAATTTTAATTAAATTTATTTAACAGTTCTTGTAACGGCAATTTTATTAATTTTGTTGGAAAGAGAGGAAACAGCAAACAAGGATATGGTGGTAATCACAATATCATAAATTGGGAAATGGTCCAAGTGAAATATTGCTAACATTCAGTAAACTCTTTTTCAAACGTGGCTCTACCTAAGAGCACCCTTTTTATATTAAAATTAAATGGTGCTTATCTATTAAATTCAAATACTTAAAATGAACTATGACAGATGGTAGAGCTTTTTCTGGACAGTGCAGGAGATACATGCAGAAAGGATGGTGCAGCATTCTTTGCAGAGAGCACCATTTGGGGTATTCCAGCCCAAGACATGGGGCTGCTGGCAGCTGCAGCAGTGGTCAAGGACAGCAGTCAAATCTGGATTTCAGAGTGCCTGGGGCAGTAAAGATCCAGCCTGAATGTCCACTTTATCCTAGAGCAGTTTGGGCTCAGTAATGGAATCTTTTTGACACAGCACGATTATTTTGGTTACTCTTGTTCCAGCCCAGTACTTGTGCTTGTCCACCTGTAAATGGTCTAAGGTGAGGATAAAAATTCCCTTTGTTGAATCCATTACATTCCTGTCATATATATGTGAACACATGGTGGTGGTCTGAGCTTTTTGTGAGGAAAAGTTTAAAAGAATTAAATCAGTTTCTCCCCCTGATACACTGCAGGTTTGTTTAAAGTAAAACTAAATAATGGCAGCTGCAATTATTGTCTTTGTAAGACCAAGACAGTGCATATGATGGACCTACAAATTCATAGATGCACAATGCATAATTGTTTTCAGAAGTTTAGCTATTAATATTTATTGTATTGATCTGAAAGTTTGCTAAAATTCCTTTATTAATGAAAGTAGTCTTGGCAGGAACCAAAAATTCAGTGATCAGTGTGACTACCATGCCACTAGCAAGCTACTAAATAATGCAAGTTCAGCCTTTCATGAAACCCAAAGGGAAAAAATATTCTGATTAAAAGTAGAAATATATGGTAAAGACTATGGGTATAAGTTTAACCATTACTTATTTACATATTATTTAAGCAATTAGCAGCTATAAAAATAGTCAAATAATTAGTTTCCAAAGCTTAACTATAGATGAAAGAATATTTTTTTCTCATTAGAAAAGCTAACTTCAATCTATGTTCCATCTACTTTTTCCCCAGACAATAAAATGCTAATATTGCTATGACACACTCACAGGCCTGCACAATAAAATGTTACAGATAACCCACTACTTGTCATGAAAAACATCATTATTTTTGTAAATGAAACACCCTCCCTTCCCCAGTCACACACATGGTAAAATATTACTCACATTAGGTTTATCAGCACCACTGAAAGATCAGAAATTAGCACCTCCTACTCAAGAGTGGGGCTTAAAAACATGATTTGTCTGTTGCAAAAATACATTCTAAGGGGGAAGCACCAACTGTACAGAGGTTAAAGTTTTATTTGACAACTCCTATGCTTTTTTCCTTCCCCTTTCCAAAGGAAGTGCTTATATATGTAGACAGGCATTTGCCATTTGGGTGAGATGTTCTCCTTCCAAGTATGAAAGAGATGAAACAGCCACTATCTATTGTGAGCAACCTTTAGTTTGTTTTGCAGCATAAAAAGTCCTCTAAGTGGCAATATATGAACAAGTTATTATAAACTTGTTATGCTCTTTAGAGGAAATGAGTTCATAGCCAGCTAATTAGTATTTTCCTTAATGACTTATGCTTGAGTCTTAACACAGAAGAGCAGCCTCTGGAGGTGTTTGTGTAATCAGTTCAGCACTGTGGTATCTCACACTTGCCAGCCTGGAGTGAGGAGCAAGGCATGCCCTGGTCTGGAAGGGATTTCAACATGTGCCACTTCAACATGTGCCTAAGCATACAGGGAATTTCTGTTTTCTGTTTAACACAACAAAAAACTCCTCATTTGTCCTTGCTAAATCCAGGCCTGACAGGGAATCTGTGCCATGTTCTAACTCAGAAGAGGAAAAAACATCTTTCCTTTGAATGATAAAAATTAGGGAGAAAGGGATGGCTGGGGTTGCCTGCTCCGATGTCCTGCTCGAAGCAGGGCTGCCTTCTTGCTCAAAGCCGGAGGTTGGAGCAGGTTGCATGGGTTTTGTCTTGATGAGGTTTGAAAACCTCCAAGGCCCATGGCTTCACATCAAATTCTGTCTTTGGGTATGTTTAATGCCCTACCAAGGCTGATAAAAGTGCACGAAACACCTTTGTAAGTGCTTGTGGCTTATGGTTTTGCCTTTTTGTTCTGTTGTGCACTGACCTGATTAGAGTCAAATTCAGATCTAGTGGAATTAAGTGGAACCCCCCTTTTTTCAAAGAACTTCCACTGGCACCAAGAAATTTTCTTTCCTTCTGGTTGCCATTGGTCTAAGGCAGGTGTGATGGTGCTGAGGACATCAGTGCATTCTCTCCCCTGTGTGTGTGTGTGTGTGTGTGAAGCCTGCTTCTCTGACACTGAAACTGGAATAGGTACAGAGTCAGATTCAGAACATCTGCTGAAGTCTTGCTCTGTATTATCTGAGGTCAGTGACAAAATCTTGAGTGGCTATTAGAGTTACTAGACTGGCACCAAAGAAAAAAGAGGGTTTACTGAGATTACTCTCTCCTCACAAGTATCCTTGGCAATGCCACACCTGTTTCAAATGCTGATGGAATGGCAGTGCAAAATAAAAACCTTTCTTCTACCTCTTTCCTTGTGATTCTTCAAGCTTTACTTTCTGTAAAGGGAATAATCAGAAATAAGTTTTCAGTTGCCCTTTTAAAAGCCCAAACTCCAGACCAAATCTCTAACTGCATTCTTTTAAAGGCCACACAGTGGTGTAAGCTCTGTAGTTACACACTCAGAAAGGATCTGAAAGTCTGTGCTGAGAACAGCATCTCTCACCTCATAGACTCAGCTGTACTGAGCAAGGAGCTGTGATTTGTGCCTCTACAGAAAACAATCCGTTTGCACCTTATCGGAACGATCTGGAGAGGAAAAAAATAATGTTGTGGAGACCAGGACATTTCTTAAAGTGCTTTACCTGGAGGTCAGTGGAATTTCATTTATAAATGATAAAATGCATGTATTTTGATGCTGAAATTGTGATGACTTACAAAGTTTGATATTACTGTACTTTTCTGTGAACAGTGATTTTTTTGAAGTGGTGAACATATTTTCCAAGAATATCGTAGACATTTGTAACATGTATGTTTGTGCCAATAAATCTTGTTTTAAGAAGTTTGAGTTTGTGTCATTCTGTTCCCAATACAGAGGGCTTTAAGGATAGTTAAGCAGCTTCAGCTTTCATTCTCTCTCTGTGTTAAGTACTAGAGACTTCTAGAAATGAAGATTTTCTAATTCACACTGAGCTTTTACACATTCAGTGTAATGGAAAAGAGAAAAAGAAGTTCTGTTGTATAAACAGTCATGAACCCTGTACAAAAATATATAAACATTAACAAATGGTGAATAGGAGCAATGAGAAAATGTATTTAGTGCATATTCTTAATTTTCTTAATGATAATATGGGTTTTCTTTTTTAATAGGGCATGGTGAACTCAGGAAACTCATGCTATGAAATACTGATAGTTCACCAATTTGGTGTACATTGGGCAGATTTTAGATGAAGAAAGAAGGATTTTCATCTAGGAGAAGACAGGGTCCTCTCCTGTCTTAACTTGAAGCAGCTGGTGCTGGCCACTTGTGTGATGGATTAATGGGGCATGGTAACTGTTGCCATGGTTATTCCTAATGAGCAATTAAGCCCTTTGAAGGGACAAGGATTGGAAGCTTTTCTCCTCTTCCTAGCGCCTACACCTAAATTTTAAATTGCATAAGCATCACAGTAACTCCCAGGTACCTCCACACCTTCAATGCATTGGGGACATTATTCAACAACTTCTCTAATTTTGTTGCAAATTATCTCAGAACACATAAAAGGCACATTATTGTCTCTCTCCCCACCCCAAACCCGGGTGAAAATGTCAAGATGCCTTTTAAAAAGAAGGTTCTTTATTAGCAAAACTATAGATTTGTCCTCAGTAACTCAGTGCACCTGGCAATCAATAGGGGACACTTTTGAGTCTAAAAGGAGACAAAACAATCACTGATTTCGTACATTGCACATTCTGGTCTATGTGAAATAGCAAATAAGGATGAAGTGAGAAAGTGAATTATGCTGACCATGTGAACATGATATTAAAGAACCCAGGAAACTGAGCAAAGCCAAAGTGAGGCTTATTCAGAAAGCACAATAGGCTGATGCTCTACTAGCACTCTTACAGAAGGTTGTGTAATTAGCTCAGTTTTATTGAAAAAAATCCCAATTTCTGACTTTGGAGGTTTACATAGAACTCTAGCAAATGATAAAACGAAGTGAAAATGAAGTTATGTTTAAAATAATGGAGATATTTAGATGGACATGGAAGAATCTGTAAGATTATATGAAAAATCTACCTTTCATTCTGGTCAGATAGATTTGCATAATTGATGGCAGTTCAGGGAGCAGAAAGAAGAACTGCTTCCTAGGGATTATTAAATTATGTGGGGTGATGAGCTTTTGGTACATGCACATGCTTTGGAAAGACAGTTCAAAGACAAAACAATCCTTGAAGTGACTGCCTGTACACTTTGCTTTATAAGCTGAAGTACCTGAAGGTAAGTGAATGAAAAAGTGCTTGTAAGTGTTCCTGACAGTTTTAAAATTTTAAAGAAATGTCTCACATGACTAAAGATGGTCAAAACTGCAATCTGAGAAGAAAAGTTGGTAAACTTTCAAATGAAAGAGGGTAAGGCAGTGGTAACTACTGTAGTGCCAAGGCAGGTTTTTTTTGCTTTCCCAAGAGTTTCTAATCTAGGGGAACAAAACCTTCTAACATCTCTTGTGGTTGGGCAGCTGTCATCAAAAGCTCTTGCCATGCCATGGTAACCATAAACTGTACATTTTACATGGGGAATTTCCTGGCACTGAGTTATTACACTTTTAAGGCAGCTTTTAGAATGATTCTGCAGAAGCAACACCCTTGTCTTCTTCCTTATATTCTGAACAGCACATAAGGAACAGCTTCCTTATAATCTAATTAACAGCTGTTGGCTGGCTGCTTTACAAAGGCAAGTAAAGCTTGGTGTATCTACATCCTGTTGGCCATAACACAGATTTACTCTATAGAATGTAGTCAGTGGGTTTGATAAGTCGACTTCGAGTACTTACCTAATGACTGGCAGGTTGTTCTTGCTAGAAAATGTACAATACAAGATCAAGCTATTTACACCTTCCCTGGCTCAGCCTAGCAAACACCTGCTCCACAGTGCAGTGATAGCAGGAGCTGGAAAGGCTTCCCAATACCATCCACTGCATGCTCCTGTGATATAACCTGTAGTAATCTCTACAGATAGTGCACTGAAAGAGCTGCCTACATCAGGGGTGTTGCCAAGCACCACACAGCCCTGCACCAATCCAGGTTTTGTTAAACTTCCTTTCTAATGATCCAAGAAAGGTACAGAAGAGAGAAAACCAAAAATTCTCACTAGTCTGAGTCAAACAATCAGGAGACAAGGAGGAATTCCTTTTCTCAGATCAGACTGTCCAGTGAGTCAGTTCTTGGAACAGAGCTTCGAAGAGGAGGCAGAGAGGAAGCATCTGAAACTGGGGTTAATAGTGAGTGAGGGTCTGGGAATATAAACCACTAATTACAATGCACAATTGCCCTGGCAAAGAATAGGTTAATCTCCTTTTAATGTCTCGCTCTGAAGACACCTCCAAGTTTCAGTGACAAAGTCCAATCATTTTATTACCAAGAACTGTCTGGATTAGTTCTGCCATCCTTTACCTGCTTATCAGTTGTCATTTCATAACCACACACGCTCTTGGCCTGCTTCAGTCCTCTAGAAAGTTCGATCCAAACTCCATTTCTGAGCTGGCTCAAAACCTCTTTTTATTGTTCTGCTTACTATCTGGGCACAATGTATAGTTCTGACTCTTTTGTTTGCTGTTTTTCTTCAGTTTGACTGCCCATGCCCTCCTTAGGCATCCTGACAGTCCATAAACACTTGCCACTTCCATCTCTTCTGACCATTGCAGTTCTCAGTTCTCTGCTGCGAGTAAAGGTTTGCCAAATGTGTACACGGTGACACAAATGTTCTGGTGTCTCTACTGAAGAAACCTGAAATATCATACTACCATACTAGAATCTCTCACAACTGCCTTTACCCTCCAACCCCCATGGCAATCATCCTAATCATCCTGTTACACCTGCTGACTTTTTAAATCTCTTTTTCTTTCCCCTATAGTTTAGGACAAAAAAAAAAAATCATTGTTGAATCAACAGTAAGCAATATCCTCAACAATGCATTTGATCCAAATTCTCCTGCCTCTGTCACAAAACAAACCCCATTGATACATCCAGTGCCCAGCCAGGTGACCTGAGACCCTGCCTATCAATCACCTTACAGCTTCATTTCAGTCTTTTGTTTTACTCAAAAGTCTCACAGTTTGTATGACTTTTTCTCCCCCCAGAGGTTTTTTTATACCAAAAGTAAAACTTGCCTACTGCACTCAACAGCTGAGACACTTCTTGACTACTCAGGCATCTCTGTTCTCTTTGAATGCCTGTTGAAAATACTATTATTTCAGGATGCCTATGGTTGGCAGATAGATGGAAAAAACCACAGTCTTTGTCAAGGAGAAGGCATCTTTGGACAGCTGTAAGCACAAGTACCCTCAAGGCCTGTCTTTAACACAGACAAAGAGCCAGCCCACATCTTCTTCTGCAGCTGAGCCTAGAATTTGAAACTGTACGGAGTGAGAAAGCCAAGCTTGGCTGCATAAGCATGGTGCTGTGCCCATTATGGGTTTCTCTTGCCTATATGTAGATTTTTCAGCTCTCATGTTGGATACTGAAGTGTCTTCTGATGCCATTAAGACAAGGTATCCCTGTATCTGGACTTGATTAAAAATGGCCTTTGGATAGATCATTAATACACAGTTAAGTGCAGCCTGAACACTTCTTCAGCCTTGTACAACACATCATGGTGTGTACCTGGAAAAGAGAGGAAGCAAAAGACACATAATCATTAAAAGGACCTCTTCAGCATATAACCTGTCTGCTTCTATTTCACCCAGACATAAGGGACAAGTCAAAATTCAACCCACTCAAACTAGCAGCTTCTGTTCCTGATTGTTTTCTCTTTGCAGCCCACAGCACAATCTCTGGGAGGTTTTTGTACAGATTTGCAGAACCATCTCTGCACCTTAAAATACCCTGACAAGGTTGGGGATATCACTCTATATCTGCAATGCCAGAAAGCAGGTTGTGTTTTAAACATTCTTTTCCCATAGATAAATGAGTAAATATTGAAAAAGAAATGTTGTCTTGATTTTAAAACTGCCTTACTGGAGGGAAAAACCCCCCAAAACAAAAAGTCCCATGTTTTTTGGTTTCAGCTGTCCAGCAGTGCAGCCACCTGCCTGCTGCAGCTCCCTGAAGTGACTCTGCTGGTGCCAGGAGGCATCCAGAGAGCAGAGCCATGACCACCCATGGTGCCCAGCCTGGGAATGTCAAACACGGGCAGTCGGTGCAGGCAGCACTGCACTGACAGCAGGGGCACTGTCAGTCACTGCTCACTGCTCTTAGGAATTTATTTCACAAATAATGCCAACATAGGCTCAGAGGGTCAGACTCAAATGCAAAATAAATTTGGTCACAACTTGTCTGTATGGGATTAAACTGCATTGTCCACCCCTTGGCTTAGCCATTCTGCTGTAACTACTTCCATTTTAATAGTTTTTCAGAACTCTTTTTCATCTCTTGTACATCAGTTTCTTTAGCTGAGGCTTCAAATTTCTCAAGTGTTTTCAAAAAGAGCCTGCATTTTTCTTTGTGGGTTTGTCACTGTCTAATTCTTCCTCTCTGCTTCATCCCACCTGTTCTCTGTTTCATGGTGGTGAAGGAAATATTGTTCTTCTTGTTTAAAAGAGCTATTACTTCTCAAGTAAGTTCATTAACTCTTAAATTTCCCACTTTCTTCATAGAAAAAAAAGTGATCAAATGATTTGTGTCTAGCCACAAAAGGTGCACACTTTGCCTAAGCCAGCTTTGCATTATCCTGATGCTTCCAGGGCTGCTTCCTACACATTGACATTCTCTGCTTTGGCACTGCCTGGGTTGACTGATCATGTTGTCTTGCTTGTCATTAATAGAATCTTTCAAGTCTTGCTTAAAAACAAGTATAAAATATAAATACACCTTGGTCTTCAAATGAAAAGCTATGAGTTTCTTATGTGTTTTAGGCCTGTTCTGTGCTCTTGCAAGCATCAGAAAACTCTGCATCAACATGGAGAAGTACCTGCTGATCCCTTCATGGAACATCTCCAAAGTCAGGAGCATGTTGAAAGCGAAGCATGTTGCCTGCAGCTGTACAAAGGCTCCCTGTGTCTCGTGCTGCATGGGAATGACCTCACCAGCTGAATGGAGCTACTGAACCAGTTATGGATGCAGTCTGACAGTCACAGAACAAACATGACTCATTTAAGAACATTCCCTACCTTCCTTTTTAATAATTGGTTTCTCCAAAGTCAGTAAAGTAGAACTGAAGGGAGGACAAAGAGTTCTTCAGTGAACTCTGCACAGTGTTCTCACACACCCCTTGCTGTGCTGCAGGAGCACGTCTGAAACAAGAGCTCCACAACAATTCCATCTCCTCTGGTGGTGTCCCAGCTCTCACACTGTAATCACCTCCAGCAGCAGACATGGACATGCCAATACTAACAACAGCAATACCACTACTAAGGAATTAATGGTTCTGTGTCCTGCATTTAAAACCAAAAAGCTTTAAAAATACTAAATGTTGGTATGCTGCAGAGACCATCATCCATGATTATAATTATGATGGTGTTGAGAACAGGGTTCTGAAATTAAGGAGATTTGTGTCTAGTTTGACCATCAAAGCTTGGTTGTATAACTTCACATACAAGACTGTTCAACTTTCACACTCAGTTTTCCTAACAGTGGGCTAAGAAATTAATTCCTGGTATGCTTTTGCTTTTCCACCTTGCAGTAAATCAATTATCACTTTGATAAAACTTTTTGACAAAATAGACAAAAGAAATTATAATATATCAGGGTAAACTTTGAAAATTAGAGTTTTATTTGTAAAACATTTTTGGTGTTATAATATCTTAACCCCACCAATGCCACTGACAACAAAGAAAAAATCTTGATTATATAAAGGGAACCGAGGCTTTGTTTCAGATGAAGCTATTAAAGTATGCAAATAGTAATGTAATTTTTAAATGTGGAATAGACAAGTCCTCATACTAGGTCTTCTCCTATTGTTTCACTTTGATTGTAGTGGACTGATACTACAGGATTGCCATGGCATCCCAAACTGGAAAAAATGGAATGCATTCACTTTAGTAGCAGTGGCTGTGCTCGGACGGGCTCAGTGCAATTTTCAAGGATATTTTGTTAATAGTCTCCCTATACAATTCATTGTACTGTAATCCAATGTGTCTGGCGAAAACTTCATTCAGATAGATTTGGCTTCTGTAACTGACATTTGACATCACACATTAACAGTGTGTGATTAACAATTAACAATTAACAGAATTGCGAGATTCTCCATCTCATGGTTCGAGGTGTGGTGTAAGGGCCTCACGGTGTGGGAAGTGCCACATCTCTCATCTTGGGCACTGATTTGTGTTTCTGAGGGACTTGAGTCCAGGTTCTAATGATCAAGTTTGTAATGAGGTAATAGCTTAAAGACAGGGACATAATGTGCTTTAATTGCATTTTAGAACTCCAGGAGATGTTTTCTCAGTAGTAAGTTAGAGTATGACAAGAAAAGTTGATTCATTGGTTATTAGGTTCCAATGAAGTCTAAATTCTGTCATTTTAAAAACATTCCCTTTTTCAGTTTGCTTTCTGAAGTGCCTTGAAGAGTAGGACAGCATCCTCTCTGATTGCTTTCTTCAGCATTAAATGAAAGCAGCAAAATCTACCAGCATTGCTATCAAGAACAGCTAACAGGTAATGCACAGGAGAGCAGGGCTAGAGAAACAAAATGAGAATTGTAAATTACCCATATCAATAAAAGGAATGAAAGGTGGCAGGATATGTTTCTTAGACCCATTACAAAGAAAGACAATGCTCACTTAGTATTCTATCCAGACCCTAAGAAACCATGAGCCCTACAGCATTTTTATAAATGCCTTTGGAGGGCATATCTCACAGCTCAGCTCTTTGGGCAAGGTAAGGTTCCTTTCATCTTTCTGTTTTGTTCTAGTGACTCTTTTTCTCAAATATGGTCTGTTTGCTTTCCTGTAGCACAGCCTTCCCTTCAAGGAACAACAGTTAGCTAATATAATTTAGGATTCCTAATTCCTGCTTTCTTTTTATGTTCTTTAACCATTCTCCTTTAAGAAATGTAAGGGTTTGCTTCGATTTCGTTTTTTTACTATTCACTGACTTAATCTACTTGCCTTTTTTTTTTTTATTGTGAAGTTACACAACAGAAGCATTGAATTCCAGAGTTCTTCTACTGCTAATGAAGTATGACATGTTACAAGTGGATAGAATATGTCTCATTATGGTAATGAGTACTATATTTTAGTGAGTTTCTGTGTAAAAAAGGCTCATGTGATCGTTTTGATTTTGTCTGCTAGTTTGCTTCTCCCCATTCACATGGTAATTTTAAATTTATTGGCTACTGACAGATAGGAAGGAATCCCAAGGATATTCAAGCCACATAATTTTCAAGAAATTTTACACCTAGGAAACGAGGTAGTTGAGGATTTTTTCCCTAGAGCTGCACTTAGTAAAGGGCTGTAGTTAAGCTCATACCAATTAAATACCAGATAATCCACAAAGACGGGAAAGATTTCTGCCCTCTTTGGTTTAGTTACTCTCTTGAGCAAATTGCCAAAGCTGTTTATATCAAAGGGATTTATCCCAACACACTTTGTATCAATCCTTCACCCCCTGGTTCTATGTTTCAGTGACAATGTGCAAAGTGAGCTGTCCTTTCTCTTTTAATTGATTAGAATGAAACCAAAAGAATTTCTGATTGCTTATCAGAAACTTCTGTTTATTTATAATATCTGTAAAACTTTGTTTACTGAAATCTCTTGAACTGATTTAGTACAAGCAACTTCTGCAATGCCTGATTATTAAAATCCCTGCTTTTTTCGCAGTAGCGTGGCCAGGTACATCAGGTTTTCTTCCTGAAGCAAACTCAGCCAGTCACTGAACACCTGCTCCTGAAAACAAACCCAAGCTTCCGCTGACTTCAGTAGCAGCGACGAGCAGTTCAAAACAGCTCAAGTGTGAACTCAAGCCGGAAAATTAATTGACACGGAGGAGTAATGGGAAACTCAATCTTAAAATGAAGTGTTTTTAATTAAGAGACACTCTCCAGAATTATACGGATAGACACTCTTTCCCATTTAAAATTTGGCTCTTCCTTCCTCAACAAGTACAAATCACCGGTCTATAATTAGTATTGTTAGTGGAAGGAATGGCTGAGTGTCTGGCTGAAGTTAGGCCTGTGCCTGTGACAGGGAGAGCACTTGGTGTGATGGAACAGAACCTAGCTAGTTTACCATTTAGCATCCAATTTCTTACTAATGTTTCTGTTATAATCTGTTCATGTTATCATATTTGTTACAAATGAAAACTAAGTCAGGAAGAAGGGTGCCTCCACTCCCAGTAGCTGAGAGCAGCAGCATGACTCCCTTGCACACTGAATGTCATTTTACCTGTGAACGAGTCCAGCTCCAATCCCATGCCAAAACCTAATCCAACATTTTATGTAATGATTATTTAATAAAAATTGCATAAATGCTCAGTGGTGGGGAAGTCAGTTCCCAGATGTTGTTTCTCTACCCTTATTCTGTTTTTAAAGGAAGGTATGTTTCTCACTCTGTTTCTGTGAGAGATTGGTAACACTTCACTCTGCAGCAGTGAGCCCAAAAGCAGATCATAAATGAGATGGAGGGCAGTAAACCGACTCTGGTCAGTAAATGCAGAGTTTAAATCAATACAAAGAGTGTGCATTAGGAACCAGTGGGGAGGCAAGGGTTTGAATGCACCGTGGTACAGATCCAGCATCATGTCATAGGCTTGGATGCTCAGGTGTTTGTTGAGGAATTTGGATGTCTCAAGAACACCTGCTAAATATGGGCACATTTAATCCAGAAAGGAGTGTGCCTCAGGTATCAAAAGCTGTGGAAATATTTTCTGCCGTCTCATTGCCTTTAAAAGACCTTTTCAATGCCCCGTCCATGCCATTCCTGGACTTGGGAATGTACTTTCTCACCCAGGAACCAGACTGAGCAGTGCATGGACAGGAAGCAAACTCAGGGAGCTTTCTGAGAGATTAACAAATTGAACTGGCTCACTGAGGGGCCAAGAAAATAACAGAGTGGGAAAAGGGCAGTCAAGACCACATAGCCATGAGTACTTGGTGGCAGTGGTGCCAACCCCTCAACGAAAGTGAAATGTCAGATGAGCTCAGAAACCCTGTGAAAGCTGTCTTGGCATAAATGTCTGAATGGTTGTGAATGGTGAAGCCCAATCTGATGTAATCACTTTCTTTCAGGACAGAAGAGGATGTGTAAATCCAACACAGTTGGCAGGAACGAAGATGCACTTTCCTGCTTGGTATCTCTTACTAGCTCTCTCATGTTAATCTAATGACATGCAAATTTAATTTTAAGTGCCTAACTCTGTAATTTGATGTTCCTCTTGGTCTTGGATCCTTGCTCCAGCTCAAAATATGTTCTTTGATCCTGTTTTGGTTTGGCTTTTGTGCTCCCGCATCTGTGATGTAATCCAACCAAAAACATTCATGGGATATTTTCAGACAAATTGGTTTCCTAACCTGACTAACAGTACAGTTGCATAATCACTGGTTTTTAACTCAGTGGAGGTGGTAGGACTGTTTCTTTTGGTGGATGTGTAAGGACTTTGATCACCTTAGGCAGACTGTGAAATCACAAACTCACTCTCCAAGTTATGCAGGAAGGTTTAAACCCCTTTTCAGCACTGTGAATTCAATTTCAAGCTATCTTCATTGGGCCTTCTGTGAGGCTGACTGCAGAAAATGAGTTCCTAATACACACTAAACAGCAGGATCTCAGACCTGGAGTGCTCTGAGCTGTTTGCTTCTAAAATCATGCTCATGGGCTTGGGGATAAGCACATGGAGGTACAGTGGGGAGATACACACACACCCCCATTTGCATCCTAAAAGAACAATTCAGTGCTCCTTCATGTGTTACTTTTTAAGATATTTGGAACATAAAATTATACTGCATTTGCCAACAGAAGCTGAATTTAATAAGAATACTTAGAAAACAGTAATAATAGGGACAGAATGGAAAACTACATTCCCCAGAAGTTGCTAGTGAAGGTTTTCTGCCTGGCAACAAGCAGACACTTGTGCAAAGGACTTTTGAACTGCAGTACATTTCAGAACTTGCTGCTTGAGTTGAAGTTCTTTATTGTGTTTTTTACATTCCTTTACATTTTAATCAAAGCATTTTCAAAATTATATGATATTATTGTCTACTTGTTACAGTTTTTTCCTACACTCTCCAATTCTTTTAGAAAAACCTGTCCATATATTAACTGATAATGAGGAAAGTGGGTTTTTTCCTTTCCCCCTCCTTTGTCTGTACAGAGAGTAAGAGTGACGATTTTTGCTCATTAGCAAACAAAGCCTTTCCGGATCTTTGCAAGAATCAATGACTGTCAGCGTCACTGTAAATGGTGAGTAATTAGACCTAGGAAATGAAGAATTAGACGTGGGCTCCAGCTGTAAAGTATTGATTTTTTTTTTTTTAATAATTTACAGTTCCGTCAGTACTGTGGAGTATCTTGGAACAGGTGACTTCTACAAGGGGATAGGGAAGCACAGTTATTCAAAAAGAGGAGCCTTATTTCCTTAGCAAATCCAAACAAGCAGTCCTCAGGTAGTTTTTCAGATGGTCTCAAATTATTATTTTTCCATACTGAAAGACTTGATTTTTCCCCTTTAAAAATGTACATACTGTCAATACGTTGCTGCTGATCAGAACTGACTGAATTGCTTCAGTTAAGCAAAAATTCTACTTTTCACGTATGCTGGGAAAAGGTTCAGCATTCGCGTTATGTGGCTAAAAATCTATTGATAGAAGTGTGAGAAGCAGAGGGACTCCATTAAAAAACCCCACAAAGAGCAGCATTTTCGTGGCGAGCCCGCACGAGGGAGCCGGGCAGCGCTCGAAGCTGTGGCAGGGCTGAGGCGCCTGGGGCAGTGCCAGTGCGGGACCTTGGGGCAGTGCCAGGGTGGTGTGTGAGGCGCACACAGAAAGGGCTCGCTGAATGTAGGAATGGTTTGTTCTCGCCATGCTCCACATGTGAACACACACACACACAAAATAAACAGAGCTGGGAAAAAAACCACGACCATTTAAATGCTTTTCTTATAAGCTCTGTGTTCTTTAGAACTGTTTGTGTGTGCATGTATGTATTTTACTCCTGCTGCTATAAAAACCTCTTATGTTATAGCTACCAGACAAAGTGACCTTAAAAACAAACATGTAGAACCCATAAAATTTTGCAACAACTTTATTTTGCTTTGCTCCTTAGTAGATGAGCCATTGAGTCAATAGCAATATTCACTCCTTTAGAAGCCCTTTGCTTGAGCTCTTATTACTTCACCTCGGAGGTGTCTGGAATAATTTTTATCTACACACATTGTTTGTCTTGTGCCAGTTTTCTGGAAGTTGCAGAATTTGGACTGAACCTGTTCAGGGTACATAATCACATATGGAGTAACACTGCTTACCCTAGTTTTTGGTACATTAAATATGTAAATATTAAAGGCTGTAATTACTAAAAACTTTAAAATTATTCCCATAAACTTGACTGAAACAACTGATTAGCATCCCTTTAAAATAAGCAGAACTCAGGTAGTGCCTCTGGTAGTTACCAGGGTGAGAAAAGTACTGGCTATTTGTTATGATGGGTTACTCTTCTGGCAGGACTGGAATGCCCTGCTGCAGTGGGGAATGTGTGTCCTGGAAACGCATTTAGCTCTAACACAGTGCCATGGTTTGCCATCCTTCTCACATTTGCAATCTGATGGGGTGAGGGACAGTGTGGATCTCAAAGTCTTGCTTTGGTTGAAATGCCTTAGTTTGAGTCCGTGGTGAAAGACCACAGCCCTTAGCACACAGCCAGGGATGGATATTTCTGGCACATAACACGGNTCCGTGGTGAAAGACCACAGCCCTCAGCACACAGTCAGGGACGGCACATAACACGAAAACACCACCTCATGGAAATCAAGAATATCATTCTACATTCGTTTAACCCTAAAGCAGAGAACTTACAAAGATGATGAAATTCGGGATGTGAAGGCCTACCAACAACAAGTTGACCAAACTACACAAAGACTACCTAATTAGGATTAATCTTAAAATTAGACTCCTCAGAGGAGCACAAACTAAGAATGGCATCCTGGTAAGCTGACTTGTGCATTGCAACAAATCCAGTTGCAGAATCTGGTCCTAATGCTTCCGCTGCCCACCCCCTCTCCTCTCCAGCAGTTAAATACTCCACTGTCCTTTACTCACAGGCCCTTTCTGTAACAGCCAGAGCATAAATATCTGTGCACCTAATGGACTTATCCTTAACACAGCAGTGAGGGAGGGAAGCGGCATTAACCTCATTTTGCAGATAAACGGTGGAAGCCCTGATGGCCCTGTCCTGTGTTATATCCTATGGAGCAACTGGCTGCATGCAGTGAGTGTAAAATGCTGTTAGCCTGAATGCGGCTTTGGCACATTCTCTCTTCCTTCTTTGCAAAGCCATGCACCACAATGGAGATAGAGGAAGCTCAGAATATAAGCAAAGTACCATTAATTTCTCAGCTACTGATTGCTCTGCTTAGCTTTGGAAGATGTGGAGGCTGGTCCAGAGCTGAAGTGTTTAGCAGTGGGGTTTGGGGTTATCTCACTGAACTGCGGCAACTACGAGCTCAGGTTCTCTCACCAATGTAGGATGGATTGTGCAAAGGCCTGAGCCAAAACTTGTGTGAATGATGTACAAGAATTTATTTCATTCTTTGTTACTGTACGATGGGAAATGTCAATGATCTGTGAATGTTTTGCTTCAACAGAAGGGGGAAATATTTTTTTAATAAATATAAAAAACTTAAACAGTTGCAATTGAAAGCAATCATATGCCGAACTACTGCTCCCGAGAACAGTACATACGTGCAAGAGCTCGGAAATTCTTCGTTTAACCATTGTTATAGTAATTCAGACTGATATTGCCAGCCGGTGCGGGAGAAAGCTGCAGCCCTACGCTGTCCTGCGCTGCACTTCGCTTTGTGACCCGGCGCCTTCCGAACAATACGCGGGGGCAATTTCGAAACTTCAGGGCGTGCACCCCGCGCGGGCGGCAGCACCAGGAAACAGGATACGGGCGCTGCTGCCTTATGTAAGCGAACCGAGCCCGGCAGGGTGACCCCTGGGCGCTGCGGTGCCGCCTGCGCGGGCCGGGCGCTGTCGGGGAGCGCGCGGCTCTCCCGCCGCCCTCACGCGCTCAGGCCGGGCCCAGCCGCGCTGAGGGGCCC
>VWYP01027259.1:179220-238874 GCA_013400435.1 Pycnonotus jocosus | reverse complement strand
CACCGGTGGCGGCGGGGCCGGACTCGGTTCCCCGGCGGGGCTCCGCTCTGCTGTCCCCGCTGGCCGCGGGCTGCGGCCGTGTCTGTGCGAGGGGGCAGCGCCGGGGTGCGGAGCGGGGGGAACCGGCAGAGAGCACGCGTGTCCCGGGGCGCTGAGCGGCACCGCGGGGACCGAGCTGGGTCCCAGCGGCCGGGCGGGATGCTCCACGGGAGGAACTGTGTGGCAGCGGGTAACAGAATCTCAGCGCCGCTGAGATGCGTGAGCTACGGGTAGAGTAGGCAACAGGTGCTGTCCATTTATTTTTTGTGTTGCCTGTAGCTGTAAGGACACTCTGTTCCTTGAGAATGTGTGGTTGTGCTGATGTTCACATTAGGTGCATACTATTACATGCATGATTACAAAACGCTTTATGTAAGTACAGTTTCATGCAAATAGATGAGCAGCATGGTAACAGTCAAGCTGACGCTTTGCATTTGACTTTTCATAATAGGGTGGGGTAAGGGACAGCATTTCTCTCTGTACCACAGGAGCTTTAAAAAGCCTCCCAGGAGGTCGGTGTGAGGTCTCAGGTACTTGGAAAGTGCAGTGCTTTGCAAGTGTATTCCAGTGAAAAAGTAACTTGGCTGAGAGAGTGCATTGATTCTGATCAAAGAAACAGAGTCATGAAGTATGGAAAAGACCTCTGAGATCCTTAAAGTCCAACTGTTTCATCCATATGTCCAATCTAAATCTACCCTCTTGCAGTTCAAACCATTGCCTCTCATCCTGTCACCACGTGCCCTGATAAGAAGTCTTTCTCCATCTTCCATGTAAGCTCACATCTTTCTTTTCCAAATGCAAGACTCTGAGACTTACTGTCTTGGACATCTGAGATTGAATAGCTATCACGTGTAAAGGGAAAAAAGTGGAAAGTCTCTTAATGACTCTAGTGGTAAGAGTATCTGTCAAGTCAAAAGTAGAGTAGAAACCTGATTAGTAGGGTGAGAAACCCTTCCAAGCTGCCAGTATTGTTTCAGCCACAGTTTGATTGGTGTTAGGGAGAGTGCCCACATTGTTGCACTGTAACATCAAGTTCCTTCTTACTTATGCTTATACACGTTTGAGTGTTTCTGTTTTGCCTTTGTCTCTGAAACTTGCATTATTTCTGCAAAGTGAGGAAGTTTCACTGGAGGACTGCACTGTGTCCTCGCTCTGTGCAAAGCCAGATGTTAGTCTTGTGATGACGACACTATCCTGAGGCGTGGAGTCCTGGTTCTGGACTGTGGAGGTTGCTTACCTCACTCGTAACACATAGAGGAAAAGAGATGGCCTTTGGCCTGAAGTAGAAGAAAGAAAGTAGTACCTTTCAGGTTTTGGCCATTCCAAGTGTGTATTTCAAGGTCAAAGGAAGATATTATAGTTGGGTGTCATAGATGTCAAACACTGCAGTGAAAGTGCATGGTCTGTCCTGTGAAGAAGTGGTTTAGCTTGGTGCAGTTCAGAAGGCAAAGGCATGAAAAGCAGGTTTTGGATTTTGTGCACTTCTTATATTTGGCAAGTTTTGTAGTTTCATTTATAATTAAAGACTGCATGGGTTTGCTATTTAAAAAAAAAAAATTGTCTGTTGGTGGGACTTGTTATAGACTTCCTGTATTTGTTTTAGCAAACAAATTCTGTCAGTAAAAATTTAAGGAATCTTCATTTTTACCATTTACTGTTACTCATTTTGTATATCCACAGAGAGGCATTAAAGAGGCAGCATATTCTTGGCATAACACCTCTGCTTTTTTTTCCTCCAGTCATAAGATTAAAGTATGTAACAACACAGTTTACTTGATAAACTTACTTGAGCCTCTCCCTGAACAATACACTCTTACAATAATAAGTTTTTTTAGTAAGCTGAGATGTTGATGCAGTTTAGTCTCAAAGTATGAGAATAGAGTGAAGTGGGGAAAGTGATTGGCAGTAGGGTTCTGGATGTTTCTTCTTCTTCAGACGTTTATTATGACCAGGAAGTGTTTGGCTTAGATACAGACTGATAAACAGTTTTCTTTTTCCTGGGCTCTTGCCACACCCTTATTTCTCTAATGTTTTGACAGTATTAGAATATGCTTTACTGCAGAAGGTTTTTTTCACCCCTTAAAGAATAAGGAAATGAACAAGTTACCACGATGAGGTATATTTGTTGTGGCTTAAAAGCAAGAAGATTACCAGTAGCCAGTAGAACAAGTAAATTATCACTAGTCTAGATCAACTGTAGTGTTTTCCATAGGTTGCTATGGCTGGCCTATGTTAAAAGGAACGTCATGTTCTTAGCAAGACCTTGTGTAATAGCTGGCATGAGTGTCCTGTAGACACTGTATTATAACATTACCACATCATAATTACTAGTTAATCAGGTGTTTCTGAAAAGGAATTTTTGTCTCCAGTTTTGATTGCATGGCCTAGAATGTCTCTATAAGGATGGTGGATTGTAGAGATTTTTAACTGGATTGTCTTACTGCATTCATACTTTCCACAATCAGTTCCTATCCCTGTAGTGCAAGTTTTAAACTGCTTAAATATTCATTATGTTAACTTAGCTTGTCAAGCACTGAACAGCAAAGGAGTCAGTTAATACCTGTATTATTCTTTGTGATATTGTTGTATTACTCAAAAGTGCTTTTACTTGTTTTGGTTATGGATGAGGTTGGATGCAGAAAGTGTTGGTCTTGAAAGCAACGCTGCTGCCGTTTTGTGTCCTGTGTAAAAAGTGTCCCTCCACTTTCCTGCTTTAACTGCTACCTTAAACTTACACCCTGCTGTGGGGTCAGACTGGAACATTGTGGATTCTTGTTGGTTAGCAAAGAAGGCTTTTTTTTCAGTAGAACTGACTTTTTAAAAGAAGAACCAAAGCTACATTGCTTTTACTTGTGGAACTTTACCTTTTGACACTTAGAACTTTGTTTGTGAGGGGATGAGGGCGTTTCTTTTTAGACTTCTTTCTGTGAAGTATGTTTAAAGGACATGGGAAAAGAGAAAGTTGGAGTCAAAACCACACTTCAGAGGATGATAGTTTTGCTATCTATTGCTGGGGTTTTCTTGGGGCCCCGGGCTGCTTTTGTGAAGCAGCGTGGCAGAGAAGAGCAGAACGAGGAAGGGTGGGATGATTTGGGTGTGTGTAAAGCGAGTGGAGATGTTTGCAGTGACTCTTTGAGCTGCCGGGAGCCAGCAGCCGTGTGTAGAACAGGCACCGAACACATGGGCCTCCACATGCCCGGGTGTCCGTGCCGGGATCTGAGGCTCTGCTAAGTGGCTTAGCACATCACCAGGCACGCCTGTGCAGCCTGCTCGTGCTCTGCCTGCCAGCAGTGCTGGGACATGGGCAGGCTTCTGTGCCTCTGCTTTGCATCTCTAGGCTTACCTTCAAGTCTTGTCTGAATGCCTGCACTGGCTTTGTACAGAATCCTCTTGCTTGGACCTCTGTCACTCTTGGATACTCACCAAGGGGCAGCAGCAATTTACTGAGTTTCATGTGAATTGCCCGGGCAGTGCTTCTGAAATGCACGCTTTTCCTGCTTAGCCACATAGGAAAGGGAGATTATGAGAATTTGTGTGTGTGCAAGCTTTTGTGAAGTCAGGAAGTTTTTGTACAGTTGTTCTCAGCTACGGGTGAACTGCTGCTGAAGTAGTGTGTGGTAGCCCTAGAGGAGCCTTCTGATTTCTCTGATGTTTTTGGGTAGTCTGATTTAGACAACTTTGTTTGTAGAACACCATCAGAAGTGAGGCTAAATTTACCTTCCTCAACATATATAACCATGGAATATGGTTTGCATTTTTCCTTAATTTTTCCCAATAGGAAGGAAAATTTTGAGGATGCTGAAGGGCTAGTGACTCAACATGCTGTTAACATGAGTGGACTAAAATACACAAAGCATTTCTTGGGGCAAGAGGATGAGGAGGTTCTGCAGATGGTGTGAGCAGGCTGCAGAAGTTTGGTACAAGCAGTACCAGTGTTGATCCTGACAGGATTTGATGCTGGGAAAGAAACCTTGTCTATATGCCAAAATGTCTGGGAAAGACTTTAGTTTTGCTTCCACCTGTTTTTGAGCATACCATGGTAATTCTTAGCACTTGATTTTTCTTATAGGTAGAATAGTTAGAAATGGACAGAGATTTCCTTGTATAGATGGGTTTTTTTAAAAGTAGAACTGACTTTTAAAAAGTAGAACCAAAGCAACCTTTCCTTTCTGACATCCTGTCCTGAGAGGCAATTCACTGTTAAATAACACCTGCAATTTATTGTAATTGAAGCTTAGGGAGACAAGATGAAGGGGTGAGGATGTCTAGTACTTGTCTTTTTTTCTTGGTTTCCCTTCCTATCCTCCTTATTCCTTGCAGCTTTTGTATCTCAGTACAGTTTTTGTGCTTGACCTTATTACATGTACTTTCATGTTTCTGCTTAGTTTCTTTAATTGTACAAAGATCTTCAGTGTATAAAGCACTTGATTTCAATTACATCTCTGCCATGGTTCTCCTGTGACTTGAGCTCTTCTTTCTGTACTAATACATCCAGCTCCTGGGACAAGTACATGGTGTTTGTTAGGTTGCTGTGTTTTTTGGAGCAGATTATTGATGTGATGGGGACAAGAATTTATTTGGCACAGCGTCTTCCAGAAGAGGACTTTGGTTCTGACTGAAATGTTGAACAGGGTGTGAGCCACAGCAAGGTCTGAAGAGCAGCATTGGCCTGGGACTACAGTGCTTGTGGTGAAAGTGTGTCCTTTTCCTTGAAGGAGAGGAGTAGTAGATATGCAAATATACTGCTTAGTGGGAATGGCAACAAATACTGGAGTTGATGTGTGGTATTGAGATACTTTTAAATCTAGTTTCACCTATAATAAAGGTGGAATAGGTGACTGCGTGGTGGGACATGATAATTTTTCCCTCCTTTCTGTGACAACACTTGGCAAACTCAAATGTATAACTTTTGTCATTTTTTTTCAAAAGGGGCAGCAAGAGTTGACATGCAGATATTAGAGTTCTGACTATTGATGTTGTGCTTAATGGTCTCTCCAGTGCCACTTGGGAAGACAGTGGCATTTTCTGGTTACAAAGAAAATAAGGTGGTTTGTTTTTTTTTAAGTTCGCACTGCATACAAGTAATTTTACATACCTTTAAGAAGGCAACTTTTTTAAGACTGGAAGCTGGAAAGAAAGATGTCTAGAAAATAGCATGGGGCATGTGAAGGAGATGGTATTTAGTGTCTTTACAAGGTGTCTCAGCACAGGCTGCTTTTTTTTAATGGCAAGTACCCAACCTCTTGGCAATTAAACTTGGCTCTGGGCCAGGTCTCCTATTCAAGGTGAAAGAATAAATTTGAGAGACAGTTTCTGTTTGCTGCTGGGAATGATCAGTTCAGATTCACTTTGGAGTCTTGAGCACAGGTGGTAGGTTTGACACTGCAAGGAATACTTACCTGAAAGGGTAAAATAATTCCTCTCATCTTGTGTTTGTAGCCTTTATAATTGTTCTTCACTTGTGGAAGACATATTTTGCATGGTTGGATTTGTATTGCATTATGATATGGACTTGATTTATCTTCTATAATAATTTTTTATCTTGATTATAAAACTTGATTTTTTTTTTATAGGACTGTATTGGTGACACTTTGATATTTGGAAAGATCACGATTAGTACATTCATTGAGGTGAGTGTTTTATGCTGTACCCAAGAAAGTGATTTGTGATGTCACTTCTTGCTTAAGGCCTCTGAGCTTGGGAGGGTGGGAGGTGTTTCTGGCATTGTTATTGCTCTTTTGTGTACTTCCTTTGAAATGTAGTGTCAGAATGCCCAAAAACAGATCTTCAGGGCTTTACGTTTTTGAAGACCTGCTGCACAAATCATGAAGTACATGGAAATGCTGTGGCTTCTCTAAATATTTATGAAACTGGAATTTAGTGTAGGGTCAGTATTGAGTGCTGCATCTGCATTGTTTGCTGTGTAGATGTTTAGCTTCCATTTTTTGGATTGCTCTTGCAGGTGTTAAGGAACTTTGAATTATGAGGAAAATTTGGGGTACAGAAAACCAAGTACCTACTGTTACTAAGATAGTCAGGATGATACCTCAGGAAGAAAAGGGAAAATGTTATGCTTCTAAATATGAATTTTAAAAAGCAGATCATAGTTTCCTACAATATTTTTGGTCAGTTGTGCTCTGCTTTGAAAATGAAGAAAAGTTGATTGTTATTGGAGCAAAAAAAGCAAACATAATGGAAGGAGAATAGTGAAGGAATGTAATTTGTGATGCAAAGAAAATTTTTAATGTGCTTTCATTAAATGTGATCTGATGATGCCACAATATTGGCCCTAGACAGGAAAGACAGCTGATCTGAGTACTGTAATATTGCAATACAGATGGAATTGTAGCTGAGGTTTTGGGGATTAACACTACAGTGTCTGTTTAGTCTAAATGATTGAGGAAAAAAACCCCAAACAAACCTGTTTCTCTGTGGCTGGAAAATGTGATGTGAATAGTTTCTAAAAGCTGACTCTTCTCAATGCTGCAGGTGTGACTTCAGTTCTCTGCAGAAAGTGAACGTGGTTCAGCTTGGTTTGCCTCCCGTATCACAGGTGTGTTCCTGCAGCAGAGTTTTCACTCCTTTATCATATTTGAAGTCTTCTGTGCTTAGAATAGGTATATATCAGTATGGGAGGAAATGAGGAAATGTCACAAGTTCTGTCTTCTTTGTAAACTGAACAAATTAGACTTCCTTCTGTGGAAAACACCTTATTGCAGATGCCATCTGTAGGTGAACTCTTTTAATGTTTTGGGATTTGGGCTCAATCCTGTACATTTCCTCTGAAAAATAATAGAAAACAAGTCTAATTGGCTGCCTCTAATTCTGTTCAGACTGTTTGAATACAAATCATTCAAACCAGGCATTTTGTTTCAGATAAAAATCCTTTTGGTGTAAATTTATCTTACCTTCCATTAAATTGTAGAAAGGCTTATCGTGAGAATTTTTAGTAGTCTACAAGGACTATTCTTAATGTTTTAATGTCTTCTTTAATATGTTAAATACATGAAACCAATATGATACACAATTAAAATGGTACATGCTGCTACTGTGACTATATCTGCAAACTTAGACTTTTGAAAACCCTTTTTACTTTTTTTAATTGAAAACTTTACAGGGAGTTGAGTTAGTGTAAAGGAATTGCAAGAGCTGTCTTTAAACAAGGATTTAACTGATGCTGAAAGACATTCCACATTTTTAATGTTCATGCTAAAAACTGTGAAATCTGCAAGTAATTCTGGCTACAGCAATTTCTTAAGCATCTTGTGGTCAGAGATAAAGCCTATAATTAGAATCCTATATTATCAATTTGTGATAAAAACAGAAGGAAAACATTTAAAGAACCAGTGCTTGCAGATTTATACCATAATATGAGCATTTTAGAAGTTGTATTGGCTTCATGATGTCACGCAGGATGGAATGTTGTGAATAAATTCTTCCTTTAGTCTGGCCAACACAAATGTACTTTTAACAGTTGGTAGACGTGCAGCATGTTAAATTAAGGCATGTTAGGATGGGCTGTCTTCCAGAGTGGTTAGCTTGGGATTTGAACACTGTTCCAGACATTTCTTCTGCATATTCATATGAAGCACTTGGAATGATGTAATTGTCTGCCACACAAATATTGGTCTTTGGAACTTCTGATTTTTATTCTACCATTTCTTTGTGCCACATGGCAGTAGCATGCACCAACAGGCTTTGTTTCCTAGATTTGCTAGAAGAACTTTCAGGTTTTTTTGTTTTCCATCAAAATTCCCAGTGTCTCTCTTAAGAAACTTTTTGTTAGGAGGAATAATAATGTTAATGGACTTTGTTAGTACTGACTTCTGACCATAAAGAATCACTTTTTTACTATGAGAGTGGGTCAGCACTGGAACAGATTGCCCAGAGAGACTATGGAATATCCACTTTTGGAGATACCCAAAAGTTATCTGTTGGTGTCCTGAGCAGCCTGCTCTTAGGTGACTCTGTCCGAACAGGGAGTTGGACAACTTACCTTCAGAAGTCTCTTTTGATCTCAGTCATGATGGGAATTGAAATTTTGTAACTGCTTGGTAAAGATATTTAATGCTCTTAGCAATCCTGCTGTGATAGAGAGTCATAAAATGGCATTGCAACCAAACTTGCTGAGCACTTGGAGCTCCTGCTGACCACATCAGGCATTTGGCATTTGGCTCGTGTGCCAGCCCATGCAGACTGCACATAGTGTGATACCACTCTGATTGTGAATCCTAAGGGTTATTTTATCTAGTGCAGAACATGTTATTACTTTAAAACTCTTTAAGACCTTATTTCAGAGCAAAAGTGTTTAAAATGCAAATTTGTGTCTTCTTCCTGTGCTGTATGACAGTTTCATGTTTAACCAACGTTTATCTGCATAGGAGTGACATAGCTGTGAGCATCTCTCTGGTATCTGTTTGAAGAGGACACTGTTGGGGGGCCCAGGTATTTCTTTTATATTTTATAGTTATAGAGGTGTCCGGACTCTGTAATGGTCAAAGATTTCCAGTAGAAGAGGATGAGACAAGAATTAAATGCATGTGGGAGACTCTGGACCTAGGCACCTCATGCTTTTGATGCTAGCTGTGAGGGAGCTTGATAAACACTTTTGCCACCTTTTCGTAGAAAAAACAGGTAAGAAACACACATAATTATTATGATTCATGCTAGTAGAAAGATGCTTCCCCTCCTGCTCCTCTAGAACTTATGCAGAAAATACATTGTTCTGTGTTTGTGTTATCTCTAAACTGGGATTTCAGTCATATAGATGTACTCATTCAGAACAATATTCTGGCTATAAACTGGGAGTTACCTTGTTTGAAGCTAAAACGTTTTTTAGCCTAAAGTCATACTTACTCTTACATTCAGGTTTGAGTTTCTTCAGTGAGGAAACAGTCTGGTTGGAAGCATCCTCACTGTGGGTGCCAGGGCCCTGATCTGATGCTGACTTCTTCCTGTATAGGTGCTGCTATAAATTCAGGGTGCATTCGGATGGTTCTGGAAAAAGGCTGTGTCTTAATCAATTCCCTTTATAAAATGGTAGCTGGAAGCAGTGGTTAATGAAGATGACCCTTATAAGGCTATGAGTAACTCTTACTTAAATAAGTGTCTTGTGTTCAGGATTTTCTTGAGCTGAAAGGCAAATCCTTATCCAAAAGTTGTGAAATGAGTACTGTGAGATTTTATGGGAGCATTTGTGGTTTACTAGATGTTGATAATTTTATTGACATTGACATCTCTTTGCTTGTTTAGAAAAAGAGCAAAACTTGATTATTTAACTCACTCCAAGTAATCTAGTAAAAAAGTCGCCTTTTGTTTTTGAAGTAAAAAGATCTCACAAGAAATTATTGAGCATCTTTGTTACTGTTTTCTGTAATCTGAGAATATTGCCATCTTTTTCTTTCCCCCCTTCCTAGAAAAGTCTTAGTACAGGTATTCTGTTAATTGTTCTTGCCAGGAAAGCATGGACCTCTCAATGTTGGTGAAGTTACCCAGTCGAACAAGTCACTTCTTGGATTATTGTTTGTTTTCCAACATTTTCTCTTAACGTTTTTCGACTCCCAAGCATTTAATTATTGTCTAATTGCACACAGAGAATGCATTCATTGTAGATGTTAATTTTCAATCATATCTAGAATTGCATGATATGACTAAACCCTTGCTAGTTATTTGTCATCTAAGTAAGAAAACTTCTGTAAATTTGCAAAGCAGAAATCCAGAAGGCTTTTGGAAGCCCTTCTTGTTGACAGGATCTTCAGTTAAATTTAATCCTGACCATTAGCAATGTCTCCCATAGGTTCTAGTATGGTTAAGAGTGCCTGAATATTCACATGTCCATAGGCATAAAATGTAGTGTGGCTCTTGCTTTGTTGGGAATATTGGTAAGTTGATAGTAGTTGCAAATTTTGACTCAAATTATGAGATGTTTGCCTTTTACTCAGTTCTTGAATTGGATATTTTTGACTCTGGATTGTTAATTTCCCATCCTTTATATGCCAGTATTAAACATGATAGTTTTTGTGTGAAAAGAAATCTGGAAAAATCTGTTTACTGAATATAACCAAATTTCTGCTGAAACAAGATTTTTGGGTTTAAAGTTATGGTTTCAGAAAAAATCTACCTCCTGGTATTCTACAGCCCTTCTTTAAGGGTGTTTTTCAAAAACAAGCTCAATTACTTCTTTCAGCATTTGTCCATACGTATTTTGGTGTGGTTTTTTGATGATATTAAAGTTCAGGCTGTTTCCTTTGTCTTACTGCAGGGTAAAGGAGCAGCTGTAGGTAATGAATAACCAGAAGACATTTGCTGCATATCTAACCTGGCAAATCAATGCCTACATTTGTCCTTAGTGCTCAGTGGAATTACAGTGTATTTCACACACTGCTTCAGGATCTTAGAGCTCTAGTCTTTGCCAGAGGGGATAGAATGGTTTTTTGTGAGATACTTGCCTTAAAAATCAAGCTTAACTGGTGCCAATTTAATATTAAAAACGTTTCTATTTGTAGAGTCAAAATAGACAACACCATTTAAAAGTTTAGAAGATGGAGCAGGAAATAAAGAAAAACCTGGCTTCTTTAAAGATCAAGCCTAAAGGAGCTCTTTGTGTTTCCATGTTCAGATGCTTGCTGAGCTTGGTATGGGATGTAATTACCTTCCTCAAACTGGTAACGGGAGAGAACTCAGACTGGGAGAACATGCAAGCTTTTGCCTTCCAGTGTTGTTTGGTTAGTGATTGGGAATTTATTCAAGCATATGAATGGGATGAATATGTGCAATTTATTATGTCATTTTCCCTGAGATGAGTTTCAAAGATAATTAATCTCTTTGTGCTGTCTGACCGTCTGTGCTCCCGAAGTGTTTGCACAGTGCTGGTGTCTGCATGCAGATGTTCCACTTAAAGATCTTTCTCTGCTGAGAGTGAAGTCTAGCCAGCTGCATCACTTCTTATCTAAATTGCAGAGCATGGTGGAAGGTTATTGCCAGCCTGAGCTTTTTTCACAGTTACTCCAATCTCTTCTAAGAAAAAGTTTCCAAAGTTAGGGGATATATTTACATCACATTATAAATTAGAAAAGCACCAAGATTCCCCCAAAGTAGTGAAGACTTGTTTTAGAAACGCTTCTCTTTCTTTTTCTTCAGAAGCTCTTGCAAGTTTATCATAATATTTTTCTTGTTCTTTACTCTTCCTGTATTCCTTACTCTGGTATGTGCCTCTGGCACTGAGGCTTTTGAGATTTTGAAACTGAAGAAATTTTGTGCAAGACTGACTTTCAGTGACGTTAATCTTCCAGTCTTGCCTAAGAAAACCATTCCAGCCCAAGCTGAGCCAGTTCTTTTTGAAACATACCTTGAAAGATGACAAACTCCTGTTTTATCCATTACTCAAATCTTTTTTTTTTTTTTGTGATGTGATTGTCCTCAGGATCCAAATTGTAGTCACTATAGTGTTATTAGGTGTGGACCAAGCTGCAGAAGTTCTGGCATGTTGTTAGTTAGAACCAGAAGTAACAGGACTGAATCACTTCCTGACGCAAATTTCTGCTAGGTATTAGGAGGAAAAAAATGCCCATAGTATCTCCCAAGAGTCAGTAACTATTTCTTTTCTATTGGTGACTCTCTTAATTTGTACTCTTTGCCTAAAATAAAAGTGTTTTTTAAAACACTGAAAGATTGACTGTCATTGAATCAATCAACTCTTCCAGGAGTTATGGGAAATTCCTCAAAATTTCCTGGATAGCATATGGTTCTGTTTGTTTATTTATTTTTTTAGGGCACAGTTCTTTCTCATCTAAGGAAACACTGCTGAAGTTTCCTACAAATACCTGCCAGAAGCTAGCCTGGGTGTCAGGGAAAGAAGGGAGGAGATGAGACAATAGATGATATTTGGAGATGGAAAAAATTATTCACCAGTGGTTTAACAACACAGAATTTCAAACTGTAAGACTCTATGTGCTAGCTGTGGCACATTTTCGTTGCCTCTTAAACTTCCAAAGATTAGAGAAAAGACTTTGGGAAAATAATTTTCCAAGGAAAAGTTGTGTCAAAAAAATATTTGTAACCATTTCTGATGGCTGGAAATACTACAGGACATGTAATCTTCTTTGGTGTCAGAGTTCAGGAGAAGAGGTTTTTCCTGCCTAAAGACTAAAACACAAAATATTTACATCAGAGTAGGAAAGCTGTGGCACAATCATTGCTCTTACTCTAAAGAGCACAATTTTACTAATACTGCATTACTGTGATATTGGTAATTGGGCTAATTACCTTCAGAGAATTCAGGGCTATGCAGACAGTGTGTCTTTGGTAGTTCATGCTTATAAACTTATCAGTAGTGATAGTCTTTATAGGAGTAAATATAGCAGCCCAAAGTTATTTTTTTAGGGTTTTTTTTTTATTTTGTGAGAACTCTTTTTCCCTATCTCCAAAGAAAACATAATTTCCTAACAGACAGTGGTGTTTTGAGTATGGCAGTGTTTTTTCTCATGTATCTAAAGCTCTTTCTAAGTAGCATTTTGTCAGGAAAACAGAAAGAAACTCCAACGTTACAGACTATGGGGTGAGGAATTTTAGGTCTTGCCTTGCAATTGTACACCTCAGAGCTCCTTTAAGGTGATGCTCTGAGTGAATCATGATGGCGTTAATGACCTTTGCTCACAGAACTCTCCACAGAGCTTTACAAGCCTGGTGTCTGTCAGCTCATGCAGCCTCCTGTATCCACCGGAGCAGTGAATCCGAGAGGATTGCAGAGTGGGAGAGTGAGGGATGCCAAAGGTGTGATGCACAGGTGTCCTCTGAGAAATGATAGAATAACTGATACATGGGAAATGGCTTTGGAGAGCGGCTGCAGTTATTTAAGGAGATACATTCTGATTTACACAGCAGTGGGAAGAGCATCCCCTGGGTGCAAATGGATCAATGCATTTCTAGCACGCTCCTGAGCTGTGCAGTAGTACCAGGGGGTTTGTCCATGCAGGTATTCCCTGTGCCACACTCCTTGCTGGTTCTCCAGGATGGTTTTGGTTCCTCTCACAGCAGCCAGGCGTGGCTGAGCTCAGGCCATGCCCCTGCAGCCCTCCCTGGGCATGGGCAGCTTCACTCAGAGTGTCCTGAGGAAGGCAGGGGCAGTGAGAGCTTGTTCTGTCACAGAGATTAAATCAGAGATGACCTTTCTGACCTGGTTAATCATTGGCCTCCAGAGAATGTGCCATTGTGACATAATCCTATGCTTTCATCTCAGAGTAAATAAGTTTTATCGCGTGCTCTGGTTATGTAATTTTCAAGACAAGTGCTTAACCTTAGTCCAGAAAAAACCTGTCAGAGCTCCCGAAGGGTAATTGAGTGCCTGGATAGTAGAGTGCAGTACAGCAGTGTATCAGGAGGTCTGTTCTGTCTCTGTGAAAGTACCTGAAGTGAATACCTGCGGAAGGAAAAAGTATATTTTACTCTACTGAAAGGCATTTTTCTATTATCACCTGTAATAAAGTACCAGTGAATAAACTTGTAAGGAGAAGAAAACTATTTATCCCATTGCTGATAGCTTAAGTGAATGTCCTTAAACTGTACTAAATGAAAGCAAATATCTTGCATATTATTTTGACCAAATGAGGAGACAAGTAGTGTTTTCTGGAAAATGCAAAATAAATGTAAAATGTCTGGAAAAACATCTATTAGGAGGGTAAGAAAATAGCTTCCATGTGGTGTTGCTTTGGGGGGAGTTGAATCATGGTGTGTTTTAAATTACTATTGTGAATGTTTTCCATTACAGTCTTTCTTTAAAACATAAATATTTATTTGTGTTTAAGACTATACTGCTGTAGTTAATGTTAATATTAACAAAACTTGGTTGTGAATTTTTTTATTGACGGTTATTCCAGTCAGAGGTTTATTAGTTAATAATTGTAATTTTGAATATTTTAAAGGAACAAAGAGGAAGGAACACCCATTGTTCTGTTGTCTTGAAAACAACAGGGATTCTCAACAGAGAATCTTAGTTCATAGTTTTTCACTATTGTTGTCTCTGAGTTGCTGAAATGGATCAGGATGTGAGTCAAATTAAATAGGATTTTTTTATTAATGAAGTTGAACTGCTCTCCAGTACTTCTCTTTTGATCGTACTTCAGTATCAGTCTGTTCTTGATTCACCTCTGTATACACTCAATTTTTGGGCCTGGTGCATTAGAATTTGGTTTAAAAGCAGGGCCATGGTGGTTTTTTTTGTTTTGGCCTTACTTTTCCAAGCAGTTTTTAGCAAACCCCCCAACCCTTCCCCCTGCAAATTAATGGTAATCAATAGATAAATTATTCCCAGGGTTATTCATGCCTTAGAATTTTTGCTGGTGGGGATTAGATGTGTTGGTGGGTTTTGTTTCCCTGTTCCTGCTGTATGTTCTGTCTGCCTACCTACATGGCTTCTGTACAAAGAAAGAAATGAAGGGTATGGTAGTGTTGCCTCCCAACTGATCTTAAAAAAAACACAAACAAACCAAATATAAACCAGAAAACCAACCCAAATTACCTCCAAACTAAATAGGCAGTGCTCTGATGCCTGAATAGAGGTTTCTGTTCTTTACCAAGGTAAACTGAAAGGCAGTGGGATGTTTTCACTGAAAATTATAATAGCTATTATCCGAATATAGGCAGCAGTACTGACAAGTATTAAGTAGGAAAATAGAAAACAAAGGAATATTTGAACTTTCCAGGAGTTTTTCCATGTTTATTCAGCTTTCTTTCTTATGTGTAGGTTTTTACTAAAAAATAAATACCATTTTCATGATAAAACATTGTGAGATTTTCAATTTAACTGAAACATTTCACCATACAAATGCTGAATATATTAGCCATGCAGGTCATTTTTTACTTTCTTCAGTCAGTGCAAATTCCAGTTTGTCAGCAAGGCAAACAAGAAAATAATTTTTTTTCTTCCTTCCCTTCCTCCTCAGATTTGTGCATCTGTACTACCAAACAGAGTTTGTACAGAGGGAAAATTCTGAATATGGCTTGATTTGCTCTTGGTCTTGGCAGTGTTTCTGATGCGTGTCCCACGGACTCTGTCAAGTTCTGGGGGTTCTCCTCTAGCACTGAGGAGCAGAACCCTGAGCAGCAGCCTGGGCTCAGTGGAAACATTTCTCCATCACTCTCCTTAAAAGAGCAGCTCAAGATGAGTGATTATTCTGGACTTCCAAGTGACCATAGCCAGATGATTGCTGAAGATTCAGAAATTCAAGCAAAGCCTGAACACTCACATGAAGTTCTCCAGGAAGATATTGAAATGAGCAGTGGCTCCAGTGGAAATGATTCCAGTGGGAATGACTCCAGTGGGAATGACACCAATGAAAACTATTCAAGTGGGCATGATTCTCATGGTCATGAATCTGATGAAAATGGGAAGGACTCAGCAATGCTCATGGAATCTTCAGACTGTCATAAAAGGTAGTAGCTATTACTAAATACACTTCACCTTTTTTGCCTCTAAAGACTTTTTTCATTTGAATCAATATTTCTGAATAACTAAGGTATTAAGCCTCTTCAACATGGAGCTGAGTGTGCTGCTTAAGTTGTACTCTCACATGATGTAAATTGTGTAATATGACTCATAAAGAAAAGGTCTCTGGTGTTTGCGTGCCAGCATCATTTGAATCTTTCTTATCATTGTGTGTTTAATTTGCCTTGCTTATTTATTTTCTTGTAAACCAGCTTCTGTAATTGTATATCAAAACCCGTCAGTTGATTCTTATGTGTGAGGATGAAACCATGCTATTTTAATCTTTTCAGTAATAGTTTACTGGATAGAGCAAAGCTCTATTAAGAACTGCATCCCTGGGGGAGGACCAAGGTGTTGGCACTCAGTGATCTCCTTTGGGTCCTTTCCAACTCGAGCTATTCTGTGCTGCTTAGATAAATGTTTACAGCTTTAGTGCCCATTTGTTGTACCATGCAGAGGCTTTTAAAATTTGGGGTTGGGGATTTGGGTTGGTTTGGTTTTTTTTAAGATAGCCAGTCATTAATAGGAAAATAAAAAGCTGCAATGAACTAAAAGTTGTTTGTTATGCTTTCAAATATTAATCTTTTTCTCTATTCATTATTCTAGTTCAAGCTCGAATGCATTTAGTCTGATGATTGCAAACTCTGAACACAATCAGTCCAGCAGTGGATGCAGGTAAATTAATGGGCATATATTTTTCAGTAATTTGCATGTATGCTAAATGCTGAAAATGTCATATTTTGGGGGTTTTTTGTTTTGCTTTGCCTCAACCTGGATGACTACACAAGAAATCCTGTCTTTGATTTCTTCCTGTCCATTATCAGTAGCATGTCATATTAACAACTTGATTAAATTAGAGCTTTTTGTTGCTGTTCCACGCAAGCTTTGTGGTAACCTTTAAAGTCATGTTACTTTGAGGGTTTTTGGTAGCTTAACTCTGTAATTTTTATTTTTTACTGCTTCAGTTATAGTGAGGTTTTGTAGCTTTTAAATTTTTTTTCGCTCTTCAGAATTTAATCTGAAGCTGGTGGTGTGCTCACATCAGAATTCACCATTGAGCTGGGTTGTTCCTGGTGTCCAGCAGCTGGATCACCTGCCTCTGCTGTGTTCCATTTGCTGGGATTCAAGCCCCCAGGGTGTAAGGATAAAGGATACACAGACACCAGCTGCAGGTGTGAGGTGCACAAACACCTCTGTATGAGCTCTGCTTTTGTCCCTGACGGTGTTGAAGAGCCTGGTAGCTTGAAGGCTCATATTTGGATACCTCAGGGTGCCCTGCTGCGCTTGTTTTTTAAGTCAGCTTTTTTTAAGTCAACTTTTAAGTCAGATGAGGAGATCAAAACCTGGTCCTGAGCAGATCAAGGATACCTAGCTAGAGCATGCTGATGTTAAGGCCCAGATCTAAGACCTGCCTACCTGAATGTATTTCTACCTGATGCAGTTCCTAGAAAAGTGGCAAATTCAAATTACTCCTATGTGCCATTGGAGGCTTGCTCAACATATTTTCTGTCTGCCTTTCAGGCACCTGGAGATTTTGTTCCATGCTGTATTTTCAACTGGAAATTGTGATCTAGAGTTTATGTTGCTTAGTATGAAAGAGGGAACCAAAGGCATTTCTCCAACTTTGTTTCCCATTGATTCTGTTTTCTTCACTGCAAGATCTTAGAGGGGGTTACTTACTACAGTTTTTTTTGATGTTTCAGTTTTAAATGTTATTAATAGCTCTCTGCTCAGAAATAGTTAGGAATCCAAATGGTAGAGTGTTCTCCATAGTCATTGGGCACAATGCTAGAGAGTTACAGAGCAGAATCTGATCATCATTTGGGAATGGGAGACTGAATATATCCAGAGAATGCTCTTCAAAGAGAAAAACTAAAGTAGTCTGATAAACTCTTATCTTTGTAGGCTTAATCTTTGAATCAGGCTACTGGGGTTTGCATTCAGTATCAGTGCCAACCAACAACTCTAGTTCAATATCTGTAGGTACCTTTCCAGTTTGTTGTCCACGAAAAGCAAAATGAAAAGTTCATAGCTGTATAGAATTGCTTAATCTGTCCTCTGCAAGTCACACCTTCCCTGTGGGTGCCTGCTGTGCCTGATGCTCCTGCTCTCTGGAAAAAAACACTTTGAAGTGTAACTTATTTTCCAAGAATGTCCATCTTCCGTATTTGCTGCTGCCATAGGCTAATTTGGAAAGGTTTTTTTCTTACAGAATAGTCTGACCACTCTCATAAAGCAGTCTGTATTCTGAGAATACAAACCAGCAGTATGCTCAGTTATTTCATAATCTTTCCTCTCTCTCTTTTCCTGCACTGCCAGCAGGAAGGGTTCTTCTGTTAACAAAGCCCTGTTTGATTGCAGCAGTCCAAACTGTCAAGCCACGTTGTACACATGATTTTAATACACAGCATGAACATAATGTTTCCCAAGGGAGTACTTCAGTCTTTTGTTTGATCCCTTGCCATTATTTCTTGGTACAAAATGACCAGTGAGTAAATGAATGCTGGGTTTCTCACAGTGCATTGTAATGGAAGCAAGAACAATGTGTATTCTCTAGTACAGCTTTGTCACTTTGCAAGCATTTTTGGTAAAATACACCCAGCACCTGTCAGATGATTTATCTACCTTTTCAAGCTCTTGAAACTTCCCAGAAAAACGTTCACAAATCCTCTTGAAAATTACTTGGCAGCTGAAGCCACTTTTCTGACTGCTTCAGTCAGGCAGGGCAGTTGCCAGGACTGTTGTTTCTACAGCAGTGCCCAGGGTAACTTCTTACAGATATCAGCCATGACAATCAGGTGGTAAAAGACCTTCCTTTGGAAGGGAAAGAAATTTCAGGAAGATTTAAGAACAGTTCTGTAATCCTCTTGATCATTGTGAATGATCAGCTTTTAAAATCTCCGATGTGAAAGACAAGGTGATGTATTATTTTAACTCCTTCCTACCCATCTGCCATCCGTCTTTGCTACGTTTTCCCTCACTTCCTTCACCTCTTTTCCTCTTCCTTTGTGATTGTGTCAGCACCTCTCAATAATGGGGAGAGATACCAGGAACTGTAAAGGAGGGTGATAACTTTCTGATGTTGGTGCTGTTAATCTCTGTAGTTTATACTTCTCTAATGAGGCAGCTCTTCTGAACATGCACCTGAGACCTGTGACTGCAGCTTCTGTCTCCAGCCTCCTCTGATTCTTTTCCTTACAAATTTAGTCAGAGTTTCCTTATTTAATGTATTGCCATGCTTAGCTGGGATACCTTATTCAAAGGCTTTCTCCATTTGTTTTGTTACCTTGATGCTCTCCTACTGCCATTCCCTTTTCAGGGACCTTTCTTAAGAGAGCCTGCTTGAATAGGAGGTGAAGACTTGAATCGACCTCCTGCTTCTCTCCTTTAAAGTCCGTGGACATTTCTGAGTTTGATTTTGAAAAGAATTAAGGAAAGCACCACTAAAAAGAGAGGAGAGGGACTCTGGCAAAGAAAAAAAGAGAAACTCTGTGGTGCTTGGGTATATGTACTGTTGCAAATACAGATGGTGGTAAATCTTTCATTTTAAATGATCACATAAGAATTTCCATAAGCTCTGGGAGCTGATACTGAGTACTGGCAAAGTTAATGAGGCTAGTGGCACAAACTGATGTGGATGACAAGTGCCAGACTACTTTGGGTTTCTCTGAGGATGATGTTGTCACTTCAAGCATTCAAGTGATGTTGTGTTTGTTGTTTTTCATCTTACAGTAGTGAGCAGTCTACTAAAGCCAAAACACAAAAGGAATTGCTGAAAACACTGCAGGAGCTGAAAGCTCACCTTCCCTCTGAGAAGAGAGTCAAAGGCAAATCCAGTGTCTTAACGACGTTAAAATATGCCCTTAAAAGCATTAAACAAGTTAAAGGTAATAAAGTGTGATACTGTCTAGATAATGCCAACCTGGCTAAAGTGAAACTTTCAAAATAAGAATTTAAATAACCATAGCTCTAGTCACAGAACTGTATTATGGTTGAAAACCTTTCTAACCAAGTATTTTCATGTTCTTCCTATTTATTGGCTTTGTTAACTTTTGTTCCTTTAGGAGTTGAAGCAACTCTCTAGAGACTTGATATTTTACTGCTGTTTGGTTCAGCTAGAAAATTGATTTGAAAACAGTTTACAATTTCATACTGTTTGAACTGTCAGACTAAAATACGTGACCATTCCTATATGGGTAGATTAAGATGTGTACATTTGAGTTACTGATGAGGAAGCTCTATCAGGGAAAATGATGTGTTTGGAATAGTGCCTAGATTTCCCAACTGCCAACTCCCCAACTTCTGCATTTATGCCAAAAAATATTTTTGCCATTTACTGCTTCTGGGCTGGGTGTTTATTGATAATCCTGATTGTAAACTGTTTGCTCTCATGTAGCCAATGAGGAATATTACCAGTTGTTGATGATTAATGAATCCCAACCTGCTGGTCTCAATGTATCATCTTACACGGTGGAAGAAGTGGAGACTATAACCTCAGAATACATCGTGAAAAATGCGGTGAGTACGGTGCCCTGAGTCTCGGTGTGTCCTGAAAACATTTCCTGGAACTGGAATTCTCAGGCAGGCCTTCTTCTTACAAGGGAAGGGTTGGTAGCTGGGCCACAGAGCTGAAGACACTGCCCTTTGCCTTCCAGGGGATGTTAAGAAACTCTAAGCTTTTTCAGACTTGCAAACTTGTTTCTGTCGGTTGGGTGGGAAATAAGTGGGCTTGAACTCCCTGATCCTCTGAATTGTACCTTGTGCCTGGAGAGGGGGGTGTGGGCACATCTTTATGTCTGTGTGATACAAAGCACTGAGAGACATCATTAGTTTTCATTTCAGTGCACTTGGAAAAGTTGGAGAGTTAACTTCTTCCAAATTTTAGTTGAGGCACATGGGTGAATCACTTCAGCTTATTCTTATAACTAGAGGTTATTTGATGTTTCACCAGTTCTTTGTGTTAGGGTGGCTGAAGAGTGACAGAAATATTGGAATCACTGTGTCCTTTTCTGTGGGATTTGTCTGGTCTTTGCAACTGGTATGTGCTTTCTGTGGGGTGCAGTGGAGCTATGTTCTCATAGGGATAAGAACAGCTGGGACCATCACTGTAGTTCTAGCAGTAAAATGATAACCTGAATGATTATTAAATTATATTTCCCTCTTACTAGTATTTTAGGAATAACTTATCGAGTCTTCAAAAATAATGACATCTAAATGTATTAGGCTGCCTTCTAGTATTTTTTTGAACTGCAACCTCTGTTTGAGTGTATGAAGTCTGAGTTCTCTAAAAGAAGAGCATGGTGGGGGATGTTCCATAGCTTGATGTAGGTGGGTTTTGTTGAATCTGTGAATAGTAAAGGCTGCCCACAAGGTGAAAAAAATAGGAAGTAGAGCACAACTGAGAAATTCAGCAAATATCATAAACATTATTCAATTAATGTGAATATCTGTTTGTGAGAGCAGTGTTCTGTTGACAGCTCTTCAGTTCCTGTGCAGTGTTTGTGAATGGAGCTCTAAAGGTTGTGACGCAGGAAGAGAAACAATACAAGAGTGTGGGACTTCTTCCCACCACTGCACTCATTGCTTTTTACCAAGTGCTTCAGAGCCCTTTTTGCGCTTTTTGTAGATGGACCAACAGCCTTTCAAAAACACCTGAATTTTATAAATGTAAATCATGTCTGTAACAATGTGAAGTTATATAGCTGGAAGGTCATTAATTCTTAATTTGTAAATTCATTCTGCGTCATAGAAATGTAGACAATGATAGTTAGGGCTTGTAACCCAGTAAATAGTAGTGTATTATTCTTGAAAAGTATTCTGTGTTTACTTGAGCAGATTCATAGTGTTGAACAACATCTGTAATAAAATTAAATTTCCTTCTCATTCTCATTTTGAAATTATTAATGTTTTTATGTCTTCAATGTTTTCTCAGAAATGCATGTTGCACTGAAGAATATTTCAAACTGTCTAAATCGAGACTTTTGTTTTTAGGATATGTTTGCTGTAGCTGTTTCTTTGATAACTGGGAAAATTTTGTACATCTCTGATCAAGCTGCTTCTATTCTCCGCTGCAAGAGGGGTTATTTTAAAAATGCCAAATTTGTGGAGTTCTTGGCACCTCAGGATGTCAGTGTGTTCTATACTTCTACCACCCCATACAGATTACCATCATGGAACATTTGCAATAGAGCTGGTGAGTGGTCTCAACTGCAGATATTTCTGACCTTCTTTCAGTCATGCAAGTGCAAATATTTGCACTGATTTTGAATGTCCTTCCATCCTTCCCCATCCCCTTTTTAGGATGTAGCACAGGGGCATTATTAGAACACCTCTGAACAGCACTAGGTGTACAAATCTGTTCTATAAATCAGCAAGACTTGCCTGATGGTTAAAAGTCTTCTCAATGTCATTATTTATCAGTTCTCATTCCCCTTTCAGCCACATGGTGAATGAAAACAAAGTAGAAATTCATGCTGAATGGTGAATTTACTTTCCACTTGTACTAGCAATCAAATGAAAACAATTTTTCTTAACATTTTCTTGTCCTCAAGTATAAAGGGGACAATACTCTGTCTCCTTCCTTTTAAAATGGTTTAAAATTACTTGAATACTGGATACCTTGATTATTGCGTATAAAAAGGTATTTCAGCTGTCATCACTGTGTACTCAGCAAGTGCAATCACAACTCTCTTCTTCTAGCCTTAGAAATATTATATTAGGCATAATTAATGGTGAAGGATCAGATGTCTCAGGGCACTTGATATTTGTTTGTGGTAGGTTTGTTTTACTCATGTACCTATAGCTCTTAGTCATTGAGAAATATCTGCCAACTATTTCGACTAAACACTTGGAACTCAAGATCTGCTCTAAATGTTTGAAATTCCAATCCATTGCATACTAAATCTGTGAAGTAAAGCCAGGGTGTGAACCATATTTAATCTGAAAAAACAATTAGCAATAAATGTGTGCTAAGCAATGCATACATAAAGCAGGTCCTAAAGGGACCTTGTGAGGTCTCTAGTGCAACCTCTGGCTCAAAATAGGGTCAGTGGTAAATTATATATAATCCTGATTACTCAGTTATGCAGAGTTATATATTACTTGTTTTGCATTCTTGAAACATTTTCTGTAGCTTTATTATGCTTGTGTACGGCTTCAAATTTAAAAAATGCAGCAAGTAGAGTTGTGCACACTCTCTCATGTATCAGCTAACAATACAATACCCAAAATACTGTGCACTGGAGGCCTTTGAAATGCCAGAGCTTCCCTTGGAAATCTGTGTGTGGCTACTCTGGAAAAGGAGGGAATTAAGCTTAAAACATGAGAAGAAGTCTTCAGGAAAAAGAGAGGAGGGGTGATCGGAAGTGTATTTGGTATTTGAGTTGTCCTAGTGTCTCTCTAGGAAAAGGGTCAAATTTTGAGGTCCTAGGTAATCAAACATTTTTGGTCATTGGTCTAAAGTACAGTGAAAGAATTGATAAGAGTAAGCAGCTCAAACTGGACAGCTGTTTACATATGTTTAGGAAAAAGACTTGATAAACAAAGAGCTGTGATTCACACACCAGCCTCAGAGCATGAGTGATTCAGATTTAGTTGCTTATGGTGGACATTGTACAACCAATGCATATGGAGACTTCATGGAACATAAACTTAAAAAAAATTTCAACATTTATTATCTAAGGAAACCTTCTTGTACTAAATTTCATCATCTTCTCGTAATTTGTAACTTGTTATGAAATATGCTTAATATTTCTAGAGTCTTCCACCCAGGATTGCATGGAAGAGAAATCTTTTTTCTGTCGCATCAGGTAAGACAATATTGTAAAGCTTAGTGTTGTGTTATGAAACCAAGCATTACATAAGTATTTGACTTTTATAAGAACCATATGGTATGTACATTTCATGCTTTTTCATAATGTGATCGTAAAGCAAAACATATGCACATCCTTGAATTGATTAACTGCAGCAGCTACAGAGAAAACGGAACTGATTTTGGGAAGTTCCATCTTGGAAGTTAATCCCTGTGAATATTGACCTTTGTGCCATAAAAGAAGATGGTACAGCATCTCCTCCTGCTCTGCAAAGCCTTTGGTTTGTGCAAACAGAACTGTTCAGCACCTGCTTCAGAGTCTCCTTCATTCTAGAAAACCAATGTCTCAAATTTATCTTAGATATCCCCTGGAAGATACTCGAGGGTAACTTGACTTGTCTCTTTTGCAGTTAATAGAGGACACAATTCTTTGGTTTGCTTTTTTTCCCCTTCTTTTTCTGCCCCCAGTCCCTTCTCTTTAGTATTTTTTTTTTAAACTTAGGAAAAGCTGGCAACTTAGTTCATGTTCTTTCTTGTGCAATTTGATTTCTCGATGCTTACTGCCTCTCTGGCAGCATTTCTGAAACAAAAATAGTGGATCCAGTTATTTAATTACTTCTGGAGTAAATAAATACTTCTTACTGTGGTATGAATAAACTTGAAATGAGTTGGAGGTAATGCAGTGCCCCAGAGTGTTGCATTGGATGTACTGTAGAAGTGCTGCTGCTGTTACTGGAGATTTTTTTGTCCAGCTAACTCTGGTTTCAAAAGCTTTACTTTTATTTCACTGTTACAAAGTTACTACAACTGATTCTTCTTTGGTCACTGTGTAAATGGTTGTTGTTTTCATTACTGTGTTTGCATTCTGATTAAGCAAACACCTGATAGTCAGGCTTCACTCCTTTTAAACTGGAATAAATATTGATTAAGAGATGATCTTTGTGTTAACTGAGGGGATATAGCAGTCTTCATAGAAAAGTCCTGTAAATTCATCCCTCTGAAGGACAACAAAGTAACTTAATCTGTTGTGTGAGCTGGGTTTTTTTATCAGCTTTCCATGTAATGCTAGTCTGGATATTTTTTTCAGGCAGTAGAGAGAACAGCACAATCTTTATGGAGGTTGGTATGCAAAGGATACAATAAGAATTAGATTCTCTTCCACTGGACAAAAAAAAAAAAATCAAGCAAAGATCTTGGGTACTATTTTAGTAGCTAACATGCAGATCTTGTGTCATGAGGGAAATACAATGGACAAATTAAAATTTTATTTAGCGTAAGATGAATCTGTTGAAATAATTAACTCTCTTTAATTATTAGTGCAGGAAAGGAGCGCGAAAATGAGATTTGCTATCACCCATTCCGGATGACTCCTTACCTTATCAAAGTGCAAGATCCAGAAATAGCAGAGGACCAGCTTTGCTGTGTATTGCTTGCAGAAAAAGTCCATTCTGGTTATGAAGGTAATCTTTGAGTGCACAAAAATTAGTTTGCTTTCCTAAAAGAAGAGCTGTTCAAACTTTATTAAAGTGAAAGAGAATTGTTTCTGTTCTCTTTCCTTGCTGCTTTCCTACATGCTCTTGGCCAGAATTTTAGACTGGGAGCTCAAAGTATTATATATGCAAAACCCCCAGTTGCTAATATGGTTTTGTTTTTCTCTCAGCACCCAGAATTCCTCCTGACAAAAGGATTTTTACAACTACCCACACACCAACCTGTTTGTTCCAGGATGTAGATGAAAGGTAACTGCAAAAATTATTTTTCAATTTACTGATGATTGAGCTATCCAATATCTTTGCAGGATTTAAGGTGTCTATATGGAGTTAGAAAATGATGCAACTACTGAAGAGTGTTTAACCTGAGAAAAGTACATCTCCCCATTTTCACTAAGCATGAGAACACATTGCACTGGTATTTAAGTGCCTACTAACAACTTGTTCTTCCACTTTCCTTCCCTCTTGGGAAATTCTGAACATAAATTCAATCATTGAACCCATGTTCAAAAGAATTGCTGTGCTACCAATTATTACCTGTATGGGACATTTAGGTGTGGGTTTTTTGGTTTCTTAAGTTTGATTGAGCAGATCTGCCACTGTCGCTCTCTGCTGTTCCAGGTCCAACTAGAGGTACAGCTTTTCAATACAACATTAGGCTTTTTGAAAAAAAGATACATAAAAATGGTTCAAATTACACTGGCTGAAGACTTCACATTGCTTTGACAGTCATGAAAGCTGGTTAAAGTATTTACATTCTAAATTAGAAACCAAAATGCCACCTGTGATCTTAATGTATATACAAAGACTTAGGAACTGAGGTATAAACCAAGATTTCATAGAATGGTTTAGGTTGCAAAAGACTTCTAAGATCATCAAGTCCACCACTAAGCCCTGTCCCTAAATGCCTCATCTGCAAATTTTGAAATACCTCTGAGATGGTGACTGCACTCCTTCCGTGGGCAGCAGCCTGTTCCTTGACAACCCTTGCCATGAAGAAATGTTTCCTAATAGCCAGTCTAAACCTGCCCTGGGGTAACTTGAGGCTATTTCCTTTTGTCCTGTCATTTATTGTCTGGGAGAATCAACCCTCTCACCCAATTTGCTGTTGTCTGCAAACTGCTGGAGGGTGCTCTCCATCCTCCTGGCCAGATCATGGATAAAGACATTAAACACAGCTGGACCCAATCCTGAGCCCTGGGGACTTGACTTGATAAGAGAATTCACTTACTCCTGAGTTGAAAACACTACCTTTCCCCTTCCTTTTTCACTTTCCTTGATGTTTTCTTTGTGATGGTTTCTGATATTTGGGCTGTATATGGCACTTCATTTTGATACTTTTTTTTCTCCTTACCAAAAACTAAGTTAGCTACAATGGTAACATCTCACTGCTGAGATTCTCCCTGTTTTTTGTTTTTTTTTTTAAGCATTCTAAGAATGCTAAAATTTTCTTTGTAGGTTGATTTGGGGGGATGTCTTCAGACAGAGTATAATGGACAATTTTGAGATTCTGGGGTATTCTTTGGATGGAAATCTTGTTTCTGAAAAAAATATTTCATTCTTGTCAAAATCCTTAAATGCAGCAGGAGAGAGAGTGACTGGGGAAAGGAGATTGAGATGTTTGACTAAGATGGAGTCAAAGTAAAAAAAACACTGTTTGACTTATGAGACAGTTTTATCTGTAGAGAGGCAGACATTGTGGCTAAGTTGAGTTCCTGTAGGATAGTGTAATGCTGACAAACTGTTTTTCCATGCCGTGATTTATACAGTCCCTCTAAACAGCTCAAGTTGATAAAAGAACTACTTAATCCACTGTAGTTCTGTCTTCTTCATGGATTTTTCTCTCTCCTTCATTTCCACACATGCTTCATGCCAGTTGCAGAGTGTGTTTATCTTTACAAAGAGGCTGAGGGCACAGTGCAAAGCTTCTATTCCTCTGTGTATCCACAGCTCAGTGATCTCCAGCAGTCATTTAACAGAAATAGCAAAATTACTGAGTGGAGCAAGTCCAGTAAATCCTTCCCTGTGGATCCTATGGAAGCTTCTTCCCTGTTAGTCTCATGTTAGCACTTGTTCTCAAATACCATTTTCTAACACTTCCAGTGAGGGTTGATTGCATCTTGGTCTGAAATTAGGACTTTGCATCATTTATTTCTGTTCTTGTGATTGTGTAGTTGATTTTGCTTTTAATGATTTAACTCCTGAGAGCATTGGCAGCCCCATAAATGTTTACTGAGACATGCATATGCAGTTTATTACTCTTAAGCTCTCCAGGGTTTGGTGGAACACACAAAGCAAGAGATTGTTAAAGAAAGCAGTCTTAATATTTAAAAATGTGCAACTGAGCACCTGCTGTTGACTGAGCATTGTTCATAACATAACCCTGAAACTGTTGCTTGACTTGCATAAAATAAAGTAATTTCTGTAATCAGTATGTGTTCATGGGTTGGAAAAATCCATATTTGTCTGAACTCTGCAGGTGGATCTCTGCACAGAGTATGTTAAATATTTGAAATATAAAAATAAATATTTTCTTGAAATTAAATGGATCATTCCTAAATGTATTTGTCTTAATATATTTGAGACTTCATGCATATACTGGGTGTAAGTAGTTCACAGTGGAGTGATCTTTCTAAATTAATTTAGAGCAGTTTTGTATGTAACTTACAATAATAATATAAAGACACTTCTTATTCATGTTTTTTTGACACTTTAAATGTCATTCTGCATAACACAAACTAAACTTGGCAGCATCTCCTCATCAGCCATTCTTATGCCACACGTGTAATTGCATTCATAAAATTAATTTATTAACTTAACCTCTGAATTTTTATGAGTTACTCATTATGAGGAAGGATAATGATGCCAAAACATCACTCTCAAGTACAGCTTTGTATGAGCACAGAAGGGCTGCTTGGAAGGGACTGCTGGAAGTCTTGGTTCCATCCTTTTGCTTGTAAGCAAACCTTGCCCAGTCCTGGCTAGGGTCAGCTGTGCCCTTGTCTCAATAATGCCTGAAAACCTTCAGAGAGAGGTTACACAGTCTGGATGGGAAACCTCCTGTGTTGCTTTTCCTGTCATCCAGCATCAGCTTTCCAGACTGCAGGCTGGGACCACTGCCTGTAGTTTTATTGTCTGGCACCATCAAGGAAATTTAACTCCATTTTTGTAACTCCTCTTCCAGCAGTGTGGGAAGCTCCTGGATCATCTTTTAGTTTCCTTTTCGTCAGAGCAGACAAGGCCAGCTCAGTCTTACATTCTAGATCCCTGACTTTCATAAAGCTGGTGGCAAAGAACAGGAACAGTGCTGAACAAAACCTTCTTACAGTGTTATTTGATGAAGTCCTGGCTGAAGTTGTGTGCAGTTGACTGAGATTTTAAAGTCCTCTAGCAGCACTTCTCATGTGCTTTGAACTTGGCAACACTTGTAAATGTCAGTGTGTCAAAGTGATCTGATTTGGAATGAGCTCCATGCCAGTTTCTGCTCTGTTGCTTTAGTTCATCTACAAGCTTGTAAGACTCGTTATTAGACTAATTGCTGTGATAATAAGGCATTGGCTGCTATCCTCTTTCCCCTCTCAGCCTCTTTGCTGGAAGGGTATGTTTGGTGTTTTGGGGAACTGATGTAATTCCAGTGGCTTGTGAGAAGTGTAGTGTTGAAGGCATTTGCTGCATAATGTTTTGAATTCCTACACGATACAGATCCCCTGTCTGGTGCCCTGGGGCTGAGTTCTTCATTAAAGCTGTTCAGATACTCAGATATCTCCCTGCCCCATGGCCTTTGGCAGTGAGTGAGGCTTGGGGGGAAGATGTACAGCATTTTGAGCTTACAACAGGACTTGTTGGCGTCTGGCAACTTAAACATCACTGAGTGGCATTGACTTGGTACATTTTTTTTTTCCAAAACACATTTGCAGTGGTTAACCTTCAGGGTAAGGTGTAAAGTGATATAAAGTGATATTTCATGCTTTATCCTCAATGCAAATGCTTGAAGTGATCAATAAAAATTTTGTCACATAAATTAGATTTTCACATCACTAGACGTGGGTATGGATAACGTGCAGGAATTCAGTACCATTGTTTTTAATTCTCTAGTTAATAAGCTTGGTCTCATGCAGCTCTCTCTGAGTTGAACTCTTCACCTGCCTGTGAGAAAGTTGTCTTGAGTGCTGGTCAGCTCCCCTGGTGCTAGTTCAGCTGTGGTAATCCTGTGATCCTTAGCCATGGCTCCCAGCCAAGGGATTGCAGTACTATTTACCTTCATGAGGGTTTTACAAGATTAAACTTTATTCCCGCTCTTTTAAAATTAGGGTAAGTATTTCTCCTCTAAAGTTAGGCAGAAAGAAAAGACAGAACTGCTGTAGCAGACTCCTTGATTTGGTCTAACCACCACCCCACAAACAAACTAAGCCCCCCCTGCCCTGAGTGTATGACTGTTGTTAGCTTGGCACTGCTTTTTCACCAAATGTAAACTTAAAATGATTGATTCTTTTCACAGACAAAGCAGCAAAGAAAGCTTAAAATGAAAACATTTTAAACGTGAAATATACATTTATTCTACTTGATTTTTATTATGCTTTCTTTGTCTTTCTTTCTCCAGAGCAGTACCTCTGTTGGGATACCTACCTCAGGATTTAATAGGAACACCAGTCTTGGTGCATCTTCACCCAAATGACAGACCCTTAATGCTAGCAATTCATAAAAAAAGTATGTAACCTCTTACTGTGGCAGGAATGTAATTTTTTTTTTTGTCAAGCTTAGTAATAAGGATTACAAAAACCTCAACAAGTAGTAGGAGAAAAACAATTGTGACTTTGATTTTTTCCATGAGTAAATACTTAATCTTTCACTGTACAATTTGATTCTTAATGCAAATCCATGAAAATGAGAAGTCACTCTGTTCTGTACTTTCTGTGAAGCATACATATTTATTGTGAACAAATTGGCTGTAAATAAATATTTCATACATAAAGAAAATTTTCTTAAGAATGATGTGATAGAAGTTGTCATGTCTTACATGATAGTCTTTCTTATTTCATAGAGAAGAAAATATGAGCCATTCTGGCAAAGTTTGTAAAGCTGCTTCTTCAGCCTGTTTTTGCTTGTTGTGTTATAAAGGTGATTTTCTTGGCCATAGTCCAGTAAATTATGAAAATAATGAAATTATTCTGGTAGCTCAGTATTTCTAAATGTACCAGTGTTCCCAGTATTTCTTCTGTCAAGTGGCATCTTCCTCCATGAAGAGGAAGTACTTTGAATGTCCATTCTCTCCACGAATGTACAGTTCATTGTAAAATCCTGAATCGTGATGTGGAATTGTGCAGACATTAATCTGCAATTTCTGTTTGAATCCTTCATTGCAGTTCTTCAGTATGGAGGGCAGCCTTTTGACTACTCACCAATCAGGTTTTGCACTAGGAATGGCGATTATATCACCATGGACACCAGCTGGTCCAGTTTCATCAACCCTTGGAGTCGAAAAGTTTCCTTCATTATTGGAAGACACAAAGTTAGGACGTAAGTCAATACGTTTTTGTTTTCCCTTCCCTCAGGTTTACATAGAGATCCTTAAGATGAGGGAACAGAATAAGCATTGGATTCTATGTTGGATATATAGGTGGTAAATTGAAACTGTGTTGTCCCTGTGGTTGAAACGTTTGCATTTGCAGTGAGCTGGTGTGTGTTTGGTTTGTGCAGGGGTCCCTTAAATGAAGATGTCTTTGCTGCTCCCAACTACACAGAGGACAGAATCCTTCACCCCAGTGTTCAGGAGATCACTGAGCAGATCTATCGCCTCTTACTGCAGGTACAGCAAGGGCTTTGCTCTTACCCTGCTCATTTCCTGCTGAGGAAAGGCTGATTATCTTGGTGTGACGTTTTCTTTAGCTTCTTCTACTGTACTGGAATTTTGGCTACAATCCTGGGAATTCCTTGCACTCACGATTACCGGGCAAGACTTACTGAAGTATGCTAATGCTCCAACTGATATCTTAAGAATTTCATGTTGTTATGGAGTCCTGTAGACAAACAAACAAAAGAAGACAAAACAAAAAACCCAAACAAACAAACAAAACCCTCCAAACCACAAAACCCCCCACCAAGCAACAAAAAGCCCAGCATAAAATAAAATCTTTTTCTGACATGGTGTCCTGAGGGGGGTAGGTGTGTGTATACATATGTATAACATTTTTAATGTTGTTTTAACAGCCTGTACACAACAGTGGATCCAGTGGCTATGGAAGTCTGGGTAGCAATGGTTCACATGAGCACTTGATGAGTGTGGCATCCTCCAGTGACAGCACAGGGAATAATAATGAGGACGCTCAAAAGGATAAACCAGTAGGTTTTGAATTTTTCTCATTCGAATATGTGGCACAAAAACTAGTTAAAGTGGAGATTTTTAACTTCTAGAATAATGTTTTCAAATTAGAAATAGAAGAAAGTATAAAGAAAATATCATCTTCCTTTTTTTGTTTAATATAGAAAAACCCTTTTGTCTGAGATAATAAATATTTCTGGTGTAGATGAAGCCTCAGGGTACTGAAGCACAGTGATAGACATGAAAGTCAGTGTTATGAAGAATTTCAACCTGTACAGTGTGTGTACTTAATCTAATGTCTGTTACATGATATATACTGTGTTTCTTGGAAAACCAGCTGGCTATGTGAAAGCAGTTTCTTTTGGGAAGGGGAAGTCTGTAATTACTGTTTTCCCAAATGAAAGTAAGAAGATTAAATGTAGTAATAGCTGCATAACCAAGAGATAGCTTGACCCTGATCACTTTTAATGTTGCAAAACCACAGCATTTATATAGAATGAAATAAATTGAATGGAATAAAACAATTTTCTAGTTTTGCTTAGAACTTCGTGTTTAATTCTGAAAGCCAAAAATCTTCCTTGATATGTTGTGTTGCATGTAGGCTAGTTCTCCCAAATCTGATTTGTGCTTCTGTGATCAGATTTTGCAGATTCCTGCTCTTGCCAAGATGGTCACTTTCCTGGCTTTCAGTTCTTAAACACTGGTGGAGTAAGCAGATGAAGTCTCAGGATTCCTTATTTAACAGGGAAATAGATGCCTGGCATTCCTTCACTATTTCCATAGACAGTGAAGGCTTTTACAGTCCAGTTCTATAACATCCTGTCAGTACTTGGTTAGACTTCTAGGTTTTTTACCAAGTGATGGGTTTGGTTTTTTCTGAAGTCATCATTGTAATGTATATTTTCTATTTTCCTATCCCAGATATTCAAACAGATTAAACAAAATACAGAGTAATTGTTTACAAGAAACATACTTTCAATTTCTTCTCTTTCTAATTCCAAATTTCTTCAGCTGCACAGTAAAATTGTATATATACATATTTCTCCTCTGATCAAACTAACTGCAAGGTAGAGATTAACTGAGGTTAGATTTAATCTACTGAGGAATCACTATGCATAATGTTTTATGTCAAAATTTTGTAATACACGTTTTATATCAAAATTTTGAAATAACTGTTCTTCCCAAACTGCTTCCAGGAGGTTTGTCAATATGCCCGTAAGGTGAAGACTAAAGGACAGCGTATTTTCACTGACAGTAAAGCAAAACTGGACTATAAGAAAGAGTCTTTTGCAGGTAAGACATGAGCAGTTGCTAGTCTCTTGTGCTGGTGCCGTGGATAATATGGCAGCAGGATTTTTTTCTAGTTGAGTTCCAATCAATGCATAAAGACAGCATTTTATCAATTGAAATTATATTGTCTTGTGTCTCTCTTGTGCTCAGGAAAATATTGTTTGGCTGTATTGAATCAATAGTGCTGTAACACAGATAAGGCATGGCTTAAAGCTGTTGTTCTGAAATAATTTAAGTGGGCACTAGAATTGTCCTCACCCTGAGTGTATTTCAACTCTAATCATATATATTCTCTTGCAGCCATAGTGTCTATTCCCTTTGGATCCATATGCAATCCAATTAAACTTTATAACTCCAAGAACCCATGAAGACAGGAAAATATTTACACAATATTTATTTATTTATTAGTGCATTATGGTGATTAATTTGTGACTTGCTAAATATGTAGAAATGAAATACCTTTACTACTGTTGTTTTTAGGGGAGTTTGTAAGGATTTAACGTCTTAATTGCATAATAGCAGTATCTCTCTTCACAGAAAAACAGAATACTGCTGGTGGCCAGGTGAAAGATGTAGGGGGAAAGGATGCTGCAGGAACAGCTCCTCCAAAAAATGTGACTACTGAAGAGCTGGCTTGGAAAGAACAACCTGTGTATTCCTATCAGCAGATCAGCTGTTTGGACAGTGTCATCAGGTGAGCAACCAGTGAGTGAAATACTCTTGACCTCTGGACACAGGACCAGCATGTCTAATATTGCTAAATCATTGTATTTTTAGGTACTTGGAGAGTTGTAACGTGCCTGGTACAGCAAAAAGAAAATGTGAACCTTCAACAAGTGTTGCATCACTGGGTTCTGGAGTTCATGAACAAAAAGCAGCTGATGATTCTATCCAGCCATTGGGAGGTAACTCTATCCTGGCTTTTTCATGGCTGAGTTTTGCTGGCAGGCAGTTGGATGCCACTTCTTTGCAGGATAATGATAAGTGTATCATAAGCATGACCTCAGAGCTGCATTCTCAGTGTTTGATGTTGGTGATTCAACTTCTGTCATTAGTATCTCCCTTGCTATTAAAATACTGGGTACTTGATTGCATGTCTGGATTGTAGATCCAATAAACTAGTTTGTACTGTGCAAAATACAGTAGGATTTTGAGGTTCTGCACTTGAATCATTATCAGACATAGGAAGTTTATTTCACATTTAGGACTTGTAAGAACAATCAGCTGAAGAACCTAGCAGCTAATTAATTTGAACAAAAATATGCATATTACACTTCTGCTTTAAAAAAAGGAACAAGAGAAGGTAAAATGCAGCATTGGACTGTTCTGTGTTTTGTAAGATGTTAGAATCCAATGTTCATGAAAACAAACAGCTGGGGATTACTGAGGCAAGCTGTCTAAAAAGTCTGCTGCAGACAGAAACACTCAGTTAATTTTTTAGGCCTTAGAGGTAGCATTTGACATAGTCCCTTGTGTGGATGGGGAGCTAAATGAAGAATATAACTGGTTAGTACAAGGATTTTGAGACTGGTGAGGAACTGCATGCAAATGAGAGATTTGCTCATTCTACCTTGTCATTATGTGAGGCTGAAGGGAGAGTGTCCAGTGGAGTTTCTCAAAAATTGGTTGTGGGAATTGTCTTGGCTATGTGAGGAGGTTCAGAAAGGAGTTCTAATGCAGCTTTTAGAGTCAAATTAGAAGGCATCAGTAGACCAGGGACAGAGAGCCCTGCAGATGGGATTGAAATGCTGTAATTTGGTGTCTCTGTGGTTCTGGTTGACAGGAGATGATGTGGGTCACCAGCTCTTTGTTGCACTGATGTCTGAGACAGTGAAGCCACCAGTCAGGAAAAAGGCAAACTTTGGATCTTAAATATGTGTTATGGAAGTATTCCCATGAGAGGAGGAATGTTTTAATGCTGTTTTGTGAGGCACTGCTCTGACCTCTGCTGGATTACTGTGTGTAGCTTTCAGGGCAGAGAATTTTAAATAGCTGGATGCTCAAAACAAAGCTCTTAGAGTAACCAGCTAATGAAAGAGATCAGTGTACAACACTTGGCTTGGGCTGGAAGAGGCTAGAAAATCTCTTCCCAAATTGTGCCATGAAAGAAGAGTGAAGACCAGAAAAAGAGGCAAATATCCTTCATTGAAAAGGTTTGGATTGGCTGTATATGGGCTTAGATGATTGCATTTGTTGCTCCACAATTGTTCTATTTCTGAAATGTATAAAGTAAAAAGTTCACTTTTTTGTCTTATCAAGCAGTTTGGCCTTTACTTTTTTTGCAGCCTTAGCAGCATGTAACTTGAATTTGCTCTTGTTTATATTCAGTAAGCTGCAACTTTATTTCTTTTAACAGATCCTGCTGTGTTGAAGGCATCTGGTAAATCAAGTGGTCCCCCAGTGGTTGGTGCTCACTTGACATCTTTGGCTTTACCTGGCAAGCCTGAAAGTGTTGTGTCTCTCACCAGTCAGTGCAGCTACAGTAGCACCATCGTTCACGTTGGAGACAAAAAAACACAACCTGAATTAGGTAGGACTTGTGCTGATATTTTTTCTTCAAGATGGCAAGTGCTAGCGAGCTCAAATTTCAGACATGTGAATAGTTGATGTCTGCTCATGACTTACATCTTCTTACAGCCAAGATGGTCTTAGGAAATGGAATAAATAGGGATGGAATGTGTCATCTTAAACTCACAGCAAAATTATTACAGAATTGTAATACCTTAAAAATGCATGTACTGGACTTTGATTCATCTTGAGTATTTTGCCTTCTGTTCCTGTAGAAATGATAGAAGATGGTCCAAGTGGAGCAGAAATCATAGATGGCCAGCTTCTTGCCCCTCCATCCAGCTCTGCACACATAAATCAAGAGAAGGAGCCGTTTAAAAAACTGGGACTTACAAAGGAGGTCCTTGCAGTGCATACTCAAAAAGAGGAGCAGAGCTTCTTGAATAAGTTCAAAGAAATCAAGAGATTTAATATTTTTCAATCACACTGCAATTACTATTTACAAGATAAACCAAAAGGACGGCCTGCTGAACGTGGTATGGCACTAGTTTTCACAATAAAACTTGTATTTATATAGAAAGTAAACCCTGTTGGGAGGGCATTTCCATTTTCAGTTGTTTTGTGGGGCCAGTGTGAACAGTGACAGTTGCATGCTTTTTTCAAAACCCACAGAAAAAAAGTTCTGACAAATATTACTAGAAGATTTAAAGTGGAATATTTCTTTTAGTGGGCATTTTGGTAACTTATATTTTGATTTTTTTTTTTATTCTCTATACTATTACTGTAATGCATCAGCTTTCAAGGGGAAAAAAAATCCTGCTTTAGGATGTTTGCTTTACTGTATCTGTGCTTGCATTCCCTTGCTTTGCTTTTCCTTCTGTCTTGCCATCTGTCTTTTTGTTCAGATTTGTGGGTTTGTTTTGTTTTGTTTTCAGCTCCTTTGTTTTTCAGTTTTCCCCATTCCACTGTTGTGTAATTGGTGAGACAATCTCATAATAGTCTGATTGCCTTTAAGGTAATAATGTGATGGAATGGAAATGGCAGAGACTAGCAGTAATAGTGAGATTCTTTTGTTTATTAGGCTTAGGAGCTCTGGATGGCATTTTCAGAAGTGTTTGATATGATCTGTCGTTTTTCTCATTTCAGTTTTGTCTTGACTTGGAACAGAAGTCAGACACTGCTGAGCATTTTTTTCAGATTTCTATCTTTTTTTTTTTAATTTACATGGTTACACAGGTCTTGTATAGCTATATTTTTATAACCTTTCTTACAACTTTTCCTTTTGCAGGTGGCCGTGGACAAAGAAACGCCACTTCTGGAATGGATCAGCCTTGGAAGAAAAGTGGAAAGAACAGGAAATCAAAGCGCATTAAACCACAAGAATCTTCAGACAGCACAACTTCTGGAGCTAAATTCCCCCACCGGTTCCCCCTGCAAGGTTTAAATGCCACAGCCTGGTCACCATCAGAGACTTCCCAAGCCAGCTACTCTGCAGTGTCCTTCCCCACTGTCATGCCTGCATATTCCCTTCCTGTTTTTCCAGCAGCAGCAGGGACGGTGCCACCGGCTCCTGAAACTTCGCTCTCTGGTTTTAATCACTTGCCAGACTCTGGGAACACTTGCCCAGTGCAGCCATCCCAGTTCTCTGCACCCTTCATGACCCCCATGGTGGCTCTTGTGCTCCCCAACTACGTGTACCCAGAGATGAACAATAACTTACCTCAAGCGCTTTACCCTGGCCAGCCCGGCTTCCCCGCCCATCCCGCCTTCTCCTCACAGACGGTGTTCCCCCCACAGCCCCCCTTTGCCACACCCAGCCCCTTCCCACAGCAGGCATTTCTCCCAGCACAGCCATTCCAGTACAACCCCCCAGCAGAGACTGAGAGGGTTCCTGGGCCAGAGCCACGCAATGACCCCTCCCGTTCCTGCACTCCGCAGTCGCTGGGTCCTCAGGACCAGGCTTCACCACCTCTGTTCCAGTCGAGGTGCAGCTCTCCTCTGAATCTTCTACAGCTGGAAGAAACCACAAAAGCTGCAGAGAGTGGAGCTGCTGTGGGTTTACACGGAGCTTTGGGTGAGGAGGGAGCCATAGGCAAGATCAGGACATCGGATAATGGCAGCGGGAAGGAATCCTTACCCGTAAGTCTGGATCACATCCCCCTTCTCCTGCATCTGCTGCATCTTTTTCAGTCCTTTCACTTCCAGGACCTGTTTGTTAACAATAGATAGAAGTTATATAATGCCAGGAACTGGACTCAAAAGTGTAGTTGGTAAATTCAAACTTCAGCAAACTGAATAAATAAAATGTAAAGTCCAAACGTTAGAATAGTCTCAACCTTTAAAAATTAAATCTACCTCATCATTCTTTTAAAGTTACACTTGGAAGCTTGAGAATATATCCTGAAAGAGTTTTGTTCCATTTCATTGAAGAAAATAAGAATATGGATAAGCCCATTGAAAACCACTGAAATAAACTGTAAAATAATGTGAGCACTTTATTTTTAGCAAAAGCTTTTGTGCTAGTGAATTTGTGTGCATGGCAAAAACAATCTGTAAGTGGTCTGAAAGAAGCTGATTTAAATTAAAATCACATCTGTGTTTACAAACAAACAACCTCAGTAAATGAAGAATTCATCATTTCTTGCAGGCCATAACTTTTTGTTTTCTTTTGTTTGTTGCACTAAAACTATGCTGAACTATTTGGTAACTTCAGGAGGTTTTTTATTTCCTGGGTCATTTCAATTTGATAAATCATTCTAACAAATAACTTGAGATGGAGTAATATGTCTGTGAAAGTTTCCGTGGTGGAAATGTGTAAACTGTTATTTGTGCTTTCTAAAGGCACCATAGAGTATTGTTATAAATGCTGCTGGGATGGAGCTGCATCCTATATCTTTTTTGGCAGCCTCCTCCCATTATTCAGGAATGTGTTTAGGGTAAAGTCAATTCTTTCCATTATTACATGTTTGCTAAGTTCTGTCAGCCTTTGTTTCTAGTATTTAATCTTGAAACTGATTTCTAGTCAAGTTTTGATTGGGTTAAAAATTAGTATAGTTAATGCTCTGTCCCTTAAAAATGTACAAATAAGTGATCTAGCCTGGGAAGCACCTGGGAACATTTTCTTGCTACTCTCAATGCTACTCTTCCTTCTCATCTCAAGGAGATGGAACAGTGAGGGATGTTGATGCAAATCCTTTGAGGCAGATTATGGTAGGAGCAAGTGCTAGTATGTTGTGAGTAGCTCAGGTAAAATCTGACATGTCCAGGACAGTAGGTGCTGTGAAAAGTGGACAGGAAACACATTTCTTACTTTCTTATGAAACTATATTATTAATTTTTTGAAGAGAAATTCAGTTGGTCTTAATGAAGGACCCCCTGCCTGCCTGTCAGTCCACTTCATTATTCCTTGGCATATCTTATTGGTGACTGTCTTTGAATAATTATGTCAACATTAGAATATGAAGTGAAATGGATTTATTGCTAATCATCTACATGATTAGTAATGCAGCTATTACATTCAGTAATAAATGTATTCATAGATAAAGCCTATCTCATATGCCCTTCTCATACCAGTTGATCCCATCCTCTTTGTTTGTCTCCTCTAGTTTTGAATGTAGGAACTTTTTTTGTCTAAGATGGATGTTGAGCTAATTTTGCAGGATGGTCTGGGTTAAAGTTCATGTTGATGTGTAAGTGTAGAGGAGTGCTGACAACTTTGTAGGCTTTTCTTTAAATGGACACTGCAAAACTATGAACTGTTCATTACCTTGAAGCATGATTTCTGAGAATTTATTAATTTAAAGTAACAAAGCTATTACATTTAGTAATAAATAGCTTTGATTTTTGGTGTTTGAGTGTTTTAATTTAATTTTTTCTTCTTATCACTAGGCTGAATCTCCAATGGATGCTCAAAACAGTGATGAGCTCTCCATGTCCAGTGTCCTGCTCGACATTTTACTGCAGGAGGATGCATGTTCAGGCACTGGCTCAGCCTCTTCAGGGAGTGGTGTGTCTGCAGCTGCTGAGTCCCTGGGCTCTGGGTCCAATGGCTGTGGCATGTCAGGGAGCAGAACAGGTAACTCAGGCAGCCAGAGCCCTCCTGGCATGGCAGAAGAGTTTGGGGTATTGCAAACACCATGAACAGCAAGCAAAAAGCTTTGGTTTTACTCCTTGCTGCATAGTTTATTCTTGATTTCTTTCTTATTGCATTACACAAATGTTTTTCTGTTGTGCTTAATTTACAGAACAAAACCTTTTCTAAGTGTGTGTGAAATGGGCATTAAGATATTATGCAGGTATAAGGGAATAATAAAAAGACCATACTCCTTCATGTTCATTTAAAACTTTTGAATTAAAGTGAACTAATTATTCTGTTGAAATGTAATGGAGACTTTACTTAAGAATTTGAGTTTTTAAAAGGTTAATGGAGTTACTCAAGGGTGGAAGTTCCATCTGTTCAAAAAGAAGTAGAATAGTGTATAGAATAGTGTAATAGAATTCTATTTATACATTTAGTTCTCTTTAATCTTCTCTACACTCAAAAACATTCAGATACTCCAAGTATTGGACAATGTATAATGACATGTTTAATCTCTGTGTACAGGTAGCAGTGAAACTAGTCACACCAGCAAATACTTCGGGAGCATTGATTCCTCAGAGAATCACCATAAAACCAAAATGAAGACAGAAATAGAAGAAAGTGAGCACTTCATCAAATATGTGCTTCAGGATCCCATCTGGCTGCTGATGGCTAACACAGATGACACAGTGATGATGACTTACCAGATCCCCTCACGGTAATTCCAGTGGCACAGCCCTTCACACATCCTGCATTTAGGGGAAGGAGAGTGTACAGGAGGGAAGATGTATAGGAATCTCTACCTCACCAGGAGTAAACTGGTTTTAGTGTTTAGCTCAGTATCTTTGCATCCTTTGGATGCTTTGTATCCTACACAAGAACTTCTCAAGAAGGAAAAATTGTTTAATTAGGCTTGGCTGTATTTTTAGGTCAATTCCTTGAGCTGAAATGAAGTGTGTGTATTTTTTGGAAGCTGTTCCATAGTTAGTGATTTGTAACTACTTGCCCAGAAATCTCTGGTGAATGTGCTTAGATCGAGGCATGGCCTGGCCTTGAACATCTCCTGTTGTCCTTGAGATGCCACATCCAGTGGGATGCTACTCTTGGACTTGTGGAATTTTTTTCTGAGTTGTTAACTTCCATATGTTCATTCTTCTTCATAAATTAGGACAAGGAAGTAGAAGGTAAAAGTCATATGGCTTCTAATAAAATAAACTTTCTTTAAAAAAAAATTAAATTTACTACTTGAGAAGCAAAGAGCAGATATAGGGGAAGAAGGGGTGACAAATCTGTGGAATTCTTTTTCCACCTACTTGTTTCTATTTCTTGGGAGGAGTGAATGGTATTTTGAGAAGAATAGGAGGTTTCAGTAAAGATGCCTTTGAAAGATTTCAGAATAGACAAGCACAGGCACGATAGGGAAAGTAAAGAATACATTGTAAGAACTTCAGGGGTTTTTTTGCTAGTTCTAAAAATACTTTGACATTTCCCAGTTTTTGTAGTCTGAAGTGTTGGCAGCCATAGGTGGGAATCCCAGTAGCCCATGAAAGCAGCAAAGCCTGCCAAAGAACAGGATATTTTGGTAAGAAGAGTGAAGCTCATTGTAGAGTGTGATGCCCAAGAAGTGAAGTGTAAATCCAACCTGTTCATAGGTAGCCTGTAAGGAATAGAAATTATTTGGGGTTTCTTGGAACTTGCTTTCTATTGTTGTCTTTTACACAGAGATTCAGCTCGTAAATGTTGCTGTGGGATGGATTTTGTAAGTTCCTGAATGGGAGGTAGGGCATTTGGAGGGAGAGAGAATTTTGGCTGCTGAAATAGAGCTGTTTTCTAAACTTTAGTTCATTCTTGGTGACCTTAAACACATCTTACTACTCCTGCTTTACCTCCTGTGCACTGAGTGTCTGCTTTGGGTTGTCCTCCCATTGAAGGGGAGCTTGGAACTGCAGCAGAGGGAACTGCAGTTCTGCTGGTTTCACTGGTGGTGCTGCCTGAATGGCTCTAAGAAAACTGTTCTCACTGATGGGATTTGAAAAGACAGTGAGCCAGCAGAGATGTCTGCAAATGCAGAGAGCAGCTGGAGTAATCACATTTCATTTTCTTCCAGTATAAGATTGCTAAGCGTAACGTTCTAGAACAAAAATAGTCTTGAAAAATGTTAGTATTTGACTGTGTAACCTCACATAGGCATGAAGCCCAGAAACTGCTGAAGCTCAATTTCTGAATACATTTTATTTTAGGGATTTGGAAACAGTTTTAAAAGAAGATAAGCAGAAATTAAAGCAAATGCAGAAACTACAGCCAAAATTTACAGAAGAACAAAAAAGAGAGCTTATTGAAGTTCATCCATGGATCCAGCAAGGTGGACTGCCAAAAACTGTTGCTAATTCTGTAAGTTTAATGAGTTAATTACTTTTGCATGTATAATAGTGCTTAAATTATTAGCTGCCTATGTTAGACTCTTCCTTTCCTGTTGCTATGAAAGCTTGGTCAATTACACACAGGAAAAAAATTCAAACTTTCATGCAGTGGTTTCTAGCTTGATTCAATTTAGCATAAATCTTCTTTCCAATGGAGGAAATTAAAGTATTCATGAATACAGTGGAAGAAATTTCCTTCCTCTTTCTGAATTTCCGTGTCTCTGTTTGAAACGCTTTAGCAACACAACAGAAATTTAACTACATAAAAATCTCTACTTTATGTGCAGAAGTGGATGCCCATTGTTTTCAGAGTACAAAATAAATGGCAATATACTGATCCTTTTTTCTATCTGACTTCTCACTCAGGATCATGATTCCTCTAAGTAGTTTAAAGGCTTGAAAGGAAAAAAAGGAAAAACCCAACAAAACAAAGCATCCTTGCAATTCTGTTTGTTGTCTATGTATTTTACTTATTCACACACAAATACCTGATTGCATTTTCTTTTGCTTAAGCTTTCTGTCATTTGTGGGTTTTGCACAAAAGCTGTCAAAACACAGAGGCTCTGTTTGCACATGAGTGTTTCAAATGTCATAGTGAAGGAATTGCAGTGGAATCCTAATTGTGGTGTTGATGTTACTGCAGCACTGATCCTACAAGCACACAGCTTGTGATCTGTGGCACAACGAGTTCCAGTAGAGTTCTCAAGTGCTTTCATTGATTTACTGCACTTCATAAAATCATGGTGTGTGGAAAAGTTGTGGGGTAAAACATATCTGGTAGCTACAGCACAGAACACAGGAAAGGTTCTCTTGGAATCAAGGATTGCATGCAGGTAGACTGGTGCTTGGAAAAGGTTTTTATTTCATTTTACTTACGAGTGCTCCTCTTCTTTTTTTCTTTTTAGGAATGTATTTTTTGTGAGGACAATATACAGAGCAATTTTTATACTTCATATGATGAAGAAATCCATGAAATGGACCTTAATGAAATGATTGAAGATAGTGGAGAAAACAACTTGGTTTCCCTGAATCAAGTCAGTGAGGAACAAACATAGCCTTTAAGGCTGTTGTTTTGAAAATTGCTTCAAAACGACAGTGAAGGATCCATAAAGGTTTTAATCTTTTATCCAGCAGGATGAATCCAGTTCATAAAAGAAAAAGTGTTTATCTTGCTGTAGAAGAGTCATTTGTGAATGAATCTCTTTTTAAATGGTGGCAATCTCTTCCCAGTAAGGACATTGTTGAAGATGGTATAGCTTTTCTTTAAAAGACTCATTTTGCACTTACATGCCTCAAATATTTGTTTATAAACTACAGAAACTTTCATTGATGCCTACTGTTTTTTGTAGAGTGGGTTCAGAAGTGCTGAAAATCTCCTCACGTACACACGGTTCTTCAAATCTCCTTTTGGTGATGGTTCAGCATTATCAATTGTTGAGCAATTTTGCTTAGTGGCTCTTTAGCATTGTTCTTAATATTTGAAGTGGTCCAGCATAGTAGAAGAAATAACCTTCAAGGAAATCAATTCACACTTGCCCTTCTCATACCAGTTGATCCCATCCTCTTTGTTTGTCTTCTCTAGTTTTGAATGTAAGAACTTTTTTTGTCTAAGACGAATGTTGAGCTCATTTTGTAAGATGGTCTGGGTTAAAGTTCATGTGGATGTGTAACTACAGAGGAGTGCTGACAACTTTGTAGGCTTTTCTTTAAATGGACACTGCAAAACTATGAACTGTTCATTACCTTGAAGCATAATTTCTGAGAATTTATACTCAAGAAATCCTTATGCTTAAAGATTTGAAAAGCTTCAGCCCACAGGGGATGACTGGCCATGCTCCAGTGGCTGTTAGAGCTCAGAGTAACTTTAACCTTCATTTCTTTGACTTGTTCTGTCAGGAGGTTGGCCATCAGTTTTTCCAATGTGGCTAAACAAACATCAAATTTGTATATGGCAAGGGAGGATTAGATGTGTCTTGGATAGTTCTTATAAAAAAGAAGTGATTTTGAGAATAATGTTGACTCACTCTATTTGATTTACATAATCTCCAATTTAGCGTGGCTGGAATCCTTTGCTGTCGAAGATTTCATTTTAACGCCTCTGAGACTGTATTGACTTGAATGTGTACTTTATGTTCTTGTGCTCTTTATGTCTGTTGGATGTGGGAAGAGAACACGAGACAACAACTTCTAATATGTTGGTTTGCTAAAGGACATTTAGTTGCTGTATTGCTACATGTCAGCTGTAAGTCTTGAGGTGAAAAATGACGAAAGTTAATTCAATTAACTTTGATATGTTTGTCTTAAAATGTTTTTCATGGGAAGCATTTCCTTTTGTATTAGGATAACATTTCTATTCATGGAAATTTAAGGGTTTTTTCATTCTATACAAATATGTCTCTTTGTATACAGAGAGGATGTGAAGTTAGATCTGACACCAAAAACATGCAGAAGTGGCTGGTATTCGCTTAGCGGAAGAAATAATTTGTTTCAAGTAATTAGTTATTAATTGGAAAATTTGCACTGGAGACAGGTTCTGCAGGCAGCAAAGTGTGTCAGCTTGTGAAACAAGCAGAATCACAATTAAAAAAAATAAATATCTTAAATGTAGTGTGAAGCACTACCCAGCAAGATCTGATGCCTGTCTTTAACAGTTGAGCAAGGTCAAACGTAAATATTTGTAAATACAAAGTGAATGAGAAATTTTCCAGTGTTGGTGTTCACGTCCAATGTATTAAATGTTTTAATCGTAAATGGAACAGTGCAGCTATAGCAACATGTGAAATATATTTCATTTTTACATGGAGACACAAACACGGACCAGGGTTTGGGAAAAACAAAAGCTTTATATAAAAGGAGTGCATCATAATTATACAAATAATTTTCAAAGACTTCTCAACCACTTTGAACTTTGCTTTAGCATGCTTTTCCCCCCACCATATCTTTTTTTTGTCTTCATTTCTTTTATTTTTTTCTTCAATGACCATCTTGTAACCATAACTTAGTGGAAGGAAGAGAAAAGTATATTTAGAGCATTTTGTGGATGTGCTTACTTATGGACTTAATCTTGCATCCTTAAAGTGTTTGCATTTACAGGGTGGTATTAAAATATTTTCCTGTAACTTTAAATCTACATGCCTCCATTTATAGATAAGATTCTGAAGCTGTAATTTTTCCAAACTGTTGTAAGATGATTTATTTGTGATGACACTTTGTCAACATGTCAACAATGTTTTCTGTACACTGTGCAATATATTTTGGTTTTGCCACTTGTGACTAATTTTTATGACTTTGCTTTTTAGAAAACTGGTAAATAAAACAGATATATTTTTAGTTGCCTTTTTGTTCCTCGAGGCTTCTACTCCAAGTAAGAATTCAGAATGTGTGCTTTACTGATGGTATGTGAACTGGTATTTCAAACTCTGGCTTCCTGTCCTGCAGTTAAATAGCTGCCAGCTTTCCTGACCTCTAAGTTTAGTGGTCACATGGAAGGTTCAGTCTTTATATTGAGGAGTGGTTCTGAAGTCATGTGCAGGTTTCCTGGAAGAGCACGTGCAGCCAGGCTCTGTGTTCAGGTCTGCCACCTTTGCTGTGCTTTTTGCTTGGTTCAGTGTCAGCTGCAGCCCCTGAGCTTTTACAGGGGTGGCTTAGGGACAGAGAATTCCGGTTATGCCCCTTGGATTTGCTCTGTACAGTGATTTTCAGTCTTCTGTCAAGGTGTGAGGTGGTGTCTTTGAAGATTGCTAAAACTTTTCATGCTGGAGTGCTTCCCTGTTGGTGTTTAATTCTCTGGTGAGTGGAGCAGAAGGGACTCAGGTTATGACATCTTCATTGACTCTTTTTTCCCATGGCTGTGTTTTGAGATGCCTGTGGAATTTTTCACACAGAGAAAGCTCCAGTACAAGCCCTGGTTTGGTCATAAAGGACCCTGATACTCCTGGAAGCTGCACAATCCAGGTGTTTGGTAGCACAGAACAGTACAGCACCAGGTGAGCTGCATTCACACCGAGGGCAGAATGGTGCGGGTGTGTACTTAATTGCAGCACCTGAGGCAAGCGTGCAGAGCAGAGCTGTGTTGATGGAGCTTTGGCAGAGCTCCAAACCTGAGTGTCACCCACCTGGATGGGGTCCCTGTGCCCCTCCAGAGCTGCTGGCATCTGGGTGCAGCTTCTGATAACTGATACCAAGAACCTGGGGAGCTCTGAGGTGCTGCTGCTGGGATGAACTACCACATCATGTGTCACACGAATTTCTGCTATTGGTAATTTTTTTCAATTGTAAATGTAGTTAGAGTACGAGTTCAACGTGGCTTCAGGTATTCATGTACTCCTTGGTGAGGCGTCTTCTGTCAGCACCCAGAGCCACGGGCTGCCACTGCAGCAGAGCTGTAGGGAGGAGCTTTTGTCCGAGTTTCTCCCAGCTCAGCAGCCCCTAGATGTCACTGGTGTCCTGGGATTATCTTTGGCAGCGTTTCCACCCCTGTTTGTCTTTATTCAGTTTCTTGTATACTGGGGCTGTTGAGTTTGCCATGACATTATTTGATACGAAATGAAAGCTCTGTGGCTTGAATTTCAAATAAGATGATGACAAAATTCATTCTGAAGAGCTGTTGGCCCAACGACAGTGAATGCAAACATAAGCTCTGCCTGGGAAAAGGAAACAGACTGCTGAAAGCATCAGGGTTTAGTCCACTTAACAGCTGTCATGAATTTAGAGGTGAAAAAAGATGCTGTCCTTACTGAGAATTAAGATCCTTGATGGTTATTTTGTCTCTAAGAAGGGTGGAAAGAACCCAAGGCATTGATAGGCCTCTGACCCAAAAAAGAACATGGTGAAATGAATTGCATGTTTCTGGCAAGGTAACAAACAGATGACTTGAATGAGGATAAGGCTTGTAGGTGTGACTTCCAGAAATCAATGTTTAATTGATCACAAGTGCTTAGGAGATTAAGAAACTTATTCAGTATATAGAAAAAGGTAATGACCAGCTCAGAAACTCCTTTTTCTCAGGCTGTGGAAGAGGACTTTACTGTGAGGGGTGGTGACAAGGTGTGTAACAGCTTTGTCTCTGCTTCACTGAAACAATTTAAAATACCAAACAACAAAAAACTACACCCAAACTTCTCCAGGCTTTCCAAGTGGAAAAATAACATAAGAGTGAATAGAAACTGAGGCAGCTGAGCTCTTAATCACGGGTATTTCTCCTGGTACCTGCTGATAAAACATGAGCTCCCCCGGGCTGCTGTGTGCAGTAGCAGTGTGTGTGGGGTGAGCTTTCGTTCCCCAGGGTTTCTGTAGTTGCAGGCAGAAGCTGCTGCGGCAGCACATGAAGGGTTTAACCCCAGTGGATAACACAGAGTATAAACACTTGCCACTCACTGAGAGAGAAGCTGTTTTTTAGCTGAAGGACACGTTGTTAGAGGCTCCATGTGCTGAGGCAGGTGCTGTGACACCGCTGAGAGGACAATGCTGTCAGTGCGGTGCAGGAAGGGGAAAATGGGCACCTGCTGCAGCTGAGTGAAAGGTTTGGTGGGGCAGCCACTACACCCCCAGCCCTGGAGGGGTGTACTGCTTTGCACTTCATTTGTTTTCGTTGGTTTTGGAGACAAACACAAGGGTGGATTCAAATTTCCTGGTATTCCAGGATTTGTCAAGGTGTACTTCTCACTTCTCAGTCTGTAGTAAAACAGGATACAGTGAATTTATTGTTCTCTTTAAATTGTTAGTGGTCAAAAAGTAAACTGTTTGTGTTGCTTCAAAAATTCTACTTCTGACTAAGAACTTACTTGCTATGCTTTTCCTTTTTAAAAAACCTGCTTACTGCTCCTCTAATGTAAGGTCTACTGCTTTTCCTTCTGTTGTCACCAGCTGACTCCCTTGGAAATCTGTGGCCTTTTTGCACAGGGTGCTGGATAAATTCAGCAAATGTACTTCTCTAATTGGCTGTAATCTTTAATTTGCTGCGCTGTAGGAAGCAGAAGGGTTGGGTGGGTGGCCTGTGCATCCCCTGCTCTGCTTTGAGGAGCACTGGGGCTGGAGCAGCTCGGTTTTGTGGCACCTGGCAGGAAGGGCTCAGCTCTTTCAGCTCCCAGGTGAGTGGTGTGAGTGGTGCACAGGATTTACACCAATGATTCAATCCGGGCCATCTGTCCGTTCTGTTTGCTGTCACTTTTGTTCCTCCTGACGGCCTCTCTCCAGCGTTTAAGTGTTTGCAGTTTTGTTGGGAGCATATAAAGACTGAGGCTGACACATAAATTAGGCTCAGGACTGTCTTTGTTCTTGTGTTAATAAACTTCTCCCACCTCCTTTAACCTTCAGTCTCAGTTTTGAATACTGGCAAATCTGTCCTCACATATTTTGGAAAACTATTCTTTCATGATTTAGTTGTGTTTCTAAATTTGGTAAAAACCAGGGTTTTCTGATGAAAATGGTTAATTAAATTGCAGAGTAACAACTTTGTGCTGAGCAGTACCTGCTATGCAGAGGTAGTGTCTCTCCTAGAGTCCTAAAATGCGTAGTTTGTTTCTGCAACAATACAGGAGTCTAGGAAATGAAATCATGTTATTTTTCTCTTGCAGTGAGAGGACACATATAATTCACTATACCAACCAGAGTGTTTCAGTATCAAATGGTATGTAAGTGAACCATTTTGTATTTTTCATTGTTCGATGTAATAGCTATCTAATAGTGTAGTTTCTCTTCCTGTTTAGGCTAAATGAGGTTTCAATTTACTTTGAAAAAAAATCTCCAGGAAATAATGGAGTTTAAAAAAAACAAAAATAGATGTCTGCCTCAGGGCATGGAAAACCCAGGAATGAGCTGGAATGGCTCTGGCTGCAGGAGGATCCTTGGAAGAGCAGGGAGGGCTCAGTACCAAGCCCAGCTCTGGGCTCTGCCTCCAGGGCCTCCTGCAGACTCCGTTCCCAGCCTGGGGCCAGCCCAGCATCTTCTGGATTGCAATTTGTGCATTTCAAAAGCATATGGCTCGGCACAATGCGGGCAGCGGGGACAATGGCAGGAATGTGGCCGGCGCGAGTTATTTCCAGTGTCTATATGCAGTTGTCTTTACAAGCCTCCTCCTTCTTTGTGTTCTGAAGAGCTGCTGCTGCCTGTGAATAGGGCAGGCTGAGCCCCAGCTGCTCGGAGCAGGGAGGGGAGCAGGCAGAGCCTTCTGTTCACATGTGATTTCCAGGGAGATGCTGCCTCTCCTAAACCCCAATCCCTGATGGCAGCAAAACCTCCCTTCACTCGTGGGTGCCTTGAAGTTCTTTTGCCTCCCTCCCTTTTAGAGACAAATCCAAGTAGAAATAGATTTATTTTAGAATTGTGCTGAATTTTTGTAATTGCCAAAGCCACGTGGCAATACTGAAGGATTCCCACATCGTGTAAAGAACTAAGAAATTCTTCCATTGTCTTTAGCTTCCATTGTCTCTTAGTATACAAAAACATGGTTACTAAATTCTTTTCAAAAAAGGCTTCTAAAGCTTTGCATGTAGTCAGGCAGTGAATTTCATGTTATTTTAATAATAATTACTTTGCACTACGTGAGCAGTGAATTTAGATGTGTTTAGCTGTAGAGACCTGATTAGGAGCACACATATGAACAAGGTTGTTTTATTAGTCCTGCCAGTCCCCCTAAAATACCTACCCTGTATGTGCTCTGCCATTACGAGGTGATGCTTAAGTCTTAAATTTTAATAGAATTTTCAGGAATTTATTTCTGGCTTGAATTTTTAAGGAAAATCTGTTTATGTGGTGCCTTTTTTTTGGTGTTTGTTTTTTTTTTTTTTGTCTGATAGTCTCACAGCTAACAGGTGGGATAAAGGTGTCTGTATCTCAGTCTGAGAAAACCATTTATTGTCTCACATCGATTTCATGGCAGAATGATATAAATCGAAGCAGACTGCATACTGTAAATGGTTTTATAGGTTTCACTTAGTGACAGAATTAGTTTGATGAAGTGATGTATGACTGCCTTTACCACCTCATTTAGTGTCCATGGGCCTGTGAAGTTCACGGTGTTACCTTTCACTCATTGCACTGACAGGGTGGCTCTGCAGTAGAGTCTTTTTGGGTGGATTTGGCAGCATCAAAGGGCCCAAAGGCTCAGGAAGTTGTGGAGCAGTGCCCAAGGTGCCTCTGAGGGGACAAACTGCAGCCTTGCAGGGGAGGTTGGGGTATCTTGGGCTGAATGAGCTGTCAGTGAATCGGGACGGGGAAGGGGGAGCGCAGCACTGAGTCCTGATCTGGTTTGAGAAGGGTCTAGAAATGGAGGTGCCATTTGTCACTTTGATAATTCAGACAGTCCAACTCACTTAGTCAAGCATTTCCAAAGAAGACTTGTGAAACTTTCAGATGTAAAACTTGTCTTTGGGTTCAGAGGAGAGCGGTCTGTACTCTTTGTTCTGCAGGGGTGCTCCCAGGAGTGTGGATGCAAGAGCCTCCCCCAAATTCTGCAGATTTTATCGACACACGCAGTGGGGACTTGAAGCTGGCTCCCCAAACTTACCGTGAGTAAATTGCTGTAATTAAATGTATCCCCAGCCTTCCAAGCATTGTTTCTGTGCTGCTAAGGCTGTTAGATAAAGCTGGGGTTGAGCTGTGACACCTGGGCTATTTATAGAAGGTGACAGCTTGCTGCTCTTGGGAACATTTGGGTTCTTGCACTCTGGTTTGTGACTTCCATGAAAGAATTGGAGGAAGAAGGTAATAACAGCTCCAAAGGGCACTGCCTCTTTGAAACTGCTTAACATTGCCTTTTAAAAAAGAATTTTATCAACAGCAAAACACAATTTTTTTTTCTCTGGATGAGATACAAGGGTTTCTTGTCAGAGAATTTGAGAAAGAAACAAAGATGAATCGCTCTCAAGGCTTGGGGATGTTTGGACCTTTAGGAACAGTTTATTGAATGGAAGGGAGGAGTTGTTAAAATACAAGCAGAAAAGAAAGACACAGACTAAATCTTTGTGCATTTGTACACAACATAACATACAAGAAAGCTGTGAAAACAGGGAAGGTTGGAATTGCCCTGTGTCTAGACAAAGAAATAGAAAAAAAAATGAGGAGGACAGAAAAAAGTGATATTTAGAGCTTTTAGTAAAAGAAGCTACAACTGCAGAACCCAAGCCCATCAAGGGCTGTATTCATCTGGGCTGTGTGCTAAGCTGCATTGTCAGATCAATACAGATCCGAACTCTAAGGCAGCATGAGTCAAATACAAATTGCGTGTCCAGGCACTTTAGGTTTTGGGTTCTTCGAAAACCAAACCCCAGATAAGTAACTGGGCTACTTGAATCTGTTTGCAGCTTTGTTCAGAAAAATGTCTAAAATATCATTGTCCAAACAGCTCCTTAATATAAAATGTTCTCTAAAAACAAAACCATTAAGTACAAAACATGTACAAAATGATACTTTTGTTCCAGGGGAAGGGCAGGGGAAGTGGAGCCCTTCCTCTTTGGAAGGTGTGTGTTTGATGTGGTGCTGCTCTGATGCCATGGTTACAGGCACTGCAGAAAACAAACCCCGAGCACCAGGTGGGCTCTGCCTCTTCTCCAGTCCCCACTTCCCTGCCCATTACTGGGATTCTACAGGAGATGCAGCAAGGTTGAATGCTCATGTGTTTCAGCATCAAAAAGGACCAGAGGTCAAAATCTTTTAATTTGGGCCAGAAAGCCAAATCTCCCCATTACACTGTAGGATTCTGCTACATTTCAGGGGGCCATGCAGTGGGAGCAGCAGTTTTGTTCTGGTTTCTCACCAAGAAATGAAGGAAAGGTGAAGACAGCACACTCAGTGGAGACTCTCTCACAAACTGAGAGGTTTTCCCAGAAGTGGTGGGACAAACTGAGACCCAGAGCTAAATCCCTTCCTGCTTGGGCAGGCACTGCTGTGTTCTCATGGCAAGGAGCAATGTGTGTCACCCTGTGCTCAGTGACTGAAGATGCTGCACTGGACAAGTGCCAGAAGGACTGCCAGCCCAAAGAATCCACCTCTTTGTGTCCACAAGATCTAGAGGTCCATGGCATGGACTCTAATGTGTTCAAGGAGGGAGGTAATACCTGAGAATTCCCATGATGCTGCCAGCACTGCAGGAATCCCTTTTCCCAGGGCAGCAGAAGGGATGAAAGCATTGTATTTGGGAGAGGAAGGGGAAGAACAAAAAACCCACAACCAAACCAAAGAACGCTTGAATACATGTGAATTTTCCTTTCCTGATCTACTTCTTTTGCATGACACGGATTATGTTTGTTTGCATATTTCATTTTCCATCTGGCACATGTCATTTGCATCTATTAATTTTAAATGCATGCATGTGGCTGAGTCAGAGTGGTCATTGCCAGGCTGACCAACGAGAACCCTTCCCTGAGGTGTTCAGTGTTGGGTGGGACTTAAAAAATCTCTTTGGGTGACCAAAGGGAACAGGTAGAGTTTATGCATCTGTCATTCACCCATCAACACTTGCTCTTCATGTGAGACCTTAGTGATTCATCCAGTACCTGAGTCTCATAATAGTTGAGTCATGTGGACTTGAGAATGCAGAATTGGAGGAGGCTTTTTCAGCTGAATTGCTCAGTTGGCCAGTAAAACCCTACCTTGAGAGACACGTGACCAGTTCCCCATTAATGTAATTCTGGAGTTAAATTCACACTGCCTGAACACAGAATGGAGGGAAGAGTGTCTGCAGCAGACTCCATGCTGGGAAACCCAGGATATTTTACTTGTTTTGAATGTACCTACTTGAATTACATATATGATACAAATCAAAGTGCAAGGGAACATTGGCTTGATTCAGCAGCAGTGGGTGGCAGCAAGAGCCTTGATTTTAGGAAGATTTGACAGTTCTGAGAGGTCAGCAGATGCTCTGGCCGTACAGGTTCATTCTCCCTCGTAGCCTAAAAAATAGTTCTTTAGTCTCCTTCCCTTCTTCCTTTGCCTCTTGCTTCTCTGTGCTATGAAATGAATGATTATTAACAGCTGTAAATTGGTGTGTGACTCTATAAACCCACAAAAAACACATGGAAGTTGTTGATAAATTCTGGTTTTATCACCTTTTCCCCCAAAAAACCCTGAGATATTACTTCTCCCTTCTTCGTATAGCTCTTGATAGAACTAAACAAGAGCAAACTGTTCTTGGCTGTCATTATAACAACTTGCACATCAGCATAATGTTTTTGTTGCATCTTTTAACAAAAACCCAAAGAAATCCCAAGGTGTTAAAGCAAGCAGGTACACATTGCTGCGTGTCCTCCCTGGAAATGCAGCCAGTTCTTCTAGCAAAAAGCTGACAGGGAAGAATTTGGCTGGTGTTTTTTGGTTGCTTTTCTTTTTAAAGGGGTTTGGGGAGTAGATTGCAATTTCAGCAATACAGGAGTGGTGCTTCTGGGAAGGAGCAGGGCTGGGAAGTGAGTCCTGAGTAAGCACAGAGCAGCATTAGGGATTTGGGGGGTTGCATTGTGCTTGGCTTTGCCGCTGCAGTTTGGTAGCCGAGGAGCGGCTCCGGCTCGGCGCTGCCTCAAAGGATGTGAATCATTTTCCTGCTTCCTGCAGCAGCTGAAGGTGCAGGGTGTCCCCCTGCTCCTTATCCACCCTGCTCACGGTGTGGTACCACTGCAGCTGGGGCTGCCAGGCCCACTGATGCTTTAGGATTTAGCTTTTATATTTTTAGATCCTTTACTACTTAGGGTATAACTCTAAACTCCACAGCCTGTCAGCTGCTCCTCTCCTGTTTTATTCACACAGAACAATTCCTCTAGACCTGAAACTCAAGAACACCTCACCTGTCTCAGGCCCAAAGAGCTGTAAACAACAGTGAATTGGGGGGCAAACTTGGAGTAAATGACTTCATTATCTGAAGCTGTAACTGGAGCATTCACTCCTGATATGCAAATGGACCAAACTTGTAATTGTCTGAGAATCTTGTGACCATTGTCCACCTTGGGTGCAGCCTCTGGGAGGCTCTGACTGCCCAAGGTGGATCTATTGAAGGCCTTTAATAAATCCCCACTTTATTCTCTTAATCTTGTCCAGCCCCTGTTCTAGGGAGCCACCCCAAGGCATCCTCACCAGGTGGGATGTGGGACTGCCTGTGCCCTTTGGGTCTTTAAACCTTCTCCTTGAGACCAAGCACATTCGGGAGCTTTCCAAATTCTGTCACTTTATTTAAAGCTTGCTGGGAAACAAAGGACAGCCTGGGCACTCTGTAGAGGTCCCCAAAGACTCCTGAAGAATCTTGGGCTTCCCTGAGTGCATGTGTTGGTTTAGTAAGAAATGCTGGTTCAGTTGAGGGATTGAGTGGGAGGCTTGGGGAGTAGCAGCTCCTCAGTAGAGATTTGCTCCAGAATCCCAGATTTTGGTAAAATGCCGTGTGCTCCCTCCACCTGGATGAGGGGATTCAATTACACTCCTTTTCTGACCTGTTAATCTGCTCCTGTGAGCAAGAGAGAGAATCTGGAGCAGGATTATGTGTGTAAAGTAGTCTTGGGCTCCTGGTACTGTGCAAGTTATCTGCTGAGAATCCTGGAACTGCTGAGAATCTGTTGAGCAGGGAAGGAATCTGAGCATGTTGTTTTGGGAAATGGAAGTGTAGGTAGATGTTATCAGTGTTGGGGTCAGCCATGAGTAATGAGGCCTCCGAGGCTGGCTGTAATCATCAAGGGACATTTGCAGGCCCAAAGGAGGGAAATTTGCTCAGCTTGTGAGATGAGTTCTTGGTGAGATGTGTGGGTGCTGTGAACAACCTCTCCCCACTGTGGAAGAGTCTGAAGGGGCTGATGAGTCTCTTCTGGGCTTCCCCCCTTTCTCACTATGTGGCACATTGATTACAAAACCTGCATGGTGACAGAGGAAGGGCTTTCAGAGTGCCTTTGCTCTGCACAGGCTGGTTGTGGTGAATTTATTTTAGGATAGGAAGATTGGAAGTCTGAAGTTTTCTTTGTGTGTGTGTCAGCCATGGATGGTGCAAAGCCTAAACCACAGCCAGGCTTCCACAGGGGCCAGGAGAAGCTGAAACCCATTGAGGGACTCCTGGGTGGGCACACAGGCTCTGGGAGATGCCCAGGAATGTCCCTTCCCTCCCAGTGGACACAGGCACATCATTTTAAGGATGCTTTAGGTTGTTCCTGTCTGGTGAAGATTTTAAATTAGGCTGCTCTGCTTTGTACTTAAGTGGTGCAGGATCTTTGCAGAGTTCAGCTGAGGGTGACTGAATCTCTGCAGTTGCTGAAGTGGCCTGTGAATGCATGTTTGAAGTTGCCTTGGCTCTGAACTTCCTCAGATACAAAGAAAATGACACTCCTTGCTTTCTACTCATCTTTTAGCCAGAGACCAATGCAAAAACTATAAAACCACAAATTGAGTTAATTTTACACTTAAGAGATCTGAGGCCAGAAAGGATCAGTTAATATAATTACTTGTATGTTGCTTTTTTACTAAGTAGTTTTTGTTTGTAACCAAAGCAACTTGTATTTTGCTTCTGGAAATACATTCTGCCTCACTTGACATAAAAAGAAATTCATTACTTTTTCCAGTGTCTCATTTCAATCCTTTTCCTTCTCATTTAAGACAATCCGGACCTACTATCTAGGTCTTGGCACTTAAGGCTCTGCTTTATTGGATTAAAAGACTTCTTGAAGCCATGACTTCCTCAGCTGGTGAGCTACAGAACATATGTGTAATGCAACACAGGCAGTATAACTAATCAAATCACCCTCAGTAATCATCTTGTTTAACTAAATTAACTTAAGGGCTCATGCTCTGAGGTGTATTTTCATGTTTGAATGTTTTCTCAACCAGCTTGGATTTTTTTAACCTCCTTAAAATGCAGTGCAATGAATTTCACTTGCTGAAAACTCTAATGAAATGCTAGTGTTATGTAGGGAGCTAAAACCCCATGCAAGGAGAGAGACTGTTTTTCCTCTTTGCTTTTCCTTTAGCTTAGCTCATGCAGAAGCCTGAGAGGCCAAAAGTGGATAGTTTAGAGACAGCATCCATTTAGATAACTGTGGACTCAGGAATTCGCTAGAAGATGCAACTAGGAACCAGGTATCTCATTAAAAAAGAAAACACACACAAAAAAAGTGAATATCTCTTAGGAGGCAGAGAAAGGGTAGGCTCTCAGTTAAAACAGCTGGATTAGTTTGTGAATCCCTGCTTTTTCCCTGTGCTTTCTGCATGACCTTGGAACCATTCTGCTCTTCCGTGCAGCAAGATGATGTTCCCTCCAGTCCCATCCATGCTGACTTGTGTGTATGGGGTTCAAGCAAGGATGGCCCAGACCATGGCCTGGGGCACAGGAGATGCGCTGCTTGGCCCAGTTGTTTCCATCTCCAGAGAAAAAAGCAAGTGGCTTGGACAAAGGTTTGGGTGTGTTCCAGCAGCTAACAGGGGGTCAGTAAAACCTGTGTGTCTGCAGGGTGGAGGAGCAGTGGGGATTGGAGAGCTGCTGCTCTTACAGTGTGTGCAGAGCTGTGCTTGGGCATGGGCCCAAAAAGTGTGAAATCCTGAAACTGGGCTCCAGCAGCTGGAGCTGTCAAGAGTGGATGGCCCCTGTGCAGAGTTTACCATCATGTGGCAAGGCTCTGGGTGCCAGGATTAACCAACACTCACTCCAGCACCTCAGATAGGAATAAATCCCTTTTTGTGACATTTTGGTACCATTCTGCTAACAGCAGCATCATGGATGGTAAGAAATGTAAGGTGGCTTACAGATAGGAACCAACTGCCTGCTTAGCAGAGCCAGCCCCTGTTATGTCTGCACCTCCTCACCTGCTGCTGAGGCCTGGGCTGGTTTTATTCTTCTCTTAATTGGAATAGACACTGAAACATTTATTTGGAGAGGGAGACTGCAGAGAGCGGCAGGATACTTGCTAGTGCGAGATGAAAGAAGATGTAAGTTGATTGGTGTGATTTAAAAGCTTGATCTTGCCTCCTGGCCAGGGGCTCTGATAAAAGACCTGGTACATGTTGCCAAGAGCTTGGGAAGAGGTTTGAACTCCAAATCCTCCCAGCTGACCTGGTCTAACAAGGAGCATTTTTCCCCTGTAACAGGTGTGAGTGACTGACATGCAAAGAGAGGCAAAAATGAGCCCTTCTATTATTCTCCACCTGGGTATCAGAGAGGAGTCCTTTTAGATCAGATGGTCTGTTTGTATTACTATGGAACGGAAAAGAATAAAAGCAGTTTCTATAAAGAAGGACTTGAAAAGCTTCCCTGGTTTTTCATGGGAGCTGTTGGAAACCTTCCTTCCCCACACTACCCCTTCCCCAGTCCCACCCCCGAAATGCTCACCTTTTCCTGCCTTTGTCAGGCAAGTGTCAGACTTGACACCTGTGCAGTAAGGTACAGAAATGCAAATGGACAAATCCAGCAACACCTAATCAGAGGCTGTAAACTTTCTGTGAACCTAATTTGTGGATTTCAAAAAAAAAAAGTCATATTGCTAACACATTTCTGAAATGCTTTTGACACTATTGAAAAGCTCCTCATAGTACTGCTCTGAGCTGGCTTTTCTTTTCAGCCAGTACAGTGCTGTGCTCAGGGGAAAGGGCTGTAATCCCTCTGCTCTTCCCAACCACTCCAGCTTTGGGAGAGCAGCTGTTCAGGTGGCTTCACAGCCCACTGCCTGTCTTTCCTGCAGCAGAGGGAATGGCATGTGCCCAGGAAGGTTCCCCTGGCTGTGGAAAGGGCAGCAGCACAAGCAGGAATGGGAAAAGCAACAGGAATCTGGCAAGACCAGCTTTGGCTTCCATTCTCCAAGGCCAGCAGAGGGAAAGTTGAGCACCACAGCTGCAGTGCTGCTGAGCAAGGATGACTTTGCTTCACGCTGCTGAACCAAAGCTGGCATTTCCATGTTGACTCTGGGCTGTGTTTCTGTCACCGAAGTGTCAGGATTTGCACTTGCTTTCACAGGAGCATTATTGAGAGCCCTAACACAAGCATCTTTCATCTCATGGCCATGAATCCAAGGTAAGCTGCCTCTGGTGTTCCTGCAGCAGTGGCCAGGATCAGCCCTGCTGAGGCCACTGAACTCAGGCAGGGTCTGAGTGCTGCTGTGAGCCACAGGCTGGGCTGTGGCTGCAGCTCCCTCTCAAGGGCCTTTTCCAGCCCTTAGACATGAGGGCTTCTGGCTGAGCAGGGTCACAATGCAGGCTGAGGGGTTGTGAACTGCCCTTGGGGATACAGGGAGCTCTGAGGGAAATTTAAATAGACCTGGGCTTGGGCTGGGGCTAGAGAGGTGCAGCCTCGGTCCAGGAGGTCATGGGGTGTGTGGGGTGTTTTAGTGCAAGTGTCCCAGGCTTCACAGCTCAAACCCCAACCTCCCTCCCTAAAGCAGAAAGGTCACTACAGAGGCTCTCACCTGCCCTTGCTCAGCTGCTTTTTGCCCCTCTCCTCCAGCTCAAAGGCAATGTAGCACAACAGGGCATGAGAAGGACCAGACATTCTGATGGACACCTTTGAACAAAAACAACCACCTCAAGCAAAAAGAATTACAAAGGAAAGGCCTTGCCAGTGCTTCTACTTTTATTATTCTGTGGGGTTATTAACAAAGGTACAGGTCTAGGCCCTTGGTCACTGGGTTGCTTCCTTTCTTGCTTGTTCTATGTTTGGGAACTTCCATGTATTAAGACACTTTACAATCCCTTTTTCCCTCTTCACAATGACAGCTCTCTAAAGGTATTGTATAACACCATAACCAACCTGGCATCTCCCCAAAGCAGGAAACAGGAGGGGTCAAACCTCATGGATAAGAAGGCTGAGGGTCCCCCCTCCAAGCCCCCAGAAACATTAAAGAACACTTTCCAAACCTATTCCACACTCTATTCAATGGAGTCCTTTTTTGCTCTCCACTACCAAAAGAAAAAAAAAACCAAAAACCCAAAGAGCAAACCACTCCCCTGTGAAGTTATGCCCCAGGCCAGGATTTGCCTAGCACTTCTGAAGTTAGGGCTGTGCATGTGTGAGCAATGCCTTCAGATGGCAGAGCAAGTAGAGTGGGTTTGAGACTGGCATCCACACCAACCGAACCCAACTTCAGCCAGTACGACCTTGCTCATGCAATAAACTTAAGTGTCAACTAGAACTAAACAAAAGAAGTATTTAAATTCCCATAGCTAAGTTAACAATGCTTAGTACAAGAACGAAGTCTTAATTAGCAGCATTATTTCTGTGATATACACACACTGGTGTTAAGAGCCAAAAAGAGGGACCTCTATTTTTAATGTTCTTAAACAGGTTAGAAGTGCATCACATTACACAATATATGCCACACTGTGAATTCAGTTTTTTTATTAAAGATTAAAAATAAAAAACATTTGACACCCTAATATACATAAACTCACAATACACTCAAATGTGCTAAAAGCAAAATGTGCTAGAAGCAAAATGTGCATAAAGACACTCATTTCTAGAAGCCACCCTGCCACCAACATCTTTAAAATGCTTGTCTAATTCCACCAGGTTTCTAGTTTTCTCTCCCTTCCCTAAAGGTGGGACTTCAGGCTGCTACCAGGTACAGATGCTACCCCCACTGACACCTTTCAGGGGCCGGGGCTATCACTAGAACGGTTAAAACCGTGCATGCAGACTTAGCTCCAACTTCTGGAATTAACTATTGTGATTTCAACTGCACAAGGGCTTTTTCTTAAAAGGTAGTGGTGCTTGGGCCGCTAAGGGCCACGAAGAAAGAGACAGGGTTATAAAATAACTGCTGCGTCTTCACCAGAAAGCTTTGCTACTACAAACCAACTCCCTCCTCCCCCCATGATTCTCGTAAAAACAACCCCTAGAGTTACAAAATGCCACACACGCACACACAGAGGGATGAAATGTTAACGCGTTGGCTATTAGGCTGTCAGGGTGTGACAGCGTCGGAGTGCCCGAGTCCCCCATCCACAGCGCTGCCAGCCGCACAGACAGACAGACACATACTCACAGACACACTCCACACACAGACACGCTCCATGCACACGCGTGTGCGGGGGCACCCTGCCCTCCCCACGGGCAGCTCTGCGCTGACTCTTCTCCGCTGTTACCAGGGTCTCCACATGGATTTGGGCGAGCCGGGCGAGGGCGGGCCCTGCGTCTGGGACGCGTCCAGTCCGTCCGTGGACGTCTGGCCCGGCTCGGCCTCGTCCGAATCGGAGCAGGTCTCTTCGCTGGGGGAGGGCGAGAGCGCCGGGGCGGGCAGGGCCAGGCCGGGGCGGGCTGCGGCCGGCAGGGCCAGC
>VWYP01027259.1:152895-178720 GCA_013400435.1 Pycnonotus jocosus | reverse complement strand
CCCGGGAACGGGATCGGCCCCGCCGGCACCGTGCGGCTCCCGAGAGCGGCTGGGCCGTCACTCCCCCAGTGAACCCCAAACCCCGGTGCCCGGTACGGGCTCAGGGCCTCGGAATACCCGTGTGTGCGGCTGGGGTGTTTGTGGAAAGGAGGGCACGGTGGGGCAGGTCAGCTGCCGGCGGGGAAAGCCGGGCGTCAGCACCGCCCTGGGCCTGAAAGAGTCGGCCTGAGCCGTGACCGTGGGGCTAAGCAGGCACAGTTGGCCACGGAGCGGGTCTTGTCCTGCCCCGATCCCAGCGGATGGGGCGGCTCTCGGGCAGGGCTGTGGATGCCAGCCCGGGAGGACGCGCTGGCTGTGGCTGTGCCGCGGGGCTGTGCGAGGCACCTCGGCGGTGCAGCGCATCCCCAGCCCCGGGGCTGCTCCCCTGCCCGCTGGCCACGGGCAGCTGGGCCCGGAGCGCCGCAGCCGCTGCGAGAGCCGGGCAGCTTTGTGCGGGTAACTTGATGCTGATGACAGTTGGCAGCTGCAGTTCCCCAGCAGACTGAGGCAAATAAAAGCATTAGGGCTCGTCCCCGAGGAGAGCGACAGGTGTTCGCTCCCGCTCCTTTGTTTCCCTGCTTTTATTCTCCTCGCTAATGCATGTCATATTTTTACCGCCCGAGGAAACGGGAGACGCGTCCCCCGCTTAAAGCGGCGCTGCCGGCGCGGAGCCGCACGCTCGCCTCGCTGTAGGTGTCCGGCATAGCTCCCCTCCTGCTCCAGCTTCCTCCCGGTTTGCCTCGCCAGGGAGAGCCCCTTGGTTTTGCTGAGGTTTTCCTTGCGGAGAGGTCTGGCGTGAGCTGGAGCAGCTCAGAATCGCAGAACGCCCGGTTCCATCAATTTTCATGGATCCGCACCTGGATGGGTCCACGCCTGGCGGGTCCCGTGTGGCTCAGCGGGCACCGGCAGGTGCTCCGGGAGAGGCCGAGGTGCCTCGCTCTTTGGCAGTCCCACTGTTGCTTAACACTGCTTCTCATCCTCGAAGTACCGTGTAAACCTCCGAGCCTGCCCTGTGCTACTCCAGGTGTGCCAGCAGAGCAAGCTGGCATGGAGAAGTTCAGCACTGCCCTTCCCAAGGCCATCACGGAGCCCATCAGGGTAAAGCCAGCACCTGGGATATCCTCTCTGGAGACCTAAGCTCAGGCCACTCTTTGTTTTGTATTGCAATGGACAGGAGGTGTTATTTTCAGAAAGGTGTTTCTGGTGTGTATTTTTTCTTTTATGTTAAAGCATCAGTGCTTGGGTTTTGTCAGAGAGTCTGTTCAGGTGGTGACAAGTTTCCCTGCACCAAGCAGGAGCAGAGTGGGATGTACTGGGGGCTGGATGTCTAAATTGGTCCTTCTGCTTCTGATGCACCGAATTCTCTGTGTAACACAGTGTGGAAAGCAGCTCACTCTTTTCGATGGTATAATTAATGCTGGCTAAGCAGAAATGCTGTGTGGACCAGGCCAGGTACAGAACATTTTTGTATTTAAGCAAGTAGAGAGAGACACCTGTGAGGTTTCTGTGCCTGGCTGATGCATACTTAGCCTACCTAAATGGCAGGGGAAAACCATGATTGTATGAGTGCAAACTGCAGGAAAGTAATAGGTGTCACAATTTTGAAGGAACCATCTCTGTTCTGAACCAGAACTAGGCATCTAAGGTCATCAGAGGTGTATAAAAACACACAAATGCACACATAGATTTGGGAAATGTGCAGTAGCACACAATGTGTGTAATCGTTGGTAAAAGATGAACTCAAGCATTTGTGAGCTCGTTTACTCTTCAGAGAAAGCTCTGCTTTTCCTAGAATGGGGGTGGGGGGAAGTGGGTGAGCCTGCTTGCTGGCTGGGGTAAAACCAAACCACACAAATATTCATGTATTCACTGCTCAAACAGTGGGGTTAACAGTGGTGTAAGTCGTGTGCAGTCCCCAAACCTGCCAGGCCTCTTTACTGCAGTTGTTTGTACAAGCTGTGTTTCAGAGCTACCTTGGATTAGAGGTGCTGCATTGTTAATGCAGGGAAATGAGAAGTGAAGGAGCTTCTGAATTCACCTCAGTCAAGGTTCAGATGTGTCAGGACTTGGGTGATGAAACTCTGGTGGCTGCTGAACAGCCGTGATCTCCCACAAGCCTGAATCTGAGTTTTTGAGCAGTGAGGAGCTGGAGGCACAAGGTGAGCACTTCTGGATGCACGAGGAGACTTCAGCAGCAAATCTTGGCTAAGAATGGCCAGAGAGAGCTGGCCATGGCTGTAACATCCTGTTTCTGTTCTGACTGGGTGGGTGCTGATGGCAAGGCATTGTACACATTGCTGACTCTTGTTCTGCAGCATGTCTTTTTGTATTTTCTTTGAAAAGCTGCAGGTCAAATGAGTTGACAAATGCTGGAGCTGTTTGTGCTGGGCATTAAAAATGTATGTGCCATAAATATCAGGGCATCACTAGAGCTGCCATTCTGGAGGAGGAAGTCACTGCAGGCTATCTCCTCCAGCCCACAGGGACAATGTGACATTTTTGTGCTACTTTAAACAAGTTCCATCACATCAGGTGAAGCGAATCACGGTAGCCTCATGCATTTTAATGGAAATGTCAACTGCAATCTAGTAAAAGAAAACATTCCTTTGATACCTTGTCCAATACCTCGGTGCTTGTCCGTGCTTGGTGGTTCCTGAAGATTTCACTAAACCCATGGACTTATCCGTATTTTATCCAGGTTAAGCCCATCCTGCTCCCTGCTCAGGGGGAGGTGTACAGGCACTGCTTCCTCCTACATGAAGAGTGGGAGTTCAACCTTTGCTAGAGCAAGGAGCTCTGTCCTGCCAGAGACAGACTTCTACACAAGCTCTAAATTGCAGTTTAGTCAAGGAACAGCATAGTTTTAGCAGAGGTAATGGTATCTGGGTCTTGCTGCAGGTGTTCTGCAAGCCTGTGTGTAGAGCAGTACAACACAGCCTATAAGACAGGCTTTAATTCTTTCTAGATGATGCATGAGCACTACTGCAGCTGTGGTGACAGTGGCAAAGGCAACTGTGGGAGGCCGTCCTGCAGCCTCAGCTATGTGCCATGTGTTTTGGAGGTCCAGGTAAGTGGCAAATCCTCATTTCCAACATGTCACAGCCTCACACACTTCTGTTTGAGTTGGCAGGTGCATTGGGAAGGTCTCTGGACTCACAGAAGAACATTCACAGAGACATAATGAAACTCCAAACATTTTTTTGAGTACTCTACAGGCAAGTGTGCTGCCATCCATGCTCTTGGCCTGGAGTCAGGGGGTGACCCAGGCTCTGCCTGGATAATACAATCAGGGCACGGGATAAAGACATGATGAGCATGCACAAGGTCCATTGGAAATGCTTGAGTAGTTTCTTTCATAGATGGTATAACATCTGTTGTCGCTGGAGGCACAAGTTCCTGTCAAAGAGACACGTCATCCTTATAAATATTAATGGTGCATATAAATGGTGGTGGGTGTGAGCTGTGGATGTGAGGTTAATGGGTGAGCTGCTCCTCAGGCAGCAGTTAGCTGCCATCAGACTTATTTCTACACTAACAAATACAAACTGTTTAGGTGGCAGAGCAAGCAAAAAGCTTTCTTCCCCCTCCTCCTCTCCCTGGGGTCCCTTCACAAATGAAATGTGTACTGTAATTAGTCTCTTGCCTTGTCACTGATGAAAATTAGTCCTGCTTGCAGAGGCGAGGAGGAGAGGAGTGAGGCTGGGGCTGGAAGAGCTGAGGCTGTAGCTGATAAATGAAGCAAATGAGGAAGGCTGTTGGGAGAAGTCTGCAGCATCCCCATCAGCTTGATCCTAGCTGCCTTCAGTGCCATCGATTTCTCTGCTGTTAATAGCTGATGTTTAAGAGGAAAATAGGATTGAATATCACCACTGAGCTGCTCTGGGACTCCAGTCTGTTTGTTACTGCAAATTGTGTTTGCTGCCTTGAGCACTGAGTTCCTGCTGCCCTTTTCAAAAACCATAAGGCTTTTCCTATCCTTATTTATTTATCAGCAGACTTGGCAGCAGTGCTAGTGTTCATCAGCTGGGGCACAGAGGAACAGTTCATGCCAGCCAAAACACTAATGAGTAGCATTCAAAAGGGTCTTATGTCCATTTACAGAAGAGCCCCAAGACTGTCTTTTGCCTGTGGAAGCTGGGGGTCCCCTTGGCCTCAGAAGATGAGCCCAGCCTTCTGTCACAGGTACTTTGACTTTCTGCCATTTCAGAGGTGGTAATTTTCAAATGGAAAAAAGTGGTGAAGGGCTGTGCTGAGTAAGCAGAGAGGAGATCAGAGCCTCTCCTCGAGGGTGAGGGATGGATGGCTGCTGTGCACTGGGGGGACTGCCCCAGCAAAACCCTCTGTGCCACATTTCTTACCTTGGCAGCCTGTTGAGCTCCTACAAAGAGAAGCCTAAACTCATAAAGCTTTGCAAACTGCTTCAGCTCTTGCCATTTAGCTGTGTTCTGTCATCAGTGACTGTGGCAGAATCCTTTGCCTTTGAGGTTACAGACAGCATCACTTGGGCACATTAGGTTTGTGGAAGGTATTTCAGGGAGGTGAGAATAATTGTCTGAAGCAACTACAGAGGGTTTTTTTTTTTCAATTGGATAAAAAAACACAGAGTCTGCGTGTGGTGCTTTGGGAGCAGTTCCATCGTGTTTCCAGGGAAGCCTCTTGTATTTGATTTCTCTATTTTTGGTAATTAAAAGTTATCTTTATCATGGGGCTGTCTTCATCATAGGCTTTATGCTACGTTTGTGACAGGGCTGCATGTATCACTAGTCCTCCTCTGCAAGATATTTCTGTTGGTTCCTAAATGCCTTACAGGCATCCTCATTAAAGTTCATTGCAACAGAGAAGGCACTGAAGCCCTCAAACACAATCCTGACTAGGGCTGAAAGCTTTTAAAGTGTGTGCCCTTTAGAGAGTATTTCTTCTGGCAAGCAGTGCGTGCCCAGGGAAACTCCCAGCCTGAACCTCTGGCTGTGACACTCCACGTTTGTTGACAGGACACAGGTTTTATTTTTATCAGATTAACGTGTACATAATCAGGCTCTGAACTTTGCTCCTGTGTGTTTTGTGAAATGCTCTGGAAAATGCCCCCTTTCACTGACCCTCTAAGGTTTCCATTCACATTACAAATTGCATATCTGAAGGTAGGGAAAAGTTCTGTTCCCTAGGGGAATTCTGTGAGATCCTTTTTAGCAATGACAGAATATATTTTATGGCCAGCTTTGAGAAACACTGGTCTTTTTTAAGTCAAAGTATTTTAGAAGCAGAGACCAACTGAGAGTCTTGGCACCCCATTTTGTGTTTTACACAAATACTGGGTTTGATCCAGCTGAAGGGAATGCCTCAGATTGGACAGATGTGTTTTCTGGAGGTATCCATGAACAACCTGGGGCACGGCCACAGCAATAGATATTTGTGGATCTTGTTCTAACTGTGCCATACTCCAGCTCTAAGCTGGTGTTTCTTCAAGGAGGTGACACTCTGTAAGCCAGGGTCTTTCTAATGGTGTGGGAAAAGGAACCTGAGGGCTTTGTCTGCTGTGAGCTATGCTTTTTAAGCACTCTAAGTTTAGCCTTGCTGCCCAGCACAGCTCATCTGTTTGGCATAATGCTCACTTAATTTATGCTCATGGTTGAGTCTCCTAAGCCTCTGCAAGAGCTGCTTGCACCCATTTTGGTGAGGAGCCATGATTAAAGTGGTGCTGGAAGGCAGTGATGGGTGGTGGTGTGAAGGAAGCTGAGCAGGCAGCTTTGAAGGAGCAGGGGAGTGCTGCCATTCCCTCCTCTGCAGGTGTATTTGTCCTTTCTGGAGGAGCTTAGCACAGTTTCAGAGGAGCACAATGCTTTTGAATACTTGGACTAAGAAATTGCTCTGGCACTTGAGCACAGAGAAACATGAACTCTGCAAGGTCTCACCATGCAGGATTACAGCTGGCAGAGGAAAACACAATTCCTCTGCTTGGATCATCATTTTTCTTCACTTCTTTCTCAGGTGTTTGCAGAAAAATGCCAAATCTCTTCCTGCTGTTTTCCATGTGCTGGCTTTTAGTCACATGGGGCTGCTCAATGCTTCCACTCACCTCTCAGGTCTCCTGGGGATGTGATGGAAGGGACCTTCTGAGGGCTGGCGTGAAGCTGCTGTGCCTCAAAAACCTGTAAGAAATGAGGGCTGCTCCCATGATTCTGCCCATGCCAGCAGGCACAGGGCATTGCAGTCAGCTCATCTGGCTAGTCACAAATCACAGAAGCAAAAAAAGCTTAGGAAAGAAAAGTGGAATCATGGAAAGTCAGGAACAACATGTAGGCTCCTGTTTATGTCATGCAGGGTGACTTAAAAGTTCATATTAAACCACATTATTTTTTAGAGAATTAAGAGTTCTTTATTTTTGTGGGGGTTTTGGGGGTTTTTTTTTGGTTTTTTGGGGGTTTTTTGGGGGTTTTTTGGGGGTTTTTTTTTTGGGTTTTTTTTTTTTTTTTGTTTTTTTTTACAGTCTGGAGAAAGAGCAGCAGTATCCCTGCAGCACACCTGGTTTAATGGGGCATGTTGGGAAGGGGTTCATTTACTCCATGAATTCAGGATCCAGTTTAACTGGACTCTTGAAATGGCTAGTTTTGGGGGTGAAGCCATTTTATTGGCTTCTGGGGATTGCTCGATGTTCTGTAAACTCCAGTAAAAATTTCTTAGCACAGCCATAGCTTCTGTGTCCTAGCAATTAATAGGAAAGCAAACACCACGTTTGCTCACATGCACAAACAGGGGGTTCTGAACAGAGTGGTAGGACTAGATCCACTCGAGCCAAGTACACATTGCTGGGGCAAATCAAAATCCCAATGATACACAGCCTAAAACTGTAATTAGAGGGCAGTTCTGAAAAATAGCCTACAAACTGAAAATGTGAGCAACTCTGCTTGGGCTATTCTTTGCTTCCTTCCCTCCAGCCCTTTCAGAGGAGTGCTGTGTGGTCTGCCAGGGCTGTGTGCGAGCTGGGGTGGCTCATCCCCAGAGCTGCTGAGCTGCCTGGATCCCTCAGCAAGCTCATTTGACAGCTGTGCCCTCAGTTGGATGTAGGGGAGCAAGAGCTCTGGCATTGTGACCAGTGGTTTCCTCAGTGTCACAAGAGGCACGTGGTAGAGGAGATGCAGGAGGTGGCCCTTGCTCCAGGGGGTCTATAAAACGCCCCTGGCCTATAGGGGTACACAGTTTGTTAGGAATATTGTGTCAGGCAATAAAGGGAAATCACTGGAACTTGCCCTTAGAGACACCTCCAGCTCCTGCCCTGCTGGCCATCCCCTCTGGCATCTCCTGCCCTGCTGGCCATTTCCTGTGTCACCTCCAGCTCCTGCCCTGCTGGCCATCTCCTTTGGCATCTCCTGCCCTGCTGGCCATCCTCTCTGGCACCTCCCTGAGCTTTGCTCTTCAAGGCTTTCTGGACAGACTTCAGGATCAGGGAAGAAATCAACTCGTTAGTCCCCCACCTCTGCGCTGAGTGTCTGGGATCAAACCGTGCCCTACAAGACGCAGCTCCAGCAGCTGGCCAACACCAAACCCAGAGCTGCCTGGGCTCCAGCAGAGCTCACTTCCTCTCTCTAACACCTGTAATTAGAGACAAGCCCGGCACAAACAGGGCTGATTCCTTGAAGAGCTCATCTGGAGGATCAGGAAGGACGGAGCAGATGGTTTCGAGTACAAGCTCTGAGGCAGACTAAAGCTGGGTGGAGTCAGCCCTCAGGCCTGACCCGAGATGTCGGTGCGAACAGCTCCTCTGGGCACCCTCTGTATGGAAACAAGGGCAGCACTGCAGGCCCCTGCCTGCCGCTGCTGAAATGCCGCCAGCCCGGACGGGCAGACGGGGCTGGGCCGCCTCCTGCGGCTCCCCGGACACAGCCTGGGCTGGCCGGGCCCAGCGGGGNCGGGGACCGGGGCTGCGGGGCGGCTCCGCTGCGGGGCCCGGCACAGCCCCGCGGGCAGCAGAGCAGCAGGGCTGGCCTGGGCCGGGGCAGGGCCCCTGTGCTCCTCTGGGACAGACCTACAGCATCCTCGGAGAGAGCCCCCACAGACACTGCTGCTGCTCCCCACGGAGCGAGGAGACGGCCTTTGGTGCTCCCTGCCCCAGAGGAGAGCCTTTCTGATTGTGTGGGGTGAATGCCTGCCCCACTGCCTGCCCTCCTGCCCCTCTGGTGAGGAGCACTCAGCCCAGGAGGGCACATGTGCTAGTGGTGGATGACTTCTGAAGGTGTTTCTGCCTGGTAGCATCCTGCAGCATCCTAAATGCCTTTGGGCTCTCTACTTTCTTCCTCCCATCTCTCCCAAACTGCTCTGCACCCTCTGGAGCTGGGTCAGACAGGTGCATGGAGGTTCTAGTCCTGCCCTTTTGCTGCTTTTCCTCAATTATCCGACACTCACATATTCCTCAGTGTTCTTTATACTGCCAAAAGCGTATGGTGCTTTTTGAGGAAACTGTCTGGTGATAAATGTAGTCCAAAGTGCAGCCAGAATAAGCTGTCATGGCTCTCATGTGAGTTGTGTTTAGCAGGTCCTGCAAGTGCTGGAGCATGTGGTTTCCTTCAGCATCTGCCCACAGCTATGCTGACCCAGTCATCTCTCCTAGAATCCTCTCTGTTTTCTAGGATTTTTCTCTTCTAGGTAAAGTTCCTATATTATGATGACTTTTTTTGTTTTATGGATTCATTTATTTCTTATTGCTTTTTATAGAAGAGAAGAGCTACAAGGACAAAGAGTTGAGCTCTAACAAGCTCAACCTAAACACCAACCATCTAAACATAGTGTCTGAGAGCTAAGTCTTGTGAAAGGGAGATCTAGGAAGTCCATATTCTTAGCAAGAAGCCATCTGGAAATTGTCAGGAGATCTTGTGAGGGTGTGTGTGAAACCCTCCCAACCCCTGGAGCTGAATTAAGGCTTCAGCCAGGCACTCACCCATCCTGGATCTAGACCCATCTTGTGAGGGTGGGCACACACAGGGCTCGTGGGCAGCAGTGCTTCCACCAGGATTGGGGCTGCCCTTGTTGCTGGGGTCTCTTGGCAAGCCCTATCTGGCAACAAGCAGGAGACTTGCTTTCAATTTTTCCTTTTACTCCAGACAAACCCACCTCTTGGGACTGTGAAAGCAAGGAGGGAAGGGGAGTGTGGGCTGTGGGTTAGAGGTTAAGAGAGGGGAACTCTCATTTCATGTCCTGGCTACAAGCCTGCTTTTATTCTGTTTGTGTTGGGTCCCAGGAAAAGGCTTTATGATGTTTGAGTTCAGGCCCGTGTGGGGAGGGCAACTGAATGATTTACTCGAGTGTGATGTGCCTCTTTGTTGTGTCAATAATGTTATTTGCACAGAATTCATCTGAAGGAGGAAGTGATCTTGAAAGCTTCCAAATCAGATTTTCCTGCTCCTTCTCCAGGCAGAGGCACTACCTGAGGCCCCCCAAGGCAGGATGAGACCCATGGTGGTGTGTGAGTCCCTGGGAAGGGCAGGACAAACTTCATTCAGCGTTTGTAGCAGGTGGCCATTGCTGTGCAGCAGCCTGAGCAGGGCTGGCACCCTGGAGACACAAGTTTTACACTGAGCAGCTCACTACTGCTCATTATTGTAAGTTATTGAAAGGTCTGCTTTCACCCTGAACTGCTCAGGAGCTCACTGCAACACCTCTTCCATGGTCCTGCTGGATAGAATTTATCCATGTCACACTGCCCAGCACCAGCAGCCTCCCAGCCCCAGAAATGCTGAGTGCTGGACGCTGGGCAGGACTCCAGATATGAGCAATGACAGCTGCAGGAACATCCAATTGTGGGACCCCAGGGGGAGAAGGGTGGTGAGGGGAGGAGGAAGGGGTCCAGCAGGGAGCTGCCAACATGGTCAGGACCTGGGGAAAGGGGGCTTGTTTAGTCTGGTCAGGAGGAGGCTGTGGGGAATCTGGCAGCATCTCACACTGCACTGAACTGCAGTTACAGAGTTGATGGAGTCAGGCTCTCCCTTCCCATCAGTGACAGCTCACAAACCAAGGGGGTCACACAGTGCAGCTTGCAAGGTTCAGATCAGGTGTTGGGAAACCCTCTCTGCCACAGGGCTGGTGCAGCACTGGGACAGGTTGCCCAGAGAGGTCAGGGAAACTCCCTCCTGTGAGGCTTTGGAGGCTCAGTCAGATAAAGCTACAGACACCCTGACCTGCTGTTGGCAATGGCCATGCTTCAAGGAGGTTTGGACTAGAGACCTCCACAGGTCCCTTCCAGAAGGCTTTTCAGTTGCTCTGTTCACTCTGGTAAGACTGCCAGCATGTTGTCGGGGTTTTCAAGAAGCTCTGGATCACAGTACCTGGTGATTTTTGTTTGACACAGAAACCCAGATCTAGATGGAAGCTGTCTGCTCCAATTTCCCAGGGTAGTATGATCTCAATGTGAAGATTATTGGTCCAGGAAGGGCAATAGATGTGGAAAGGAGTCACTTTTGCCTCCTCACCTGGAGGTGGGTGTGAGGGGAGGGAGCTATTCTAGCAGGCCTAGGTGGCTGGAATTTTGTGTGAACCCACTCAGGATTTTGGAATAGAAGCAAGGCAAGATTTTCTGGGCAGCAGCAGCACTGGTGCAGTGTCTGCAGAACACCCTGGAGCAGTAACAACATTGTCCTTAGCATTTGTGCCACACAAGTCGCCAGTGAAAGACAGGAGGGGTGACATGAAACTATCTTTAATATATTTTGTGATTCACTGTGAGCCTCCAAGAGAAAGACTCCTCCTGCACTTGCCACCTAGGGAGCTTCTCTGGGAGTGATGGAGTTTGATTCCCTGTGGCTTTGTGTTGTGTGGTTGGATCCTCTCTCCTTTGTGGTCATCTTTTGTGGCTCTGCATCGCAGCAAAAGGAAACCCCCCCTTGCAGGACCTCTCACTTCAGCCCAGATGCCCATGTTGACAGAATTTACATGAACTTCATTTCCTCATTGTTTTTTTCTTCCTTGTTCCTTTGTTAAATTTATCTGAGAAGCTGAACATTACTGGGAGAGGATTGACTGAGGCTTGTGGCAGGATTTTTTTCCTCAGGAGAGAGGAGGAGAAGAGAGTCAAAAAAGGGAGTCCAGGGAACCCAGCAGTTTATCCATGTCCTGTCATCTGCAGATCTGGAATTTAATCATCACAAATATGTCATCATTGCTGAAGTCATAATTAAGTTCAGCATTTTACTGCCAGCATAATTGTATGAACCATCTTTGTGTCTTGGTAAGTCTTGAAATGCAGTCTCTTTTATAGGCTCTCTGCCAAATTATTTATTTTTAATGCTGTTGGGATCAGGTTTTTAAAGGCACTTCAAACACAGTAAATACAGTGCGTTCCCAGGGCCTGCCTTGTTTCTGTACATGAATGAGATCAGCTGAAGCAGCCAAGCATGAAGATGTTGTGCAGCTGAGCCCTTCAGCAGGGCTGCACTCGGTGGCACTGAGCCACCTCGGTGTCCCCTGGCTCTGCTGCAGACAGATCATGTCTGTCCAGGAACACCTGTAAAATTTCCACATTTCTTTCTTAAAATCCAGGTTGCCACAAGAGGTTTGTCCTCCAGTGAAGCGCATTTCTCCAGCCTAGGTGTTTTCACAACATGGCCTGTTCTTAGGGGAGTGAAGAAGACAGGGCATGTGTCCCTGCAGGGTGCTGTGGAGGGTGTCCTGGGGGGAGCAGCAAGAGGGGCACCCCCCAGGAGAGCCCTCCTGGCCCTCTGCTGCTTGGGAGCTGTTGTGGGACATGATTTGTCTGGACAGACTGAGGGCTCCCTTTGCCAGCAGAAGCTGTAGCTCAGCAGGGGGCTTTTCTGGCAAATGCTGTTCAGCACTAATTAGCCCTTGGTTGGCCTCCAGCCCTTGCTTGTTTGTTTGCTTGTTTGTTTTTCTTGCACTGACTCATCTTACTCCTAAGATACAGTAAACATGTCATGAGCTGCCTGTTTCAGGCATTATCCATGTTGCTGATATAACCATCCCATAAAGAAAAGAGATATAATTCTCTCCTTCCCCATTGATGCCTGTCCACTTTCCCAATCCTTCAGGAACTGGCTTTGTAATACAGCTCCCTCTGTTTCCCCTTTACTTCAGACAACCATGCTGGTGTGTGGAGCATGCAGAGGAGCTGAGGTGCCAAGACAAAACCCCCATGTGTGTGTTCCATTCCTGTGTGCTGGCACTGTGAACAGTGGGGATGAACTGCTCTTGTGCCTGCTGGACCTCAGACTGCTCTGAGGAGCAGTGCTGGGCAGAGTGACCTGAGTGTGGTGTTTGCTGGGGGAGGGATGCTCCAAACCTGTGCTGGCAGCAGCAGACAAGGAGGTGAGGCTCAGAGGAGTGGGCAGTGCCAGGCCCTGCTGGCTGGTGCTGTGTGCTCTCCTTGCTGTGGCACTGCAGCACAGTGGCTTCTTTCATGTCACAGGCCCAGAGGAGCTGCACTGCTGGCCCACAAGCTCTCAGAAACTGCATCTGTTGTTGCAGGGGATGGCAAGGGGAAAAGAAAAGCAGAGGTAACCTGCACCTTCCAGAGCCAGGACAACACCTCTGGATCCTGAGCTACTCATGAGCCATGTGTTTGTACTGGCCATGTCCTGCATCTTGTGGGAACTCCCTGGAGATCACCCTGAGTAGGTGAACTTCCAGAAATGTGATGTGAATTCATTACTACCCTCATCATCTGACTGAGTGTCCTTCTGCTTGCAAGGGTACCAATGATACCTGTGAAACCATATCCTCTGCCAGGGCTTCTGTACAGCTTGATTGCTTTGTTAGAGCAGTGAAATGGGATGGCCCATCTCCTGCCTCACAGCAGCCATCTCTTTTGTTGGGTGACTTGTCAGCTGCTGTCTGTCCATCCTGTCATTCCTTCCCCTCTGGAGAGCCATTGCATTCTCGTGGCAGTCACACCTCTGCATATGTGATGGCACTGATAAATTCCAGTCTGGCTCAAGCAGGAGGCAGGGTCCTTAGCCAGCCCTTTTGAAGGTCTTCCATGGTCTCTCCCTGCCAGCTGGCTCAGGGATATGTTCTGCATTAACACCCCTTGATCTGTCTGCTGGTTCTGACACTGCCGACCGCGATGTCCTTGTGGAATGCTCTGAGCAGATGGTGCATCTGGCTGGGGCTGCTTCAGGTTGATTGAGATCATATCTGGGGGAAAGCTGCTCACTCGCTCATTCCATTCCTTCCAGCAGCTTTCTGTGTCCCGTGGCTCTCCATGGGGACCCTCCCATTTTAGTGCCCATTGATCTGTTTTGGCTGAGCTGTGTGAGTGTACACTCGCTCCTGGCTGCCTCCAGGCACCCCCTGCACTCCCTGCTGCCTTACCCAGCCTTTACTCCAGCAAAGCAGGGACAGATTTACAGCTCTTCTGGGCGTGTGCCAGTGCAGGTACTGTTTGTCTTGGTGGATCAGTGCCCTAAGAGACCCAGGCAATGCACAGTCTGTCATAGGAAGGGCAGAGTCTGAGTGTCTTCCCTGTGTTCATTGCTTCAGCTGTGCACACCTGCCTAGGAGTGTCTCAGCTGCCATCTCACCACACTGCCAAATCTGAGCTGGTGACCAATTTGTTGTGCCAGGGCCTGCCTCTGCTGTTGAAAAACCTCCAGAGATGCCTGCCCCTGAGGTCACTGCCTGACAGAGACATGGCAGCAGAGCCAAATCGTTCAGCCAGGCTGCGTGATTGCTCACGGATCACCTGCTTGTTGGTGTAGCGTGGGGGAGTTTGAGGCTCTCCATCCTATTTGGGTGCTGTTCTGTGCTACTCTGTACACCTCAGTGGTGTAGCATTACCAGGACTGACAGATCAATACACACATGTGTGACAGCTGAGGCCAAAGAAAACAGTGTATTTTTTTGAATACACAGAAAATAGCACACACAGGTTACTTGGGCTTGGGTAGGACTGTTATATATAGAACTTTTGTTCTTTAGTTTGCAAACACTGTCATATAAATACTTGTGCAAACTGGAAGAGTTAGGTGGAGAAATGGCGTGGCTTCCCCTGAAGTCAGACAGCAGACAGCTGGCAGATGTAGGAACGACCCAGCCCTTCTGGTGCCCTACCCACCAAAGTATACTGCTCCTGTACTTTTCCTTCCATGATATTCCTTTGTGTACATCCCCTTCCTTTGTTCTTTCTTCCTTCCAGCCTCTGGGGTGTGGTGGAGAGGGGATGGGCATGGAGAGTCTGGGTTGCTGAGTTCCATGTGGAATGAAAAGCTGCACAACTCCCCCCACTTGCAACCAATGCCTCATTCAAGGACTCCAACAGCCAAGCCAGCTGTTAACAGGAACATCCATCTTCTCCCCAAAGGTGACAAGTGCTGCCAGTTGTGCCACTTTGTGTCTGCAGCACCCAAACCCTGTGACTCAGCAGTGACCCCAGGATGGAACTCCACAGAGCTCTTCATTATGGGCTGCACATTGCACCTGAACTTTACCATGAGTGAGGCTCTCCTGGCCTGTCTGCTGTTACAGTCCCCACCTGGAATTCACCTCACAAGTAATAGCAGCACGGTAAAAGCCAATAAAAGCTGGTTTCTTAGCTTGGCTTCAAAGTGGGAGCATTTGGTGCTTTGCTGTGCTCAGGTCAGAGCTCTGCTACCAACATTGGGGTTCCAGCAGCATCACAGCCCCACACCATTGTAGATACCTGATGGTTTCACCCTTCATGGAACCCCTTTGTTGAGTTTTTTTCTTTCAGTTCATCCCAGTTTTTCTTGGAGAAATATGTCTCCTGAAACTGCCTGATGGTACACGCTGAAAGCAGCAGATCTTCTTGGTATCTTTGTGCATGAGTTCTGGCTTTAAAGTAGCTGTTGTCCCGTGGAAATCTGGGCAGTGTCTGTCAATCCTTCCAGGGGGATGTATTTTGGCAGTTTTTCCTGGCTTTTCACTGAGCCTAGTTCACTGAATTTACCAGGACTTTGCGTGGATTAAGTGCTGTGTGCTGTACCTTGGCAGAATCCCTCTGCTCAGAGCAAACGTGGGGCATTTCTCTATTGCTCATTTTCTTTGAATATAACTGTGCTACTGGTCCCTTGATCATCTGAAACCAGGAAAAGGTCTGGTGCTTGGCAAGATTGCTTCTCACACCTGATGCAGGGTGCAAAGGAGGATGGAGAGAATGATCATTGCTCTGTTCTTGAATTACTGTGTGTCTCATTTCTCCAGATCAGACACTGCAATAACATCTGCATGCAACCCCTCCACCACCCACAGCAGCTTCTGCTCTGTACAAGCACCAGCCAGGGCTGTGTATGCCCACACTGCTCCAGAGAGCTCACCTGGGATGGAATTTGGCTTTGCTCAGCCTTTTAGAGGCTCTTGCAATCAGTATTTGTTTCTAAGTTGTAGCTTTGTTTCCTAGAGTTCATTCAAGTGTGGTTTCAGAGTTTCACTAGGCTTTTGCAATAACACACTCACTTGGAGGAAAGAAGGAAGAGATGCAGCTTCCAGAGAAGAAAATACCTGTGGGCATCATTGTTTTGGCAGCTCCACCTAGGGAGCCTGTTTCAAATCCCTGTGCCTGTCCTTTCCAGAGCCCAGCAATGACACCAAGTGCATGCCCAGGCTGCTGGGAATTTGGAGTTATCCTAGATCAGTGTATTTACCTTCCAGGAGGTCTGGGCTGCGGGGGGCACGCAGCAGCTGCTGAATTGTGGTGTTGTACAAACACAGGGCAGGTGCTGGCTGGCATCCTCTTGCTCCTGTGTCCGGGTAACTGCAGGAGCTGCCCTGTTTCCGCCAGCTGGGACTGTCCTCGGTGTTCCTGTGGGTATTGTGTTCCCATAAATATAGATTGTCACAGCACCCTGGAATGCTCTCCCCAGCAGTGGGGAGCCCCTGGCTGCCCTCTGGTTTCAGATACCAGCAGGGAGCTGTTGCACACCCTGCCCACACTGCGGCTGCCGTGGGGAGCTGGACCAGAGGGTTTGCAGACTGGTTCACCTCTCCAGTCCCAGTTTGGAAAGGGCTGCCTGTGCTGAGAACCCCGGCAGGTATTTCTGATTTCTGGGGCTGGAATGTGGAGTCACTCAGAGCAGGCTGTTCCCAAGTGCAGCACAACCTGTACAGGGAGGTTTTTGCTGATGGCAGTTCATTTCTGCACCTGCTTTTCTCACAGGTATGATGTACATGTATTGGTTTTGGCCCCTCAAAGCAGGTTTGGTGGTCATCCATGCCAAAGCTACATGTGAAATGAGGTATTTCCAAGAGACCAACATGGAGTTTCTCCTCCCCTGGCCTGCCTGTGCTGTGTCTCCTCCAGAGCCACTTCACCTCTTTCTCTGCAACTCTCTGTTCCTCTAATATGGATTTGATACCACCCAGTAGAGTGGGTGTGTTAGTTACACTAACCACCCACAGGCTGTGTTAGTGTAGACAGCTGGGCAATCGTGGCTCTGGTAAAGAGGTTGGTTGTGCAGACTTTGGAACCAGATCAGGATCCAAAATTCCCCTCAACTGGGGAAGGGATGGGGTGCCAAAACTCAACTCTGAAAACATCTTTTCCCCCTATGAAGAGCAACTGCTACTCACTGCACTGTGAGCTGAGAAAAGCTGGTAATCTCTGGGCAGACAAGCAGAGATGTGCTCATGTCTGGGGTCAGGTTTGCAATGGAGGATAGCATGGTTGGAGCACGAGGTGTGGCAAAATTCCTGGAGAAAATGTTCTCCAGTAATCCATGTGGGAGTTCCCGTGTGCCGCAGGCATTAAAGCAGCCCCCTCTGTGCAGGTGGGAGACTGGGCTGGTCCCTGTGCCATGGCCAGACTCCACACGCCTCTGGTTTTGTTACTCATGCCTTAATCTTTTTATTCCCTTGGGGAAACTCATAAAAGTAATGGTAAAATCTTTGGCAAGGTGATGGAAGGAGAGAGGAAGTGTGGGGGAGATCCCTGCCCTGGCTGCTGTGCCTCAGGCTGAGCTCACCCCTTCCCAGGGGCACCCATGCAGGGACTCACCCCTCTCCTTCCCTCAGCTCTGCTGGCTGATCAAAAACCTCCCCTGGAGAGAGAGAGACCATGGAAACCTCACCCAGAGCCCACCTCCAGTGTCCCCATGGGCTGCCGAGGGGCACTGCTGCAGAGACCAGCAGGGACCCTGGGGATGGGACCTTCTGGAGAGCATCTCCTGCACTGTGAGGCTGCACCATCCCTTGGAAAATGGGATTAGGGCAAATATTTATTTGCATCCCCAGACAAGAGCAGTGAGCTGCCGGGTATTTGATATCCCGGCAGGATTGGTCTCTGCCATGGGCAGCTAAGCCAGGGTGCTTAGCATCAGGAAATCCCTCACAGCACTGCAGCCTTTGAAGGCAAATGTGACCCTTTGATTGGCAGCCCTAAATCTGACTGGACTTAAAATAGAACCTCAACATCAGCTCTCTAAAAACTCAGCTCTCCTCGAGCTTCATTTTTTTGGCCCTGCTTAATTCTGATTTTGACGTACAGGCATTATAATTGGGCAATTTGCAAATGGAAACCATTAAAAAAAAAAAAAAAAGGCAAAATAAGGCTGTGCTATGGAGTGACAGCTCTGTGCTTACCCTGTTAGCTCTTTCCCTGGGCCATCAGACATGAGATGCTGTGTTGGCTGGGTTCCTACTCTCATCCAAAATGATTCTTATGCTCTGGTTTTGTAACAGGTATTTCAAGCAATGGTGCAAACAGGGGAAATTCCTGTCTCTGACCTGGCTGTTAGACACCAAACACTCGTGCACAGGTGTGTCCCACAGCTGGGAGGGTCTCCAGGCCACAGGCCACTTACATCAGTCTCACAGTAATGGTGGTGAAGCCTCATGCTAAGAGATCTCTTCTGTTTTTCTGCCTCCATTTCCAGCTGCCTACAGTATTTTTGATTGCTTACCCCAGCCAAAGAACAGTGAAATCCACATATCCTTCACCCCAGAGTTGGGAGTTTTTCACCAGTAATTAAACTGTCCCTTGTGCCTGCTTTGCAGAGCACCTCGAATCAGACACCTCACACTGCCAGCAGCTGCACATTGCAGGACATTGATGGCAAAGATTTGTTTCTTTGTTCGATTTTAATTATTCTGCTTCACTGCAAAATCCCTTCCAGTTATACCAGTATAAAAGCACTGGGTAAACAAAGCTGATTTTGCTTGTCTGATGTGTTGATGCCACCAATGGATTTTGCTGTGGTGAGGAGTTCTGCCAGTACAGCTGCACCAGCAGGACAGGCTGAGGGCAGGTGGCAGGAGCTGGATGTGCATCAATTGATTGGCAGCCAATACACTGCACGTCCTGCTCAGTCACTGCTGGCTCAGGAATGTGGTGAGTGAGGGTGTTTGCTGCCTGAGCCAGTATCCAGTGTGTTGTGCAAGGCATGGCTGATCCCTGCTGGTACCTAGAAGCAGGAACGTGTGGTGCCTTCCCATCACTGGGAGCACAGCGTGCCAGGGCAGTGTGTGTGTGTGTTTGTGGGCCTGTGCCCAGTTCCTATACCCCATTACACCCTGAGGTTGGGGGTTTTCCTCAGGGCACCCCACAGTGAGGTATTGCAGCACTCAAAGGCTGAGCTCTGTGTAAAACCCAGGCCCCCAGGCAGGCAGGGAGCCTCAGGTGGGGCTGTGCCCTGGGCTCTGGCTGTGCCCTGAGGGTCTGAGCAGCCTGGTTGGAGGAGAACCTTTTGCCTGACCATTTCTGCCACCTTGATTTGCATTCAAACACTTCAGAGTCATCTGCTGGGGAGCTGCCAGTGGCACACTGCTGCTCTTTGGGTCTGGGTCATGCACAGACACGCAGGGGAAAGAATTCCTCCCCTCACCTCCTTATCTCCCCAGGAGGAATGCAGTGCAGCCTTCATTCAGTGTGCACACACCATCTCCAAGAATAACCTTCTGAAATTACCTTTGTGGAGCTGGGGAGAGAGGGATGCTGAAGAGGAGCTGATGGTTTTGAGGGAGCTGGAGAAAGAGGGGAGCATAGAAATAGTTAGCATTTCTATCCTACTTTTTCCTGAAAATGCTGGTTCCCTTGCATCTCTGAAATGGCTCTTCAAAAAAGGAGGCCCCTTCTCCACAGCAAACAAGCTGTTGTATGGTCTTGGAAACCATTTTGTCCTGCCTGTGAGTGCAGTAACTCTTTGGAAGCCCAAGATGAAGTTTCCCTGTCTCCCCGCTCCGTGCCAGGCTCCCTGTCTCTGCACTGTGTCCAAGGGGCACACCAGGACCTGAGCTGTGATTCCTCCACAGTACCTGGGAATCAGAACTCATAAATTCCTTCACAATGCCTGGGAATCAGAACTCCCACAGCAGGACTCTGTTGGCAGTGTGTACAAGCCAATTTGCTGCTTGCCTTATGCACTTTACTTCCCTGTCTGTGGTTGTTTGTCTCTGCTCTGCTGTTGCAGGTTTCACTGCTGCTTTGGGCTGGTTCTTCTGCCCTGGTGGTGTTGACTTTATTGTGGAAAAATGTAGGGAGGCTCTCAGAGAAGCAATTATTTTGTGTAGTGGCTTTAGGCTCCTCATGTTTTGCTGCTTCCTTATCTTTCTGTTTCCCAAGAAGTCTTACAGATATTTCTTTATGTGTATGTTTAAATGCATGCACACCCATATATATGTATATATATATTTATGTATATACATATGCACACATATGGAGATGTATATGGTGGGACAAAGAAACTGTTGTTGAATTACTGCATTGAATTACTGTATACTGTGTCCCTGAAAATGAGTGTGTATTCCCTTCACCTATTTATTGAGAGGGGTTTTCACATGTATTTGGAGGAATTTTACCAGATGGCAGCAGCTGCAGCACTGATGAGCACAGTGCCCAGGTGAGCCCAGCACCACACAGCACTAGAGGTGTCTGGAACTCAATTCAGCTATGGATTTTTCGTACTTCTGAGGCAGCCAGACTCCACTCCTCCTCAGCCTTTTACCTGCCTGTGAAGAGGTGACAAGGTTGAAAAGAGTATTGTTGAAGCTGTGAAAGATCTCTGGGACAGGAGCATCTTGCCTTGAGGAGGTGATTAGTGTCCACTTGACCGTGGTGTCTGTCCCAGCTGTGGAAGGGCCTTTGGTTGGGAATGGCAGAGACATTGATGCTAGAGTGAACCTCCTCTTGTTCTAAAACACACAGCTGGTGTAGCTGCTGTCCTGGTTGTGCATTTTACTCTCAGTATTCCCTCTTTGACTGATGACAGCCACTGAAACCAGCATTTCCCATGTAGATGGAGGATTCTGTCCTCTCCAGCTGGCAGCAGTCGGTGTGGCCAGGGGGCAGCCCCTGTTGGCTCCTGTGCCAGCTCATGGGTGTTTTGCTGCCTCGAGCTGTTTGTGCTCTCTGGGGATGCTCCCTGGCCAGGGGCACGGCTGTGCAGGTGGCCATGGGACCCAGCCAGCTGATGGCAGGTGGGCACTACCCAAAGCCATCCCAGCAGTGTTTGCCCAGTGGCCCTGCACAGAGGGGTGTGCCCTGGGTAGGCAGAGCCCTCCTGCTCAGGCTTGCATCCCCAGGAGCACTGCGGGCTGCCTCTCCACGCTGCTGGAGCGCTGCCCACCCTGGGTTCAGGGCAGGAGAGCTGTCTGCACGCTGGGTGAGGCCCCTCTGATGTGCATGCCAGGAGCTGGATACAGACAGACAGCTGGATGAAAGGTGAAAGGTGTGGAAAATCCCCCCCGAGGGGCTGGGATTGAAGCCATGAAACCAAAAGCTCATGGAAACACTTAAGGCTCCATCTGGGGTAGCCATATTTCCCTCCAGAAGCAGTGGGAGTTGAGAGATCATAGGCTCTGACTCTCGTGGTGTTTCATTTTGGAGCAGCTGTGTGGTTTTGAAGCAAATTTCCTCATTGTCCTCACTCTCTGCACACTCTGTGGGTTGGCAGTGCAGTTTTTTGCATACAAACTGGGTTCATTTTGGTGGAAACCAGATCAGAAGTTCTGCCTGAGCTTGCACCAGATGTTCTCCAGCTGTGGAGGAGGATGTGGTGGATGAAAGCAGCAGCTGGTCCTCTGGGCTGCTGGGAACGACATGGATGTCTAGGGGCTTGGTCCAGGAGATTCAGCCTAGCTGGAAGTACCATCCTTGAGCAGCACCCATGGTGGGTGTAGGAGCCTCAAAACCAAGTGATTCAGCCAGCTGATCTCCTCTATCACACACAGGTCTTTGCTCCTGTAGGCACTGCCCCTGAGCTGATGTGACCTTGAGCCCTTGGTGAGTAGTGGCCTCAAGTGGGTGTTGAAGTTTAGCTCTCCAGGGACCACAGGTCATCTCCTTTGTGTCCCACACCTACAGCTGCAGCCTGGCCTGTGCTGAGGTGTTTGCAGGCTTTGCTCTGCCAGGGTGAGGGTCGAGTAACCCCCCTTTGTGGTGGGGTCAGCATGGGCCATCAGAACATTGGCTGCTATTTTACACAGGAGGTGTTTGAGAGAATGGCCAGAATGGTTTTCTTCCTCCACTTCTTGCTCAGCCCTCCATCAGGACAGATTCTGGATATTCCCTGGGGTTCCTGTGATCTGGAAAGTAATGGCAGCCACCCTGGGGCACCCTGGGAAGGACCTCTGCTGCAGAAGATCAGGGTGTGGGGACTGGGTTGGTCGCTGGAGGTGTTTTCCTGGTAGGGGCAGAGCAGCAGCACCTCGCTGGCTGCTGTGCTCTGGTTGTGCTGCACTGGGCTGAGCAGCCTGAGCAGGAGATGCACTGGGCCAGGGAATACTGCCAGGAGCACTTCCAAGCTCACTACCTTCAGGCTCTGTCCCTCAGCTGCCCCTGGCCCAGGCAGTGCAGCAGAAGCACCTGGTGAGGGCTCAGAGCAGGGCTGGATTCCCTGCAGCTGTCAGAGGAACAGCTGGAACAGAGAGCAGCTCTGCTCGGGCTCAGTGCCAAAGGTTCCCGCTCCTCCTTGTCAAGCTGGGGTATCATCTCAACCCACAGGCTTCCTGCATGAATCACTGGTGCCTGGAGTGGCCAGGAACCACCTCCAGCAGGAAGGGGCAGAGCCTGCTACTCTGATAGGGACATCCCCTCCCAGCCCTTGATAAGGGGCCAGGATGGGAAAAAACCTCTCATGAAAGCAACAGAGGGTCACTCCTCAAAACCAGGGCATCTCCCAGCCACAAAGCAATCTTCCCAAGCACAGCTTAGTGCTTTTATGTTACCTTTGTGTTTGCTGTTGGAGGATAAGCAATGCTTGGCCTGGGGGACACGAGCCCCTCATCAGTGGGGTGAGTTCAGACAGGGCTGGTGCTGTGCACTGAGTGTGCTGGGCAGTTTGGGTCAGGTAGGGAGATCTGGGTTGGCAGAACCATTGCTAACACAAGAATGGCAGGAGAGCAGTTGGGTGTGCCATGCCTGGTGGGGAATGTGCCTTGGAGAAGGCTGGGAGCAGTGGGGAGGCTGGGCCAGGCACTGCCTGCCCTGGGGAAAGGCTCCAGTGGTAGCAAAGGTATGTTTGCACAGAGGGACAGGGAACAGGCAAGTGCTGGAGTTGGGAAGACTGGAGAAGTGATTCATATGACAGTTGGTTGGAGAGGTGCTTTTCAAGTCCTGCTTCATCTCTTTAATCTGTGTAATCCCTGGCATCTCCCTGGTGCTTTTAATCTAGAGATCTCTGAGATGAATACAGTCATCGCCCCCAAGCAGGAGGCTGGAAAAATTCAGGTGCAGAGCAGGTGGAAGTGAGAGCTGGCACTAAAACAAGAGCAGCTGCCCACCTCTGTGCTGCTGAAACTGTGTCTGCTCTGAGGAGCCACGGGGCTACTGACACCGAGCCAAGGCTGTGGCTGAGCTCAGTGTGCTGGTGGGCTCAGGGCTCTCCTCTGGTGTCGTGGCTCTGGGGTGGAAAGCCTCTCTGCTGGTGGATTCTCACAGTCAAGGCAGGACAAAGCCCTGGACTCCTGCAGAGGTTTTCTAACAGGTGTGTTCATGAGGCCAGTGCCAAACCATGGGAGATGCCAGGAGCCACTGGTCTCCTTTTGCCCAGAGTATGTTGACAGCAATGTCTCTGGTTTGGAGAACCTGTCTGTGCAGGTGTTGCTTTTGTTGTGTTCAGTGACCAGACTGTTCTTCTATCACACCTATCAAATAACATCTCAGCACTTCTGAGGAGAACATGAGGTGATGTGATTGTTATCCCATGTGGATTGCTTGTTCTCACAGTCTCTCCAGTGGGAAGAGTACATATTTTAAAGTGCTTTGTGCTGTAATACCCATGTAGGCTAAGGAGGGTAGGGCAGGGGACAGAGAGGTTTGAGGTTAAGTGGTTGCTCCTGAGTGGTTTCTTCCCATAGTCCAGAGGGACCCAGGAAAGTCCCAGGTCCCACACAGGGAATACCTGCACTTGTTTTGGGAGCTGCTCTGTCCCAGGGAGCTCAGCCAAGGCTCCCCTTCCTCACTTCACCATCCTGCCTAACATTTGCTCTTCTCAACTGTGTGGAAGAGAAACAGCTTGAGCAGTGGGAGATGGTGCAAACATGGGAAGGTGCTTCTGGGGCTGCCAGTTAGCCACTTTCAGGATATGTCAATTGGAGTGAGAAATGTCCTACAGCAGATTCCTGCTGCTGTGATGGAGGAGGAGGAGGAGGCTGGGCAGGGAAAGAGGCAGAGAGGAGGAGGTTTGAAGAATTTCTGGTAAAGGAAGGGCCAATTTGGCAGTGGTTTCTCTTAGCCCAACTAGTCATTCCCTGCTGAGCAGTTTTCCAATAGCCACTAAAGCTTCTGTGCTGCCATTTCCCCTTGCCTCCTTGGAAAGGGATGCCGGAGAGGAGGCATCATTCCTATTTCTCCTCAATGGCATTTTGCAGAGCAGAATGGACAGTCCTTCAGCCCTGAAGAAGAGCCCTTTGAGCTGTTTCCAGAGGACCCAGTCTCTTTGTGGCAGTAGATGTGGGATTGATTGAAGAAGTCCATTTGCTTGGTGGTGTTAGACGTGGAAAACTTGATGGAAATGTTCTCATACAATATTTAATTCCAAATATGTGGTAGGATTTCTGCAATTTATGATACCCAATGCAGGAGCCATAGGAGCCTCTTGGAGCTGAGTGTTCAAGGCTCTGGTAGGTTTGTGGTGATGCCTCAAGACATGTTCTCACCAGGACTTTGACTTAGAGAGGAAATATCTCAGCAGTGCAGAACTGATCCAGGGGCTGGCTTCTGCTGCATTATTCTTGAGTGTGTGAAAGGTCTGAAAAATGTGACAGACTTTGGGTTAGGTCCTCCACACAGCATTGCTTCTCATGAGATAAAATGTGAGCATGTCCCTCTAAGACAGGAATGCACATGCTGGAAGCTGTGGGATAATGGCATATCTAGAGGGAAAGTGAAGTCTTTGGTGTTCTGCTGATGGTGGGTTTGTTTTCATTTTCCTCCCAAGAGGATCCCTTCTGCCAGTGATCTGCAAGCACTCACAGCCATGGCAGCGTGGTTCAAAGCAGTTTGAAAACATCTGAATTGCCTTTGCCACTTGCTTGGGAGTGCAGAGGATGAGGAGCCCCTCCAGGCCCTCTGCAGAGGTCACACTGGCAGCACAGAGTCTCCTTTTTGCCACAGTGAGCACTCAGCAAAGAGGTCAAGTGAAGACAGAGCTCATTCCCTTTTTCTATGCTGTGCTCAGCCCACTCGGGCAGTGATGAGCAGGGGCTTCACACCACTCCTAAATCCCAAAAGCATTTTGGCCTTAGGAACTGGCCACAGTCACTCAGGGTGGCTGTGGTACCCTTAGGCTGGGAGGAGGGAAAGGGCAGGGATGCTCAGAGGCCCCAAAGGTTGTGTGTGTCCAGGAGAAGACAGCATGGCAGGGCCCCAGGTTCTCCCACATACTGATGGAGCTCTGTACTTTCCTAGTGGGAAAGGGTTTGGTCCTTTTTTTCTGAGAAATAAGTGAGAGTTTTCCTCTTGGTTTCCATGAGAGCAGGTCTGGGAGTGAAGTTTATATAAAGGGCCGGTTGTACGTGTGGGTGTTTTGTTCACCTGGGCTGATGTTGCTATAAACATCAGTGATTGCTTTGTATTGAAAGCATGTGAGGGTCCCGAGGCTCGGGTCCAGCCTTCCCCACATCCCTGTGTACACAGCAACTGATCTCTGCTTTTAATTCTCCATTCACAAATACATGCCTAGAACAGCGCTTTGGCAGGGGACAAAGCCCAGCTCTGCTGCTGTCCCAGCCCTGCCTGTGCTGGGGAGATGTGATGCATCCAGCAAACAGGTCTGTCTGGCCATGCCTGAGCCCAGGAATCTGGGCTGGGTGCTTGTGTTGGCTGTTTTCAGCCTGCACGTGAGGTGTCTGTGCCTCCAAACCCTGTCTGGGCCTTGGGAACGCAGTCCCACTGGGAATGGGGGTGCAGCCTGCTCTGAGTGCTGGGGATCCATCCCTGGGCTGGGCTGTGGCACCTCTGGCACTCCAGAGACACTGATGCCACTGGTGCCTGCTGCAGATGTGAGAGCAGCATCTGTCTGGGCTCTGCTGCTGTGTCCAGAGCCTGTGTGAGGGGCAGCTCCCATTCCAGCTGCCAAGGGCTGTGCTCTCCACTCTGCCCTGCTCTGCCCTGCTCTGTTCCTTCTCCTGGGGAGAAAATGGGAACAGCTGGCAGTGCATTTTGGGGTTGTCAGTGGAGAGGTGCTTATATTGAAGAACAAAGTATTATTGCTCTTGTACAGTCCTGGCTTTGGTGAAACCAGATGATTTGAAGCAAATATGGAGTTCCTTTGTCAAACGTAATTAGAAGCTGAAATTCATGTATTCGAAGTAATGAGTAGTGAGTAATCCTCTGCCTTTCTGAAGAAACTTTTTCTTTCTCTTTTTTTTTTCTTCTTCTTTTTTTTTTTTTTTTTTT
>VWYP01027259.1:136047-152854 GCA_013400435.1 Pycnonotus jocosus | reverse complement strand
TTTTTTTTTTTTTTGTGAAAACTAGTGACTCACAGTGGATTCCTGCAGTACTGGTTGGATAAAGGACAAGGTGATCATATAAAAAGTCACCATTGGTTTGAAATGAAGGCAGTGAAAAATTAGTGTCTCATACTAAAACTGTCACTGGAGATTGTTGGCCAAGTATTGCAGTCTCACTTTCCTATTTTTAAAACTCTCTCCCCAGCTGTGGTGTGACCCTTCCCTCCACACCCACAACAGAAAAAAAGCCCTTACTGATTAGAAACAGGAAATAATAAAACTCACTAACCACAAAGTATTTTCAAAGACACAAAAGAAACAAGCAGGGATAGTGGAAATAGATATTTCCCCCTGATCCCCTTTCAGCACAGTAACCATAGCTAATAATTATAGTCACTGGGGATTTACAGCTTTTAGAGGGAAATGTATGTTTTTAAGATGATGCTGTCAAACTGTAGTAAAATATTTTCATCACAGTCTCTCCCAGCATAGCAATAAGGTGGCCACGAGTGCCATGAGATGCATTGCTGACACCATCGTGAAGTGCAAGAGCACTGCACCCAATCTGGGGCAGGGAGCTGCTCTCCTTCCTGGCCACACTGGTGTGCAGTGGGTGCAGCTGTGGGGGCTCTCATGGGTTGGGGTTTTTATCTAAACTCGGCAATATTTGTGGCAGTAAACTGGGAAGGTCTTTAATGTCTTTTCTCTGCCAGCGTTTTCCAGTTTTCTCTGCATGATTGGTTTCTCTACCTCTGGGTGTTCTGTGTGCTTCCCTGCCGAGGTTTGCTTGGGGTGGCCCCACCTCCCACCCTCCTCCGGACCTTCGCAGTGGGTGACGATGATGACGATGATGATGTGTATTCTTCACATTAGTGATCACTCCTAAGGGCCCCATCAGCAAAGGGGGAAGTCTTCATTTTCAGGCAGAGGGTGGAAACTGAGGTTGAGGTTTGTGCAATTCTCGATCTGTACAATTCTGTCTTTACCTGACATCTGGCCTGCCTTGCCTCCTTGCAACCAGGTGTAGGCCAGTTGTTTCTCCTGCCACCTTCATGCCACTGCTCCTAATGGCTCTTCGAGAGGGCTGGATAAAAGGGAAAGCTTCACAGAAAAAGATGCTGAAGCCGGAGGTGCTGGGCTTCGCTCCTTCAGCACCTCATCAAATGATCTCGCTGCATAATGAGCCCCTCTGAACTGCGCGACCATTCATTAGTATGCGCCGTGTTTGTTTAAGAGCTCCCTGCTCTTTTATTTCTGCTGTGAGCAACTTTTAACTGCCTTTGAGATGAAAAACGGGCACCAGATGTTGCCGGCAAGCGAGCAGATTTGTGCCAGTCTCCTCGGTCCAATTCGCAGGGAATTTTACCTCCTGCCCTCTAGATGATCCTTGTGATTCAGTTATAAGTAAAAGCTAAAGCATCGACCCAGGCTGATAAACCCAGCTCCCTGTTTCCTTCGTAACTTTTAAAATGTTCCTGTCATCCAGGCAATGCTGCCCACCTGTGTGGTGAACGCTGCTTTCCCACAAAGTATCAGGTACAAACCCCAAACCAGCTCTTTCAACTGCATCAGGGAAAACTGTTTGTGAAAGAAGCAAACAAACGCAGATGCTCAAACAGTTTTTATTCAGAGCACATGGGACAAGGTTGGGAGAAATGTCAGTCGTTATCTTCAAAAGGTTTATTTAGAACTTTTAGTTATGGAAACAACAACAACAAAAACCCTAAACATAAGTATATGTAACATATATACACACACACACACATGTACTCACAAGTTTAAGAGCAATGTCAGGATGTCTGTGTGGCTGGGAACAGCACAGAGTGAGCAACCCAGAGAACATTTCTAAACAGCCTAAAAAGTCCAGACCAAGTCTCTCCCTTTTTCTCTCTCTTTTTTCCTCTTCTAATCATTGCAGCATTTTTACAGGACTCAAGTCTGGAATCTCCTACACTGCACAGGGATAGCAATAAAAATACAAAGCAGAAGAGACAAATCGCTTACCCTTTTATCCAACAAAGGGATCTCAGTAACTTATGAGATCTGAAAGGTAAATTTGATGCCAGAGAGGGTCCTTGTTTATTGTCTTGTGGTTTTTTTTATTAATAGAAAGTTAATTATTTTAGAATGTAAGACAAGAAAACTATACAATTATTATACACTAAAGATCATGAGGGGATTCTATACAATAATTTAGATGTATTAAATAAATTAAAAAAAAATAGCAGCCTTCTACAATGCAGGCTCACATAGGTTTACTTCGGCTTGAAGTACCCAGGTCTTTAGTACACCTACAGGAACAGATTTGCTCCACAAGTGTTTTAAAGAAACATATCTATAAGATACATAAGTAAGAGTGTCTAAGGTTAGGACAAAAATTGAAAACACACTTTACCACGGTCTCCACATATCTAATGACCCCATTCTGGGGCTGTTATGGGAAAAATTTGGCTGCAGAACCTGTTTGGGAGGTGCAGCATCAACCTGGTTGCAAACCGACAGCGAGGGCAGCTGGCAGGAATTTTTGGAAGCTTGCTTGTTGTCCGCAGGGTAGAGGCGCTCCTGTGACGGGTTTGTGCCTCGAGCGCTGCCCTTCGGGCTCAGGGGACTTTTCTGCACCAGGAGAGGCTGCTGAGCCGGGCTCAGAGACCTCAGGGCTGCTTTGCAGGTGTCGTCCCCAGACCTGGGCAGGGATTTGAGCAGGTGGTTGAGGAGGCGCGCCCCGAGGGTCTTGTCCATCCACTCGCAGGTGAGCAGCAGGTTGTGCACCTCGTGCATGCACTGGATGTAGCCGGTGCTGTACCTCTGCTGCGCCTCCAGACCCACCTTGGAGTCAGCTGCGGGGTCAGGACACAGAGAGGGGGCGGTGAGCGGGTGACAGTGACCGGGTGGTCGCTGCTGAGGCCACCGCGCTTTACCAGATGCTTTGTTTGCGGGGGGAGGGCGAGCAGGGTGTGATCCCTGTGCCCTCTGCCCGCCGCCGAGGGGAAACTGCACCAAAAAAGCAGGAATCGGCTCTGGAAGGAGCAAACACCTTCCGCGGATTAACCAGAGGCCGGCTCCATCTCCCCATCTAGTGGAGAAAGACAAACCCCGGCAGCAGCCCGGACCTCGGCCGGTTTGAAAGGTGCTTGTGCCAGTGGATCAAACCTGCTGGCATAGGGAAAGGGAGCGGGCACAGGGCAGGGGACCGGGAACACGCTAAGGGAGCAGGCACTCACCCAGCATCTTGCTGCTCTGGATGTTCTGGAGGTGCTTCACCGTCATTTCCAGGATGTCTGCCTTTTCCAGCTTAGACTGCTGATAAGGAAAGAGCGCAGCAGTCAGAGGCAAAGAAGGGGTTTGCACCATGCCCAGTTCCTCTAAAGATGAGGCATTTCCCTCCCTCCCTCTTCCCTCAGCCCAATTTCCCACCAGAGAAGGACAAAAAGCAGTGTAAAATGAGCACTTACATCCAGGTGAAATGCACCCACAACAGTCTCCTTCAGCTGGTCTAAGCAGTTATTAATCCTTTCCCTTCGCTTCCGCTCAATGAGGGGTTTCCTTAACTGGCAGAGAAAATGAGCAGGAAAAATTGCAGTTGATATTTTCATTTCCTCTCCATGCTGCAGCTCAGCAAGGGCAGAGCCCCCCGTGGCCTGTGTGAAGGCAGCACAGGGTGGCACAGTGCTCAGCAGGGACATGTTGATGTGGATGGAGTGTGTGCCAGCTCCAGCCATGGCCTGTCCCTGAGTGGCATCACCTCTCCCTTCTCCCACACCCAATCATCTCAAACAGAGAAACTCATTTCACCCGATCGAAACAGAGACAAGGCATAGAAAGGAAGCAGAAAAACCCCTGCATGAGTTAAACTCAGAGAAAACATCTTTCTAATAGGAGAAAAAGCAAACAGACAGCGTTGCTGTGTCCTGGAGGCAGTGGCCTGCCACCCCTCATTCACATGCCCAGTGCAGGGGACATTTACCTTCCTCTCCTCCTTGGTGCTGGCCACCTTGTGCGTGCCCGTGCTGGTGGTGGCCGTCATCCTGGTCCAGGCAGCCGGCCCGGCTCCGGCAGGACGGAATGGGATGGAAAGGGAAGGGATGGGAAGGGAAGGAGGCACTCGGGCAGTGGCTCGCTCCCCTTCCAGATGGGCTCTTTGCTGCTCCGCTGCTCCTCGGCTGTATTTATAACCCCGAATTAGCATCTGAAAGGCAACTTTCCTTGGCGGGACTTCTTTTCCCACACGAGGGGTCGAGCCCGGAGGTTTGTGGCCATCAATCAAAGCTGACAGGTCACTGCTTCTTTTCAATGACCACGCCGGCCCCCCCAAACGGCGACAGATGTCCAGCCTCCGACGCTGGGCTTTGGAGGGGTCTTTTGTTCGGGAAGAAGGGAAGGAAAATGGGCGCGCTCGGAGCAGCTTGCACGGCTCCTCGTTCGATTTGCACAGATTCCCAGGGAGGGACACAATAGCCGAGAAGCGGTTGAATTACACCTGGGAAAATGCCTTCTACTCATCTTTTTCTCCTCTATCTCCTTGAAGCGATGCCTATTTTTACCTGCTAACCTGACCCCAGTAGTTTCACATCATTGTAACAGCCTCTTAATTTAATAGTAGAGTGCTTCAGCTAGGAGTTCCTGCTCCCAGGGATTATTATTACAAGGAAATGATGATCGATTAAAAACTGTTGACAGCAGACACCTGAAGGAAGGCTGTTTCCATCACAGAAATCCTCTAGGGAAAACATGGGAACTTTATTTACCTCCTGGGAACCTGAATTATCTGTTGCACCTGGGTGGATGTAGGAAATATGTAGCTCTTCTCGTTTTTGGCCACTCTGCAGAATTTAATATCAAATTTACAGGGTACTGAAGATACAAACAAACCTAGAGGTGAGTTAGTCCTGTGGGAGCTTTACTTCTTTGGTTTTTCCCCCCATGCTGCAAGGCCTGGGTGGCTTTGTGAAGAAGGGGGCTTGTCTGTTTGCTCCTCTGCAATGCTGCTGCAGGACAAGAGGGGCCTTTTGAGGAGGGGTGGGGTGAGAACACACTTTTATTCTTCCTCACTTCTGCCTGGCTTGGAGGAGAGTATGAAGGTGTTTTTCATGACCTTGCATTTGCTTTCTGAAGCTGCTTTGCTAATAAGCAGGATTTGGCAGTGTCCTGTTGAGTCCCACAGGTGAAGAAGCCCTTTGGATTGGTGTCGAATGTGTCACCTTATTGAAGTGGAGAGGAAGCAGCTGCAGTGGTTTGGAAGCACTGCAAGCCCTCCCAACACACTATGGGATTTCCCAGCTCCTGAGAAAAAAGGAAATATTTTTATTCAAATAAATAAAAAAATAATAGCAGCATTCCACCATGCAGGCTCACATATGTTTACTTCGGCCTGACGTACCCAGGTCTTTAGTACAGCTACAGGAACAGATTTACTCCACAAGTGTTCTAAATAAACATATCTATAAGATAGATGGTGCCATGGCTGCAGAGCCCTCTCCAGCTCTGGGTGGGGACATACCCCAGTGACAGCAGCGAGGACATCAAGTTGTTCCTTGCTCAAGCACCGTGTGGGTGTGACAGTGTTTGCTGGTGTGTCAATGCAAACATACCTGCAGCACGTCTGCACACCTTGCTGCCTGGGCTCAGCACCAAAACATGTCCCCAGCCATGGGATCTGGCAGGCAGAGGCTGTTTGTCTGTCACATGGAGAGCTGGGGTGCACTCACTTGGTTTTATAAGTGCCCTACTTGGCAATGGCCTGGGACCAGCTGGGGTGGTTGTTGTGCTGGGAGAGGAGGGTTGGGAGGGGAAGGTTAATGACTTATCCTTCATGCCAGGTAAAGGGGTGGAATACTTATCTCTGGTGGGCTGCCTTTAGAGACAGCAAAAGGAGATCCCACTGCCCCATGCAGGAGGGCCTCACATCAGCCAGACCAGGCTGCTCATCAGTGAAGGCTCTTTTGGTTTTCCAGGCTTTTTCCAGCCCAAGGAAATGGATTATTGCTGGTATTTATAAAAGGTGTAGCTGAGGCATCTGCATTGCCACATGATTCCAGCAGCTGGGCCTGGAGGAGGTGGTGGCTGGGCTGTGGCAGAGCACACTGTGTTTTCTGCCCAGGCTGGCAGTGTTTGCCCATCTGCCTCCACCTTGTGCAGAGAGCAGCACCTTCCCAGGGCACTCAGGGGGAAGCTATGATCACCTCAACTCCTGGCCCAGCAGAGTATGACAGGGGTGTCAGCAAATTCAGAACTACCCAAAAGCTCTGAAAAGCATGTCCTGTGCCTGTTGGCACTGCTGCAGGGTGCAGCCCCCATGTTGGTGTCCCCCGAGGCTGGCCAGCCCCCAGGAAAGATCTCTCAGGTGTCTGTGATGGCAGCACCTCCTTCCTCACCCCTTCTCTCCTCCTTGGCCTCCACTGGCGGCTGCTGCCCCATCCTCCCTCCCTCCCTCCTGCCCCTTTGTCCTGCGAGCTCCGGGGCTGTCCCCCGGGACCACGAGGCGAGCTGGTGGCCGGGGGGACACCGGGCTGGGAGGGGAGGCCAGGGCAGCGTGGTGGCCTCGGTGCCCAGCCCCAGCCCGTGCCCAGCCCACGCAGGGCATCATCTGAGCCCCTTCCTTGGCCTGCCCACGGGCATCTGCTGCGGGTGAGCTCATTTCAAGGTTCATTTGTAAGACAGCGTCGCAGTGAAAAAGAAGAGCAGCTCTCGCTGTAAACAGTTATTTTACACCTCTCAGTCACGGCAAAAGCCTTTATTTCGGAGGCGGGGGGTGCGGGCGGGAGAGCTGCCCTGGCTTTGGGCAAGGCTGACATCTGTGCCGGGGATTGTAGGGACCCAACAGCCCCATGCAAATGAGCATTACAGGAGCTTTCTGCGAGTTCCCGCTTTCCTTTTGCCTTGCCACTGCCAGGTTTCTCTGAAAAGGGGATTCTCCTTTGTAAACAAAGCCTCTCTTTTTTTCCTGGGCTTTCCAGGGAAGAAAAAAAAAAAAAAAAAAAAGGAAAAGAAGAGGGGTGGGGNNAAGAGAGAGGGGTGAGCGCTGCTTAGAGTTTTCTTTTTCTGCTATTTGTCTACATTTCACACCCCGGAGAAAGAAAACAACTTTCAACATCTGTTCCTGCAGTTTTTAAGAGGGAAAGAAAGGCTCTTGAAAAGGGGGAAAGCGTGGCAGATGTTGGCAGGTTCCCTTCGGCGCAGATGTCTTTGCTCCGAAGAAAACTTGGAGCGGGGCCGGGCGGCGCGGGCTGCTCTGACTCGGGACACGCGACTGCCGAGCGGGCGGGGGACGTGGGAAAGCGCCGCCGAACAAAGGGCCTTTTGCAAACCAACCTGAGAGCCGTGAACAATCTCATCACCAGCAGAGAAATGGTCAGCAGCCCCCGGCCCCGCCAGGGAGGGCTTCGGGGCAGCCGGTGGCCACGGGAGCGCGGAGTTGGAGCGGGCTGCAGGCGGGAGTGTCCCTGCCTTGCCCCCTGGCTGCTCCCTCGGGGGAGGTGCTGTGGCCAGGGACATCCTCCCCGAGCGGGCTGGGGGGACTGGGCTGCCCCACACAGCAGCAGAGGGGATGGAGAGCAGGTACTGCCGGCCACCTGGGCTGCCCCACACTGCGGACAAGGCAGCACCAGAGCTGTGGGACAGCAGGGATAACTTTGATTAGGCTTTTTAAAAAGAGCTTCTGCCAAGGTCACAGTCATAATAAAAAGCCTCCAATCCTATTGATTATGGCTTGTTGAAATAGCCTCATGAAACTGACTTTGGTAGGAAAAAAAGTTTATTTTAATGAAAGCAAATTTTTTGACAGAACTTTTAATTCCCCTTCTTTCTGGCTGACAAAATAATTTAAAATAAGTTTTTGCCATGAAAGCTGGTAATATTTCTGCTTAGGGGCTTCACAGGAAACAAGTGAGAAGCCCAGAGAAAAAAGATGCTTAGCTAAGATAATTCACATAAGAAAGTAATTAATTTGAAGATTTTTTTTTTTTTAATGCTAAAGCTGAGGAGCTCTGTGATTGTTCCTCTAATTCCTGCAATTTTTGGTCTGCTTCATCTCTGTCCCAGTGCATTTTCTCTGGGTTCTGGGCAGGGCAGAGCTGCTCCTGCCAGCGAGGCTGCCATGTGCCAGGACAGCTCTTCCTCCTCCCTGCTCAGGGCTGGAGGGGAAAGCCAAGTGAGTTGAGCAGTGTTGTGTCTTTGGAGGCCAAGCAGAGGGGCAAGGAGCCCAAACCCCTGCTGGGGTGCCAGCTGTGTTCCCCCTGACAGCAGAGCCCTTCCTGCAGGGCAGTTGGGAAGCAGGAGGCATCTCAGCTGGGCTGAGGAGCTCCTTGTGCAGGAAGGATCCTGCACATCACCAGAGACCAGTGCACCCACCCAGGCTGGTCTCTCCCGCCCTTTGCAGCTTGGGGTGACACTGTGGACACCAACCCAGAACCTGATAGGACTAACAAGGGACCTTGTGCAGTACTGAGGCAGCCCCGAGTCCAACCTCGGCCCTGGCTGGTTAATGAATGGCCTCGTTAAGGCAGCTCAGCCTTTTGCAGGGATGGATTTGCTGTGGGAGAGTGGGAGGAGAGCTGGGCAGGTGTTCCTGAGCACTCCTCAATCTTTTGATCGCCCTTGTTTTCCAGGCTGGAGATCATCCACGCTGGATTTGTCCCCCTTTAGGAGACTGCTTGCACCTGGTCTGGGCTGTGTCTGCTGGCTGGCTGTGGGGCTGTGGGTGCCTGGCCCCAGCAGTGCCAGGGAGGCTGTCAGAGGGAGGGAAAGGGGTCCTGCTCCAGGGGTCCTGCCAGCCCATCACTCCCATGTGTCTGTGGGTTTGCTGGGGCTGGTTTTATGATAGCAGCTCTGCTTTCACCATGTGATGTGAGCTTTGGGAAGCCAGAAGCAGTGGGCAGGGTAAGGTGGGCACAGTGGCTGCTGCCAGCACAGGCAGTGGGGTGGCCCCGATGTGCAGGCACAGGGCTCCAGGCCCTCCTTGCCATGAACAAACACTGTTCCAAGGACAGGCTGTGTTACAGGGGCTTCACTCACTCTGAATAAAGAGGGTTTTGTCCAGCTTTTTCAGAAGGTCGGTTCTGGCTCAAGATAGAGGTTTCAAAATGAGGAGTAAAGCTCTCCTTCAAAATGTTTAAATCTGGATGTTTCTCAGTAGCTGCAGCCCCCAAGCAGCCTGTGCTGAAGCCCTGCTTCACCAGGGCTGTTTTGCTGCCGAGATATTCCAGCAGGGAGGAATGTGAGGAGCAGCAGGACGTGCCAGCATAGTGACTGGACGTGCCGGGTCCGGAGGGTGCAGGCGGTGCCTGGATGGGCAGGCAGGCTGGCTGGCTCCCGGCACACAGGCTCCTCAACCACAGGCTCTCAAGGATTACTCACTGCTGCATGGCCCGGGGGGACCTGGGCTACGTCTCCAGGCTGGCCTCAGTGCAGGATGTTGGACCTGCCATGTCCCATCTCAGCTCCGTGCAGCAGCCTGTGCAGGAGGAACGCGTGTCCTGCAGCCCGTCCAGGACAGGACAGTGCTGGAAATGGGTTGGTCAGAAAAGCAAAGGATGATTTATCTGTTCTTGGGATGTGGGGAGCAGCATTTGCTGTGTTGAGGGGAATGGGGTGAGAGCACAGCCCCAGTGAGCAGACACCACCCACGATGGGCCATGGATCCAAGAGCACCATCAGAGCTTGCAGTGAGGGAAGCCATGGCTGTGCTGGGGAAGGCTTTTTCCAACACACCCTTTGTGTTGGAACCCTTGGGGATGGAGTGACACTGCATGTACCAGGTCACCGTTTTTGGCAGAGGGCTGGGAGGGATGGGGTTTGTGGCTGGGTGAGTGTTGTGTGGAGAGTGGGGAAGAGGCACAGGGCATCTGGCAGGTGAGTTTGATGTCTGTGGTGGGTGAGTGGTGGCCTATCAAAGCCTGCCCATGGTGTGGGCAGGGGAGGAGTGAAGTTGGGAGTTCACCTGCTCTTTCTGATACAGGTGGAGAGAGAGAAGTCATATATGGCATTGGACAGTGCCACATGAAGTATCTTCACCACAGAGCAAGTCCAGCTCCAAAAGTAGCACTGAACATCTGGAAATCTGTTGACATCTCTAAATCCATATCCTTTACTGAGTGCACCAAACCTCTCTGGCCCCAGCTCAGCCTCCTGGGTACCAGCTGGCTCTACCATCTTTGGGAGTGAACTCCTGGGATAGGAAATAATTACAAGGCTGGTACCAGCTGAGTAATTCTCAGCTTTTCTTTCACACACCCCCATCCAGCCTTCGTGTTAAGGATCAGCTGATGCTCTTGCCATTGCTCAAGCTGTCTCTTGCCTGGCAGGTTAGCAGCGCTTCAGGCCCCACAGGAAATCTTATCTGCTGCTTCTCAGCCAGAATGCTTGAAACACAGCTCCTGGGCCAAAAGCACCTTATAGGAAGCAGAAGATCTGATAAGCTGTGTGGGTGGTGGCAGGCTGTAAGGGTTAGCCCCTCGCCTATGCTGAAGAGGTGGGACAAGAGAGAAGAGCCAGGCTTCAAGAAGAGAGCAGAGGGGACTTTGAGGGACCATTCAAGGAGAATGCTTGAACTTTCTTTATGCAGCATGCCTTGAGTTACTTCATTCAGGAGGGCAGTGCTGGACGTTCTCACACTCTGTGTGAGATATGTCATTCAGGAGAGCAGTGCTGGGTGTTTTCACACTCTGTGTGTGTGAGATGTTACCAGATGTCACCTGATAACAAGCCTGGTCTGTAACGGACAAAGGACTTGGTTTTTTCAGTAAGCTTCACTTTCACAGCAGCAGGGATGCCTGACTGCCCACAAGTTGGAACCCCAGGCTCAGCACCCTGTACCCCAGCCCTGCACATCCCACAATGCAGCCCCTGCACTTCCCACACTGCCTGGTTCTTCTCAGTTTCTCGGTTCTTGAGGCTGCAGAGTGATGTGGGTAAAGATTCATCTTTGTGAGAAAAAGATCTCTTCTGTGAGTAAATGTGGCTTTTGTGCCAGCCTGGCCACACGCCAACGCTTGCGTTCTACGGCTCATGTGTGTACGTGTGCTGTCACCACATCCTGAGCCCTGACACAGAGCCCCTTGTCAGCATCAGCGGGGCAGCCAGCCTGTGCTCTGCAGGAGGAGTGACCCCTGTGTTGTCCTGGGCCCTGTGTGCTTGGGCTGCCCACAGGGGCACTGGCCTTACCAGCAGCATTCCCCACCTGCTGCCCATTCCTGTTGCTGCAGGGCTGCGATTGCAGCACCCGAGCAAGTGGGGAAATGCTCCCTTGGGTGTTTGGCACTTGGTGGTTCTGTCTTGGCACAGCCTGGCTGCTGCTGTGACAGTGGAAAACAGGAGGGTTTAGGGGGAGAAGGCATGAGCTGCAGGGTCTCTGGTCTGTGTGAGCCAAGTCCATCCTGGATTGTGTATGAAATCTCATTATGTTCTCTAAGATTTATTTTTTAATCTGTATTTTTGTAACTAATTTTTTACCAATTAAAGCAAAAGGTTTTATATGATTTTGGTTTTGTTTATGAACACTGTCTGCTTTAAACCAATTCTCCTCTTCAATTTCTTTACTTTCTTCCCCCTCTTCAGGTATATCTAGGAGACTGTCCTTTCTTACAGGGATGAGCCTTTCTTATTGCTGTGCAGGAACCAAAAGGTGTACGAAGTCGGGCTAGCTCTTGGGGCACAGTCACTTTGGGGTAGGAAATCCATGGCCCTGACAAGATGAAGAGCAGCCAGGAGCTGTGAGAGGGTGGATGATGCTCCACGGACTGGTTTGGGAAGAAGAAAAGCAGAGTTTGCACTTGTTTTGGCTTCTCCATAATGAGGCCATGTAAAATAATAACAAAACCCCCACTGTCACAACCCTTTTTTCTTGCTTATTTTGAACATTAGGGGCTGTGTGCTGGCTTTGCTCTGTCAAAAAGCAAAAGAGGCCACGAGACACCAGTTCCCTGAGGAGTTTTCCAGAAGAATACCTGTGATCAGCTGGGTGTCTTGTTGTGTTTCAAAGATGATGTTTCATCCCATTCCAGGTGTGTCTGTACACACGTGCAGAGAGCAACACCCTCTCATACCTGCACACAGAGAGTTTTCAGGAGATACAATTTTGTGGCCCTTTTCCAAAGCCGTATCTGACCCTGAATGTTGGGACAGCAGAGCTCTGGAGTCCACTCTTCATTGGGAGCCAGGAGTCCCCTCAGGAGAAGGAGGAGAGGTGCAGAAAAGCTTTAGAGGGTGTCAGGAAAGGTTGTGTATGTATTTGCTGGTGTTGTCAAGTAATGTGACAAGGGCTCCCGCGCTACCTGAGCCTGAATCCAGCTGCAGAGCACCACTAAGCCGGTGCCTGTCACAGGTTTCTGCTGTGAGAGCTAATTAATTCATTTCTGCAAAGCCCTTTGAAGGGGTAAAGGGGTAAGCAAGTGCATAGCAGCGTTATCCAGAGGCTGTGAGCTTCAGAGTTTAACAGGCACTACTTAAATATGAACTGAGTTAGTCATCTTGTAATTTCTTTAAAATGTGAAAGAATAGGGAAAGCATTTAAAAAAAATAACCCAACAGTCATTTTCAGCAGTGTTCGCAGCCTTGTGTCTTTGTGCATGATTTGGGATTCTAAGTGTATTTGCTTCCAGTTCTATTGAGTTTAATGGCTGTATTTGACTGGTTTTTTGTGTATGGTGTTTTGGTTTTTGGTTTGATTTTTTTTCCACTCAGGAAATACATTCTACAGCAGTATTGGGTGACTTCTTGGGGTGACTTCACTTGGGGTGACTTCTGTTACTTCCTTTCATGTTTGCCATGCTGATGGAAACCTGGTTTTGGCTTTACTAGTAGATCCTCCTTGGAATGCATGATGTGATTTACAGATAACTTTCAATTGTTCCACAGTAATAAAAAGTTTATTAAAATGTCTTGTTCTTCAGGAAAGGAATTTGCAACAGATTTTGTTTCTATGATTTTTGAGATAATTGTTTTTCTTTTCTGACAATGTTTACATGCTAACCCTTGGATCTTGTGGTTTGCTATGATGTTTTTAAAATGTGTTCTGATTCTGAAATGGAACCTTGAATTAAAGATAAATCATGGAATCTTCATGAGGAAAAATCTCCTAACTGATTATGAAAGACAATTACATTTAATTGTGTTTTCTACTGTAAATGGGATTTTGAGGGTGTGAGTCTGCTCATTATGTATTAATTGAATTAACTGAAAGGTAGAAAAATACCCACAGATGTTTCTTTGAGAAAAGCTTTAGGAGTCTGCAGTGAATGTCTCCAGGCAGTAACGGGAGAAATGCAGTTTCAGGAACTGTCAGAGGCACTTGTGAAACCTGGTGATTAAATTCAGCCTCTGCAGCTTGGTTCAAAGTCCATGGAAAGACTCTGGATTCTTCTTCTGCTGAACTTTAAACAGAAGAAATTCAGCATAACTGCAGTTGTCCCTACTTCGAGTATTTCCTCCCTGAAGCCTTTCTGCTGAAGCACCTTGTCAGGAGCGCAGGCTCTGCTCTGTGAATCACACCACTCCATGCCCAGTTATAACATTAACTGGCTGCTGGTTCTGTTCTCCCCTCCTTGTGTGTTTCTCCAGACAGCTGGCAAGACCACCCAGAGTACTTTTGGAGATGATTGGTTTTTTGATTTTGTTTTTTTTGAGATGGTGTGTGTCAGATGGCCATGGAGGTGGCAGAGCCCCTCCGTCCCATGGCGTGGGTGGCACATCCACAGCACAGGAGTTATTCCAGGGCTCCTTGTCCTGCTCCCAGCACAGCTGGAGCTCTGTACAAACGGGGAGCTCTCAGCTGTGACACCCCCAGAACAACCTGGGGCTGTGGGCAGGGACACCCCAAAGTGCTGCAGGGGCTGTGGGGACACTGTGGGGACACTGTGGGGGACACGAGAGGCGCTCGGGGCCTGCTGGCACGGCAGGAGACTGGGGCAGAGGAGGGAGCACCCACCAAGGGAAAGGGCACTTCTGTCTTTATCTAAAGGGCACTTGTGTCTTTATCTTCTCATGTGTCCCACGGAAAAGAGCAGATAAAGAGACAATGGCTACGGGGCCTTGTGCAGAGCTGAGGGTGGCTGGCCCTGGAGAGCTGCCATGGCATTCCAGGAGGGAACCTGCATGAGATGAGGCCTGAGGGGAGAAAACAGGAGAGCAAAACAGAGCTGCTTGAAGAAGGATTTATTTCACAGGCTGACATGTTGCTTTTCCTCAGTTTTGCTGTTTTTCAGTGTGGGATGGTGATGGGAGGAGTTAGAGCAGAGCTGTAGGGGCTCCCTGGGCCTGCCACCAGCAGCAGAAGCCCCAGGATCCCATTCAGCTCTGTCCTTCCTAAGCAAAGCACCTGCATGCTTGCCTGTCTAAATACCATTTTTTCTCCCAGTGAAATAACTTGGATTTTTTTAAATGTTTACTCACTTCCTAATTTGCAAGGATTAATTAATTCACAATGGATCTCTCAGTCATGGCTGTGAATTAGCGAATCATTAGTGTGCTAAGAGCTCTCTCACATGCTGTATTTAATCCCTGCTTCTAAGAGTTTAGAAAAATCAGCCTCTCTCTGCTCAGGGATTTCTCTGCAGTGTGCAGGGATGGTGATTGCACTGAACCCTTCGAGTGATGTCTCTTCCAGTGGTCATTTGTAACGCAGCAGTGTCTATTCTCCAGGAGCTGGTATTGAATCCCTTTAACAGTGCTTGCCTTTAGCTCCTTCTCTCCTCTCAGTACCCTGATTATTATATGTTTAAACTTGAATGGTTTTAGCCTAAGTATGGCTTAACAATTTGAACTCAGATATTCACACCCTTTCCATGTTGGCTTTGAAATCAACTATTCCCAGCTCACAAGTGGGAATATATGAACTGCCAAAATTTTGCTGGCCACACACCATGGGTCCAGGTGACCATCAAGGTCCCATCACCTCACACAGGCACCGTGACCCCTCCTGCTTCAGGTCCAGTGCTGCTGCATCTCTTACATCTTTCTACAACAGCAAGTAAATATTTGAGGGATATTAGCAAATAGATATAAATGAATCCTATGCGTACACACACACTTGTTTATACTCCCATGTGCTGTCCCCTGAGGTGCTGAGCATGGCAGGATTGGCTGGGGCAGCCCCCTGTGGCACCAGCACGGGGCAGGCTGGACCTGGAGCCCATGGTACCTGTCCAAGGAAGTACCCCTGGAAGCAGTGCTGCTGCAGCCACCCAGTCCCACTGCCCAGTGCCAGCCCCTCTGTGCTGCCCTGCTGTCAGATGCTGGCACAGCTGCAACTGTGCTCAGATCCGTTTTTCCATGTCTGAGCTGGAGCTGTAGCTTCATCACAGCTAATGAAGACCCCCAGGAGGTCAAGGGGCAGCTCTGCCCACTGGCATCTGATGTTCACCAGCCAGGGAACCGTGACATGTGGAGTTCAGAGCAGCAACACACTGCTGCTGCAGGAAAACATTAAGAAGCTCAACCCAAACCCTCCCCAGCAGTGAGACAAGGAAGTGCAGCAAAGGGGTGTAGAGACATGTAATCAAAAAGAAGCTGAAGATAGAAGCTGTCAGCTCACGAGCAGCTTATGGACATTTTGGGAAGGCAGGTCCGACATGGCTGCATGTCAGTGCAGCATCAGACCTCCTGGGGCAAGGTTTCACCTCATGCCTTTAAGAAATTCATGACTTGTTCTATTAAAAATGTATTTTCTGCTTTAAATGCATTATACTACGCTAATGGACAATATCAACTTGATCTATGCTGGGAGAGGTAGGGGCTTTTCTCCATCCAGGCTAATTTGCATTTCTCACGGCAACAATAATAGATGAGTATTATGTACAGGGATGAAAAACCAGTCTGGAGTCCTTCCATGCCTTGCTGGGCACTGCAGAAAACCTCCAGGCTGTAAATCACCAGCATCTGATGCATCAGGACCATCAGCCCTTGTCCAAGGCACAGTGCTGAGTTCCAACCCCACACTGACGCCCTGAGGATCAGGGCATGGAAAAGACGTTTAGTGACACTACAGAGGGTGTAAAGAGTCTGCAGAAGGGTGGGGCAGAGGGGGGTACAAAGGATGAAAAGAACAGAAAGTACAAATAACGAATAAATACCCTTAAATAACATTTACATAATAATTATAAACACTGTTAATTACTAATAAAGAATAAAGGAATAGGTTGCCCCTCGAGTTCTGCATGCAGGTTTGGGGTCCTCACTTTATAAAGCACATTGAGATGCTGCAGGGTGTCCCGCAAAGGGCACCAAAGCTAGTGAGGGGTTGCGAAAACTTGTCTTACGAGGAGTGGCTGAGGGAGCCGGGGTTGTTTTGTCTCCAGGAGCTCGGGACAGACCTCCTTGCTCTGCACAGCTCCTGGCAGGAGGCTGTAGTGAGATGGGGCCAGTCTCTTCTGCCATGTCTGCAGTGAGAGGACCAGAAGAAATGACTTTAAACTGAGGAGAGAGAATCAGATTAAACATTGGAAACATATTTTTCCCTGTTCAGGAGGTCAAGCATCATCAGAACAGTTTGCCAGGGAGGTGGTGGAGGTGCTCAAAAGGCATCTGGATGTGGTGCTGGTGATGTGGTCTGGTGGCTTAGGGGTACAGCGGCTTAGCGGTACAGCGGGTGGATGGTTGGACCGGATGATCTGAAAGGTTTCTTCCGACCTTGGTGACTCTATGACTCTAATGACAAAGAGCACCGTGAGTATGACTCTAATGATGACAAAAGGCGCCGTGAACAATAAAACAAGGGAATAACGAGCAGGCGGGGAGGGCTGGGCAGCGCGCTCGGTCCTCCGCGGCGGCAGGGGGCGCTGTGGCGCGGGCGCGGGCGGAAGCGCGGGCGGGAGGGCCG
>VWYP01027259.1:74205-135815 GCA_013400435.1 Pycnonotus jocosus | reverse complement strand
CCGCTCCCGGGGAGGGCGGAGGGGCAGCGCCGGGCCCGTCCCAGGGCAGGGCCGGGCCGGGGGCGCTGCCGGCGACCACCGCTCTTTGTTCCGGCGCTGGCCGCACGGAGCGGCCGGAGGAGCGGGGCCGGCACTGCCTGACGCGGCCTCTCGGGGTCCGGCTCCGAGGCCTCTTCCTACAATTGTTGTTCCTGTTGGTAGCCCCGATAGGCCTCCGCAGCAGTGGCTGTGCGGGAGGGCTGCTGAGAGCCTGTTTGCTTTGCAGGCTGCCCTACAGACAGCTAACGCAGCGTGATCCTCTGTTGTTCAGGATAAGAAAAGTTTTGTCGTTGGTTTTTTTTTCTTTTTTTTTTTTTTTTTTTCCCCTGCAAATCCGTTTAAATGCTACCGGCACTGAAACTAGGATGTATCCGGTTTTGATGTTTTCCAAATTTTTTGAATTTTAATTTCTGGTGAGGGATCATGTAGGTGCCCAGGATTTATTTAAAACCTATATGCTGTCTTGTGGGAATGGTGTGATTTAATTTGCATGATGAGTCAAAGATTAAATTACATGACCTAGGCTCTTCAGTTTCAGTGAGGCAAATAACAATGCGTGGAAGAACAGTTTCAGTGTAGATCAGAAATGAAATTTTATTAATATCAAAATGTAAAGTTTTGCCTGCACGTGGGATTTTTTTAAACTTACCTGTCAGAAACTCTTAATTCAAGATCCTAAGCAGCGTGGTTCATCAGGAAGTGTGGCTTCCGTTTTAACACCTCGAGTTCATGTAGTCAAAGGAAACGTAACATCCTGAGCTTGCACCTTGGTATCGAAGCCTTTAAATAATAGATTTTTGTTTGAAATATTGTGTGCCTTTAATTAATAGCTGTTACCTAATACCTGTTGATGTGGCACATGCCTTTAACTGCAGAAGAAAACAAACCCCACGAAATAGTTTTTGGAGTAGAATAAGCACGGTACCTCTTCTGGGCTCAGCAGTAACTTGATTTTTTGTTGTTTTCAGTTGTCCTGTAGAAATTGGCAGCTAACGTGATCTGTAAGTGGCGTGATGGTGCCTTGATAGGTTTCTGTCTGTGGTGGCCTGGCTGTTGTAGGAATATTGTATTTCACATTTCATGGTTTTCCTGTGGTGTGAGGAGCTATTGGGTCGGCCAGCGAGGAGGCATTTGGCTTAAATTCTTTAGTATTTACTGCGGATCTCGTTTGTGGGGTAATGTACCTGTTGCTGGGGCTTTTCTCTGTCAGACAGAAGCACCTCAGGACAGGAGGAGGTCGTGTCTGGTGCTGTTGGGACCAAGCAGAATAGTCTTAGAATGGGACTAGCATGCTGCTGGATTTCTCTGAGTGCTGATAGCACTGACTTTTTTCTCAAGTTTAATGACATCCTCTTCTTTATGTGGACACAGAGTTCTGAAATTTGGATGTGTTCTGTGTGCGTTGAATGCACAGTTATATAAAACAGATTTTTATTTTTTTAATGTAGGTATTTACAAATAAAGGAGACCAAATAAAAGCAGCAGTTGAGTAATACTTTATGACAGCATGTCTTTGAGAGATAATTATGCTCTTTGGGTATTATCAAGCCCAGACAAATGTATATTCCCAGTGGGGTGTGATAATATTAAAACTGCACCTCTTGGAATTCCTTGATTGGTTTATTCAGGAGGGAATGGTATCTATTTTGCATTCTATCATGTAGCTCTTATTAATTAATGGCTGATAGTTGAATGAGACTTGACTGTTGCCCTGTATGTGCACTTCCTAAGGTTTTTTATGGCATTTTGGTGAGAATTGCTGGCCAGTGGCTTTCCTTCTGAATCATTTCTTTGTTCAGTTTTTGCAGATTTTTTTACATGAATTGTTTGCAGCCTAATTTTTTGTGTAAAATATTTCTGAAAGCTGACAATCCCTGTTTGTGTTTTAGAGGCTTTGGACACTTGCTAAAATGATGATTCTTTTGGTGCAGTTTCAGGAAGGTGCTGTAATAGGTGGTGCTGCTTTGAAGCAGGGGGCAGGGAGAAGCCTGGTGGCCTTTTGAATTCCCTTCTGGCCCTGCTTTTCTGCACTTGTGACACTGTGTAATATGGTTTAATTACAAGAGCAGCTATTAAAGTATGATTATCTTTGTCTAATTGGAGGCATCTTGCAGTTACCTATCAAAAATAAGATTTGACTCATCTGCTTCTTCAAAATTAATAGTTCCACAACAGCCTGCAGCTATTTATGTAAATAATGTGCGAAGCAAAAATGTGAGTTGAATATTTTTCAAATATTATCATTTCTGCATTCATGCGTTGCCCATGTTTTCTCTTGATACCGTGCTTCTGGCACCACGAGGAGCAGAGGTTTCAGCCAAAAGGAAGCTGAATGTCTGCAGTGAGAAGGTGAAACTTTATGCTGAGATCCCTCCCCACCCGCCAAGTGCAAACACAAAGGTTAAATTAGAAGATGAGGCTGTCTTGAATTATTTTAAAGGACTTGAGCTGGGCTGTTAAATGCACGGTCAGGAGTACCTAAGGCTTACACTGGTGTCATGTGAGTTTGGGCTTTCTTTAGCCTGAGCAGATTTATGTGCTTTCCTTATTGCACCTTGTGATGAAATAACACATTCATTTGCCCCTATTTAAATACTCCTTATAAAGGCTTGAATTCAGCATTGATCCAAACTGGAAGCAGCCAAACTTCTGTGTGTTTACAGGAATAACTGTGGTCGTTCCTCAACAGCCTTTGTGGCCTCTTTTTTTCAGACAGTGTTAATTTAGGAAGTAAATGGCTTAGGTTTAAATAAACAACTCCAATTTGCTTTCTAACTCCCTTGGTCTGAGTATTCTTGCTATGCTTGACATAATCAAAAGACACTGCAAAAAAGTTCCTGACTGTCAACTTTAAATGTACTAAAAGGAAACAAATACTAAGCCTATCCACAAGGGCTTAAAATTCTGGGGGATATTGCTGAAAGTTGTAGCTAATCTTTCTGTTTGTTGAAATTCTGCTACTTGTAGTTAAATTCCAAGTTCCTTTCTAAAGATCTATTTCCTCTGTAATCCTTCCCTTCAAGCACTCAGAGAATCCATCACCAAAAAGTTAAATATAGCAGGACAGTTCAAAAACTGTCAAGTTATAATTAGTAGAGAACTGTAGTATTAGTGTAAGATGTCTTTTTAAGTTCATAAACATCTTTGGATGAAGATACTTATGAGTTACTATGCAGATGTTTAAAACATTGAATATTTTAAAACATTCAGGTATACTGCCAAGTGTGGGAAATGGCTGCATCAGTGAAAAATTACTCTGTGCTGCTTTTGATCCTTGCCCTGTTGTGTATTTTTTAGTCAGTCTTTATTGATAACAAATTGTTTTTTCTTACTAAGAGAATGTAACAAATTGCTTTAACTGCAAACCCTGCAAGATTTGAAACATGTGACTTAAAAATAGCTAACACAGAACTTGGCTATAAATTAAATAGAATTAATTTGTCAGCTTTTCAGGGAGTTGAATGTATGTGACTGTGAGAACAGTGCTTATGTTCAGTCACTCATGTGTGAAATGCCTTATCTCCTTTGAAGTTTATCTGTTAAAACATAGAGTGAAAAAAAACGGAGAAGCATTTTCAGAAATGCAGAATGCCTGATCTTTTTCTGGCTGCTGGAGCTGCCCAGACAAACAGCTTGACATCTGAAGAAGCACACGTCTGAAAAGTTTTCATTGTTTTATTTACTGGCTTTGAGTAGAGCATGGCAGTGCACAGATTTGGGAGGAAAGGCAGCTGCACAGAGTTGTAGAAGGTCCCTCTGCGAGCCCAGCCAGCTCTTGCACCAGTGTTGCTTTGACTGTGCAACTCTCTGCCATTTTCTCTTTGCTTTCCTGGCCAGGTGCACCTGGGAAGCTCCTCATGGATATATTTTTCCAAATATTTATTGAGAGCCACAGCATCTTCTCAGCTCATCTGCTGGGGAGCTTGCTTTGAGAAGAAGCCTGTAGACATTGAGTTAGGAGTGGCACCCTGTATGGAGCGGTAGATGTGTGTGCTGATCACACCTTTCAGAGCATCCTGCTGCAGTGGAGGCTCTGAGATCTTCCCCTGGGTAAGCAGTTTCAGGAGGTTTTGCTGCACTTGTAGAAATGAGGCAAAAGTTATTTGTGTCATTATATTTTACTTTTGACTGCTACATGTGAAGTTACTGCTTTGGCACGTGATACTCCTTTTAATAGATCTGAGAAGAATGTTTTTTTTGTTTGATGTATTGCAATAATTTATGATATTAACCAGCAAATAAACCAGCACATAACATTTTCACTTTATTGAATAGCATGTATAGACAAAGAATAAGCAAAAGTAAAATCTATTCACAAAGATGCAAAATTTTAGCAAAGAAAATGTGAGAGGGTTTTACTGTAAAAGAGACCTTAGTGATGCAGACATGCTCTGAGTGTAACAACACAGGGATGCCTGAGAAGTCTCTCCCACACAGTTTATGAATGCATGGTTCTTCTAACCTGTCACACCTGCTATTCAAGTCCTAAGTTTCTTCTGACTGGAGTTTGGTAGTGATGGAGAAACTTCTCAGGAGAATTTAAAGAGATCCCTTGGAGGAGGTCACTTGAGGCACAATTCTTGATAGAGACTTTGTATATGCTTGGTGCTATATTAGACAAATGTTGAGAAAGCAAAGTTAATCTCTCAAAGGTTAGCAAATATCCCAAACCTTGCTTCACTTACACTGATTGGGTACAAAACCCTTCTGTGATTGTTTCCAGGTTTTTCAGCTCAGTGCAGATAACCTCCTTTGAATGTACTTCTTTAGTTGCAGTGTATTTGGTCTTTTCCCTTACTGCAAAAGAAGACAGGAGGATCCAGGTCCTTGAGGGTTTTTCTTTGTTTCATAGATACCCATGACAGTACATTTCAGAGTGTTCTTCAGCAGTACTGTGCTTCTCCCCCCTTTTTTCAGGGAATGATGCTTAAGCACAGAGAATTTCCTCCTCTGAGTGTGTGATGTTTGTCGTACATGTTGTCTGGTGGAGCACTTGAGGAATGCACACTTCCTAAACTTTTCTTCCAGTAACAGCCATTTTTTATGTGAAATTCAGTTGCCTAAACATTGATACCTAGTTTAATTTTAGATACTCCAAGGCACCTGCCCGGGAGGTTTGTGGTTTTCTGGAAGAGCAGTTGGAGAGCAGCTGTGCTGTTTCAGAGCATTCACAGTGCTGTTCCTCCATCAGGCCCCTGAATCGATGCTGTGACATTGGTTGTTAGCCTTGGAATCTCATCTTGGCCTTCCAGAAGAGGATGAGCACTGAGGCAGTGACCACGTTACAGGCACCTGGGTTATGTATTGCCTAATGAGAAAGGAAGATTTGGGATCAAATTCTGCTGCCCAAGGCAGTACCTCGGAGTCTTGTCCAACAGACCTGGTTTTGCTGCCCTCTGCCTTGTTGCCTGCTTTCCACCTTTATAAAAGCAAAGGTTCCTATGGAAATTTTCCTTTTTGTAGTCTAGTGTAGTTTGTCAGTGGAATTACTGAAGGCTTCTCTTAAGAAAGTACAACTGAAGAAAACTAAAATAATCAAGATAATTGGCAAACCTTAAATCAGGTATTGGCTGTTGGATTCGAGGGTTCAAATATGAATCTGAGAAGTTCAGCTTGTCTTAAAATATGATTGAAAGCAAACACAAGCTCCAGTCACCTGGGCAAAGAGTCTTTTTCCATGAATTACAGAGGTAATGATTGACAGCAAAGACAGCTTCTTGAAAATAGTCTATGTAGGCTAAGCAGTGTTCTGGAGGTGATTATTTCTGTTTGTAATCTCTAAGAAAAGCAGTAGATTGACTCATCAGAATTGACTAACATAGTTCCGTTTTATGTCTGTAATTGACATTGAGCAACATCCAAACTCTGCTAACTCTGTAATAGGGTGGAGCTGGAGTAAACAGTTTTTCTCTGAGGAGCTGCAGCCATTCAGGGAGCATTTTGGGCAGAGTCCTGGCACAGCTGTGCTGTCTGACTGGGGTTGCCCTTAACTCATGTGTTACAGTGATGGGTTTAACATCATTAGACCCAGAAGAGCCTCTTCATTACAGGATTATGGAATATTTCCCAAAAAGTCACAAAAACTTCAGGGCATTTGTGTGTGCTGACAAACTTGTGAATGTATTTAAGTTTTAAATTCTGTAAGAGAATTGCATGTCCATTTTCTTCATTCTTTTAACCTGGAGGAACCAAACAGCCTCCAACTCCTCAGCTTCTTAATTTGCCACTGCAGTTATTACTTCCTGCCTGTATAGACCTTTTTTTTCTCTCAGAAAGAGAAATAAACTCTGTTTAGTGAGTTTTCCTTCTTGTTTGGGAACTTACATGTGTGTGCAGATATGTAAAAATAAAAAAAAATTAACAGCCATATGGGGCTGGATTTATAGTTTACCTCCAACAGAGATGGATTAGATTCTTGCTTTGAGGCTGACCATGCAAGGCTCTTGGTGTCCCTTAGGAATTGTACTGGGTAAGGTCTCAGAGTCTGAGGAGTAGTTCTGCTCTCCCTTTAGCCCTGGCAGTCACTCCTTGTGTTGATGCAGGTTCAGGGTGTAACACTTTCAAATCTAGGAAGAAATGTCAAATCTGTGTTTCAGAAGTAGCTGTTCTTGAGCTCTTTAGTGAACAAGGAGAACGATTGTTGGCCAGAAATACAGAAGCTTTTCTCTCAAAATAGGCAGATTTTAATTTTCAGAATTACTAGCAAGCATTGAAAAATGTTAGTAAGTATAACAGAAGTTTCTACACCTTGTCTCTTCTATTCATTATGGTACTCTAACTTTCAGTGTTGTGGATTGATGCCTCTGAGATTTATAGAAAAACTCAGAAAATCCAGGCTTTAAGCAAGTCCCTAAATTAGATAACCAAGCTAAACTAATTTCAAAATGACTGAAGGGAAAATTAAAATCTATTTTTTAGGAGCTAAAAGGGATAGTTTGAAAATCCATAAATTACAGTCTTTCACATTGTTTATTTAAATCTTGTTTGACTTATTAGAATTATTTCAATAGATTTCAATACATCTGGATTCTTTGAAACCCCCTTATTTACTTCTGTTTCTAATGGATGGTTGGTCAGATTCCAAAATTGTCCCTGCATGCCTTTTATTTTTGTAATTTTTGGGGAATGTGAAGGTTACATTACAGTTTATGGGCTGCATCACAAGCTGTGAGGGCAGCAGGGCGAGGGAGGGAAATTTCATTTCTTCACCATTTCATCATTTGATTTAAAAGCTCTTGTTGGATTGAAGCCTCTTAGTGCTATAGAAAATGATTATATTGTACTGTTGTAAACTCCTATTTAAGTAATTTTTGTAATCCCTAATTAAATAAAATTATGTTGAGCTGGTGCGCCAATTAATAGTTTCAAGACTTTTGAGGTTTTTGTTTTGTTTTTCCACATAGCCATAAGGATACTGAGAGGATACTGAGATAGCTGAAATAAGTAAAAATGCACAATATTAGGAGTATAGGTATCAGCTAAAATGCAAGTTGTTCCACCTGAGGGTGGTGTCAGAAGAACTGCTGTCATGCAGAATGGTTTTTTCAGTCATTTCAGATATGATGTGTGATTGTTCCTTGGGTAAACTTGTAGAGATGGAAACTTCTTTTGTAGTGTTCAAGTTTCTCTTGGTAGCATTGCACAGTAGTTGCATTAGAGGAAAGTCGGGAGTGCTTATTTTAGTATTGTGAAACAATTTGATGGTTCCCTTTTCCAGTCCAGCTCTTCTTAGCAGATTATTTAAGGGAACTGTCCCTCAGAGGTGCTTCCCACCATGTTAGTTGACCTAATATCAGTCACATTTTGTTCCAAACCTTGTTTTTCAGGTGCTGTCTGCAGCCAGGTAGCTCTCAGCCAGTTTTTCATTGGTGGCCCTGTCGGTGTGTTTCAGGGGAGGTGCTGACTCCTGCAAGGGATATATCAGCAGGGCTGGTTTGTTACATTTCTGAACTCCCAGGGTTTTCTGCCTTGGAGAGTTATGTCAATTGTGAGTTGCTTTGAAGTCAAATCAGTTGGGAAGTCTTTCTTTTGGAAGAGTGGTTGTGATGTTCCCTCCAGCCTCCTTTTTCTTTAAATGCAAGCGTGCTTTTAGAAACTTGTGGTCAACAGCAAGCAGGAACTGCCGGGTACTATCTTGTGAGTTTTGGCTGGAATAAATGTAGATGTTAAACTTTCTATGAATAATTTCAACCTGTCTGTTCCAGGGTTGTTATTTTCTTGTATTTGTTACTCTAATGGAAGCAGAGAAGTTTGCTTAGCATGATGTGCTCTACCTGGAAAGAGAACTCAAGTGTCCCCAAAAAGAGAGAGACAGATGTAGAGTAGCATGTATCAGCACAGACATCTGACACATTGTTTATCTTCTGTTTTTATTAATATACAATAACTCTGAGTAACTGAAACTCTCGGGTGATGTCAGGACAGAAAAGGATTTTGACCTGGGTTTTTCAGGAATGATTGGCTTTTAAGAGCGTGTGCTGAAGTATCCTGCAGTAACAGATCTTTGGACTGGTGTCTTGTGAGTCATCAGAAGGACTCTTAATTAGGTTGCCATGGCAAGAGCTTGAGCACATTTTGGGAGCAATCTAGATCATTCCCCCTTTTTGATTCCTGTGCTGCAGAGCATTTCATAACATGGAGTTCATGGATTAGCTGAAACTCTTCTGCCTCTGCATCAAAATCTGTAAAATGAAATACAGTGGTATGGTGTTCAATGTTATGACTCTCACCGCATCTCTCCTGAAGGTTTGTGACTTGGATAGTTCTCTTAATCCTGGGATGCATCACCTCTGCCTTGGAATATGTGTTTCTGTGCTCTGTGTTCCCCCAAAGGAGCACACCTATCTTGGCAGTTGAGATGTGGTGTGGTTTATGTATCAGGAATTGAATTCCATTAGTGACTTTGAAGATTCAGACCAAGCATTTAAACTGGCAGGAGAATGAGAGGTGATTCAGGGGAACTGTGCAAAGTACACTTTTCTACAGCCACTCAAGGTATATTGTGATGTTGAAATTATTTATGTGAAATTTCTGCATTGCAATGGCTGGTTCTTTTCTTGGGAGAACAAGGTGAATTAGCCTTTAAGGTCTACTTTTCTTTGCTTGCTTGTTTATTATCTTGGCATGAAATCTGGTCACTTATTCAGTAAGGGTTTGTCATTTAGTTTCAAAGGGAGATGATTTTATTGTAGAATCATTGCATGGTTTGTTTTGGGAAAGGACCTTAAAGACTGTCCAGCTCCAGCCCCCCTGCCATGGGTGGGGACAGCTTTCACCAGACCAGGTCACTCAGAGCCGCATCCAGCCAAGCTTTGCACACTGCAGGGCCGGGGCATCCACAGCTTCTCTGGGCAACCTGTGCCGGGGCCTCCCCACCCTCACAGGAAAGAATTAATTCCTGATATCTAATCCAAGCCTGACTGCTCTCGGTTTGAAGCCATCACCCCTTGTCAGAAGCCCTTCTGCAGCTCTCCTGTAGCCCCTGAGGGGACTGGAAGGTCCTTCAGGGCCTCCCCAGAGCCTTCTCTTCTCCAGGCTGAACAGCCCCGGCTCTCTCATCCTGTCTGCACTGCAGAGGTGCTCCAGCCCTCTGATCATCTTCGTGGCCTCCTCTGGACTCACTTCAGCAGGCCCATGTTCCTGGGGGCCCAGAGGTGGGTGCAGCACTGCAGGGGGGTCTCAGCAGCGTGGGGAAGAGGGGCAGAGTCCCCTCCCTCACCCTGCTGGCCACGCTGCTCCTGGCGCTGCCCAGGACATGGGGGCTTTCTGGGCTACAGTGCACATTGCCAGTGCACATTGCCGTGTCATGTTGGGCTTCCCATCAGTCACCACCCCTGAGTCCTTCCGGGCAGGGATGCTCTCAATCCATTCTCTGCCCACACTGTATTCTGCTTGGGATTGCCCTGTTTCACAGACAGGACCTTGCAGTTGCTGTGCTTGTTGGGCTTCATAAGGTTTGCATTAGCCCACCTCTCACTCTTGTGCATCCCTGTGGATGGCATCCCTGTGGATGGCATCCCTCCCCTGCAGCGTGCTGGCTGCACCACACAGCCTGGGGTGAGCAGCAGCCCTTGCTGAGCGTGTGCTCCATCCCACTGTCCCTGTTGCTGCCACACACCTGAGCAGTGCCAGTCCATTGTGACCCCTGAGGAACACCACTCCTTGTGGAGGATAATACATTAATAAAGGATTGTCTCTTTCCTGAACCCTGGATATCAGGCTGGATTTTAGCCAGCTGCTTCTCATGAATTTATTTCTCACTCTGGTGTCTTGGTAGCAGTGGGATAGATGTGCACCTGAATATCACAGATGTGTGGAGGCCTGTTATGCATTGATTTTTTTTTTTTAACTTTTGTTTTTCAAGTGATGCCCATGAAATTAATTTTTGGTCTTGAATAACTTCTTTGTGATGTGTTCCTCTTTGCCACACTGTCCTTGGTACAGGATACCCAAGAGAAAGCAGAGAGTTTTGTCTGAGGATGAGAGTTCTGTACTAAAAGGCACCTCCACACAGCTAACTTGAGAAAATTGGACACTTGACCGATGGTGTACTGATGCTGGCTGGCAGCATGAAGGAAAGAGCACTCTTTATAAGAGTACTCTAACCAGTAAAGCCCTAGCACAGTTGCAGTTATGGTCAGAGGTTGTGGTTGTTACTAATCTAAGCTGTATCTGTACTGGTGGGATTTGCTAGCAGAGCTGTGTCAGTAAACCCTTTGTTCTGTCATCAAAACTGTCTTTTAAGTGCCAGGGACCATAGCAAAAACAAAACAAAACAAAAACAAAAACAAAAAAACCCCAAGGTGTGACAGAAAGCAAATTTGTCAGATGGATAATGACCTGTAGATCAGCACAGATATTGCCTGTGCATCAGCTGCTGGTACTAGGTAAGAGATAATTTAAGGGGAAAAGCCCTGAACGACTCTTTTCCTTTCCTGAATGAGGATGTAATGAGCTAGAGGGAGAAGATTCCCAGTAATGGTGGTGTCATGATTCTCAGTCATTTATTGATTGCCCTCTCCTGCTTTCTCTGTGAGTCAGTACATAACTCCTGTAGCATGTTTGTCAGGAACTCCCTTTTGTAGAGGAGGTTTGGGTCATTGGATCATGCACCAAAATGTCTTGGTTTCATGTAGCAAGAATCCGCTGGGATTCATGAGAATTCATCTCCCAGTGATTTACATTTTAATCTTTGTGTCACGCTCCTGAGATCTCGCAGTGGAGGTGACAGTGGCAGAACTGAGGAGTCAGCTGTGGTCTCAGCCACCTCTGTGGGGTGTGACCAGCTCTTTGCAGGGCAGCTTGCTCTGCTTCTGGGGTTTCTATTTCAGCCTGGCTTCTGCCCAGCTGATGCACAAAAGTGAACTCAAGTGCTTGATTGCCTGTAATCCCAGCTGGTTTGTGAAGCTTATGGAACTGAGGTGAACTCCACAGCAGTCTAACATAAAGAGTCTGTAATTGTGAGCTCCTGAACATCCATTTTGGAAGGGAAGCCTTCACACGCAGAGTGTGGCAAAGCAGAGATGGATGGAGTTCATTCCATACTGCCCATGGCAGGAGCCAGTAGTAATCACTGTGGGAAGAGGGGTATTCCTGTGGTGTCTTCCCAGTTCTGAAATCAGTGTTTTTAGGATGTTCCTGAGCTATGTCAAGGTCACTGTTCTACTGCTTATAATCTTAATGCTTTAATGTTGTTGTTCTTTAAGTGATCTTAGCCTTTTGTAAGTTATGTTTGTTAAAAATTTGTTGATCTTAAGGTAAATTAGATAAAGAGCTGTGTTGTGTTGAACTTTGATAAACTTAGGTTGAGCATTAGAAGTTACTGGCAGACCACAGAATATGGTCTCCAAAGAAAGTAAAGAAACCATGGGAAAAATATTGTTGAATTTCTTTAAAGCTAATTTTAAAAGTTATACACTTTTCAGTGAAATTGTATTTGTGTAAATACTTTATTAATTTTGATGTTTTTTTCTTAGCTTTGTTATTTGCGCTACCAGAGAATGGCTTTACTGAGAGCAGGGTTTTGTTTGAGAGAATATTCTCTAAAGAAAATTGTGCCTTAGAAGACTGTGGCTGGAGCAATCCCAGACCTATTCTTGCAGTTTAATTATTCTCAATTTCTGTTTAAAACAAAATGCCCCGAAAGCGCACATGCACTTCCCTTGTGCTTTGGGATTCTCACTCTCCTTCCCTATGCAACCAGCTCATGTGTAAAGTGATGTTTTCCCCCTGCCTTTTGCACCAGGTTCTGGTTTGGGCTCAGTGCTGATGTTGTGGTGCTGCTGGGGTTTCCTGCCCTTCACCTGGGTGGTTTCTCACACTCAGCTGATTTGAGTCATTTGAACCTGTGAACTCCAGGCCCTATTTCACAATGCAAAATCAGAAATGAATCTGCAGTGTCCTTCTACCTCCACTTTTGCCACTACTTCACTCTCAAAATTGACCCTTAGATGTATGTCAGAAAATCTGGTGCAAAGAGAACCTCTGGAAAGGAATGGGAATAATATATGCAAAGGGCTAGAAATAGTTACAAAGGAGAGTCTTGCTTTGCATTTTTGCTTCCAAGGGTGGGTAGAATGGCGCGTACAGAATTGCAGCGTTTTTTGTCATGTCACAAATATTCTGCGGTTTGTGATGATGCAGTACGGGCAACTGAGCCAACAGGGGATTGAGTGTAATGCCAGGTTAGGAGAAAACTGTTTCAGCTTCTGCCTGGGCAGAAGTGGGCATATTGTCTGACAACTTTCCTTGAAGCTTCAGGTAAGTTCTTTGGGCTTTTGTGCACAGTGTGCTAGAGATAGTAGTCGCTTTTTGAGATGAAATGTAGGATTATTCTTGTTTTTATTAATTTTTAAGTATACTTCCCAAGGAATGGGTGAGGCATTCACATGCCTGTCTGTATACCATAGTGCAATAGAGCAGTAAGGTTTGTGGGGAAATGGATGGGTGGGGTAACTCTAAACAGCACACCAGGGAAAGAAGCTGAGTCATAAGATTTCCTTCAACATGGAGACAGGCTGGGATCTCACACTCTAAGCTTTAGTATTAACAAGCTTTTCTGCTTATGCTGGATCTCTGAAGCCCCTTAAAAGCAGCAGTACTATTTAAAATCAGTTTCTACCTAATGTTTCTGTAGCTGTGTGTTAAAGTGCAATTTCTCTGATAATGTCTTAAGTCACAGGGTATAATGCAGCTTTAGAGGGCTGCAGGGAGCTCGTGGAGCCCAATGGCCAGAGCTGCCCTTCTCTTTGTCCAGCGTGGTGCAGGTGTCTGCTGGAGGAGGAAGCTCTTGAAGAGGCAGAAGGAGCAGTAAATTAATTGAATGGCAAGAGAGATGCCTGCTTAATGAAAGGAATCAGATGGCATTTGGTGCTTAAGAAACAAGCAGGGCTATGAACTGCCAGGGTTTTAATTGCTCGGAAATTTTCAGAAAGTAAGAAGCTATGTCACATTATTAATTTCATTTTTATGTAGAAATTTATTTTCCAATTTTACCCTTTTTTCTGAATCCATTGAATTAATTTTTTTTTGTCCACTTCACTGTTCTTCTGTGTTACAGGAGGGAATTTTTTCTTAATGATTTTCATTTTTCCCTGAATTAAGTTGCCATTTTTAAAGAGGGGATTTTTTTTTCCATTTCAGTCTTTAAGTGGGTCATACCACAAATAATTCTGTGATGCAGAGTTGTGAAACTGCTTTTGAATCACATTAAAGCTTTTGTGTGCTGCAGACTTGATAGAAGAAGTTAATAGTGAATTTTAAGATGCTGGTGTTCCATGCTGGGTGGGACATGCCAAGGATGAGATGAACACACCTGCCCTTCAAGAAAACTTGTATGTAGGAATTATATTCCTCACAAAATTATCACAGCACATCCAAACATTGGTATAATTCTTTTATCCACATTTTAACATTATGTTGAAAGGAATACTGAAAAGGTGTGTGGAAGTATTTAGAGCATAGCAAAATGCCTTAGACCTGGACTATACACTTAAATTTTGCCAGTAATTACCATTTACAAGCACAGCCATGCCTGCCATGGAAAGCCATGGTTACACTGGACAGTTCATGCTGGAGCCCTGAAATACATTGTGGTGTGGCTCCTGCTTTTTATCAGTTCCATTTCCTTTGAGATAGGAAAGCTTTGCAGGTGAGCTTGTATGAATAAACTGTACTAATGACACACATACTGTGGATGAGAGGCTGTTGTGTTTCAATTCGTTTGATGTATCCAAAAGAAAAGTGAAGAACTGCTTTGGTACAATACTGAAGCTCTGGAAAATCTTTTAAGCTAGTGGGAAACTGTATCCAGAATGAGGATACTGAAAGATGTAGTAGAACACAGCGCATGAAAAATGTGCAGGAATGTTTTAATGAGGAATGTGAGTACTCAATTTAAATAACACAGTGAAGGAAACGATGGCTGCTGCCCTCGGTCACTACACTTGTGCAGTCAGAAGTGGTGAGGCCTTTCAGGAAGATGTGCTGCAGGCAGGAATTGGCAGTGATGAGCTGGCAGCGATATTCCAGATGCTTCCCAGGGGCACCTGGCTGCTGTCCTGCCCTGCTGCTGCTGCTGCACGTGTCTGAGACAAACCACACTCACAGAAAGTACAGGCAGGAACTTCCTCTGGCTGACTGCTCTGATAACTGGTGACATTTCATAATCTTGTGCAAGAGGGTTGAATAGCTAATAAGGTGCCGCTTCTGGCTTTGAAGTAGTCAAATTTTTTTTCTTTTTTTTTCTTTTTTTTTTTTTTTCCCCAAGGAGCACGGTAGCTCGCATGAAAAGTGGTTTTTGGATCAAAGGCATGGCTGTCAGTCTTCCTTTGGGGTGCTGGGCATGTCTGAGAGTGAGACAGTGCTTTTAAAAATGCATAATTTCTCGATCTGTTTCTGGTGTTATCATTCCAACCAGACTTAACAGTGGTGAATTCTAGCTGAGCTAACAGCTGCTTGTAGCAATTACACCTGAAGAAAACCGATTTATGTTACTGTTTTCAATACTGCCTTAGTGATCCCTGCTAATCCAAGAAGCATGCAGCAAAAGAGTGAGTTCTGAGGGAAATCACATCTATCAAGGTCTATCACTGCATTATATTTTTTTAATAACAACGTGCCCCGTTTTAGCAAGATCAAACATGTTGTGTCAGTAATAGGCTGATAAATTGTCAATTAAAAATCCACATGCAGTGCAGCCCCAACTGTTTATTGTGAAACTGGGTATTTTGCCTTTGTAGACTCATTAGTTTATTTAGGTGTATTTGCTTAAGCCATTCTCCTGTGTGTTATTAGCGCTGTGGAAGGTGATTGATACATGATACGATTTCAGGATAGAAGTTGGCAGCTTCCCTCTACCTGGAGGAGAAGTTGGTGTGCCCTTCCCTCCTGACCACCTCAGCCCTCTGCTCCTCCCTTCCTTGGGCTGGGTCTGGCTCACAGCTCAGGGTACTTTGTATTGGTTTGTCTTCAGAACCTTTCATAATTTTTATTTTTATGGATTGTCTCATTTTTGTTGGCTTTGTCTTCTGCCGTTTTGGTTGGGTCAGTCAGCACGCTGGGCACTCAGACAAATATCAGCTTCTCAAAATAACTGATGGAAAGTGACCTTGCCCCTCCAGCCCGCTGTTGATTCGGCTCCAGCCTTACCATGGAGTGCTCCTCTGGCGAGACTGGGAGCTGAGGGAGCTGATTGACAGCTACTTGCTGCTCAAAGGGGTGTTTTTTCTACACTCCATGCACTACTCATTGCTTATTTTGCTTTTACATGTTAGTTTTCTGGTCGCTTGGTGAGTGGCTTAGCTCATGGGTTAGTCAGCCTGCCCTGGCATAAAACAGGGGAAAGGGAGCAGGGACAGAGGGGGAATGGGATCTCCCCATCAACAGTGGCCAGCTCTGGGATTGGCTCATCTGCCATGGTGAACCTTACTGATAATTATTTGGCCTTACTAAAATTATGTTGGTTTTGTTTGATCTGTGGCAGTTTTCTTCCTATGTGCACATGTGTTACATGGGCTACTAGGCTTGGATTTTTCTTACATATGCAGTTGCAGCCAGGAAATAGCTGCAGGGTTTTTTTCCTCCTCTTTTCCTCGTTAGGAGCTTGCAAAAGGAGTCACCTTAAACTCTTGGTGTGTACAAACGAGGCAGCAAGATGCAGCTGAGGATTTAACATAGTGCAATTAAATGGTGAGGGCCATAATAGAATAAGGATCGAGTTTATTGCACCTGTTTGTTCCACAAAATTGGAAATGCAGGGGTTTTTGTGCTTTAGTTAAGTAGCATTTTGTATGGGGATAGGTGGTGGTTTGGTGGTTTGCTCTCTGGGGCTGGAACATGTGTGAATACTTCAATGATGCTTTATTTATGGATTATACTTCTGTGCAGAGAAAAAGTAGTTTAAATTTTATGTTGTTGATAAAGACATATTCATGGTATGTCTAAAGTAGAAGGGCTTGAGTTGGCTTTCCATACAATTTAATCCCTTTCCCTTCTTCCCTTTAAAAGTCTGTGCTGGTGGGACTTTGGTGCCACAAATTCATTTGTCTGTGAAGTAACTCTACACATGTTAGTGCAGTCAGGAGTGTAATTGTACCATTTCTTGTACCAATATTATTCTGAAAATAATAGTGCAGGCATCTCATGGTAACAAAAACGTGCTTACTACAACAGAGCAAACCACTTCTACCAGGAAGTAATCAGGTGTTAATTGGTGGCATGCACTTCTGTTATAGAGACAGCATATTCTCTGACCCTTCAAAGAAAAAAAGCTCAGCTACATGACGGACCATAGTCCAGGCTAGTGTATCTATTCTTTAGAGAATTTAAATTAATTAAAGGAAAGGAATTTGTTTATCATGCTTCTGTATTTGTTCCTGGGGCTTTCTTTTTTCTGCAGAAGGGTTGTTCTCACAGAGAAATGCCAGGGTTTTTTTAACTCAGCAGACACTTTAAAATCTTACATATGGAATGCATTAAATTGGACATTATTGATTGTGTGGTCAAACCAGTGAATAAAAAGTACAAAGCCTTATAGATAAAGCAAACTGCATGGATGCCTGGTGCATTGACAGAGCTGGAAGTTATATACTATGTGAAACAGTGGGGTACTATCTCTGGTTATCACAAAAGCCCAAATGTCCCAGTGTGCCTGAGTGTGTCAGTGGAGCTTCAGTCTCTGGGTGTTTGGCCGTGTGCCATGTGGTTGTTTGATGGTCCACTGGGATTGATAACATCACTTCAGATTTCTAATTATGGCTGTGACTCCTGTGCTTTGAGGACCTTAAATTTTGTTACCTTTGGCCTACTTGAATACTGGTGAAATTAAATGCATGCTTGAGAAAGTCTGAAGTTTGTATAGTATTGTCCATGGTCTCTTTTAACAAATGGATGAACGTGAGGTTTCTGGGAAGGGAAGATAAAGCAAAGCAGCCCAGCAGAGCACAGAGCTGTCCATGTACTTGTTGCAGTTTAACTCCTCAGGAATCCTATGATCCTTTGTTTAGCCACAATCAACGTTTTATCCTGAATTTGCAGGGCAACCAGGTGCTAGTGTTGTGAATCAGTTATCATTTGACATGATGTAAGGCCTATTCTTATTTACAGAAAATGTCATTTGATGTTGTTCCCTTTTTTTCTTGTGTTGCAGATGTGGGTGGTGGCAGCTCTTTCCGATCCCACACAGATGTTGCCATTGTCCATTGTGCACAGAGTGCTGCTGGGGGTGGTTCTGCTGGGCTGAAAAAGGAACAGCCTATGTTCTCCTGCATGAAGTACAGCTTTGAGAGACAAAGCACTGCTCCTGATTTTTTTTTTTTTTTTTTTTTTTTTTTTGGGGNNNCTCCCGTGTTTTTTTTTTTTTTTTTTTTTTTTTTGGCAGGATGTGGCACAGGTTTTTCAGGAACAGAATTTTGCTTCAGGGTTTGTGGGATCTTCAGTGTTGAGGCCCCAGATGATGTTCCCAGCAGTGCCATTGCATTCCTTCCAGTAATAAATCTGAAATGGCATAAGCGGTGTATTTACTGCATTTTATATAATAATAAAAAAAAAATCCTTGAAGCAAAATGTCACCTTCAGTAATCAAGGATGTAGATTTCCTTCTTAGTTGTTCCTGATTTTTCTAAATTGCTTATGAGAGATTCATATAGGAACTTGCCTGGATTGGGAGAAAATGTTTGATATAAATGCATGCTAGTGAGCTGTTATTAAATGATTATTTTCTACTAGATATGCTAGTCCATAGAGTGAAGCCTGTGTGTGATATGAGTATGCATGTATGTGTATCTGATTTACACAGAACCTGGAAGGTTTCAGGAATAAATCAAAGCTATGGACTATTGTTAATTTAAAGAGAAAATTAGGCACTGTCTAGAGGCAAGTCAAGTTTTGCAAAGCGAGGCCTTGGGCACACATGAGGACAGTTGTTTATCAGTATCCTGTATTTCCATAGGGTTTGTGTTGTCCATGTAGTCTTTTAAAAGACTTCAGGAGTAGCATAGTTCTGACCCAGAAAATGAGTGTGCAGAGCTGTTTTCTTTGGTTTGATTTATTTTCTTTGTATATTGCTGTCATACCAGATTTTGTGGTTCCATATGTTTTTGTTCTCTCAGCTGTTTTGTTTCCTAGTGGATTTGCTTTTGTTTTAATGCGTAATCCAAGGAATTAAGGCTGGCATTTTCTCAAGCCAGTCCTTCTCTGTTACATGGGTATAGCCATCTTCCAGAATGGATGGGCAGAGTAGTTGTTAAATACTATTATTATCAGTGATGATACGCAAACATGGAAGAATCCAGATTTGTTTTCAGGGCCTGTCTTAATTTGGCAGAAGCAGTAATCAAAGGGACAGATAAAGAGAACGTTTAAAATGTTGTTGCAATGCTTGAGGTATGTCATCTATGTTGTGGGGAAATTGTGCTTGTTTTCACACTGTCTCTTTCTAGGAAAAAAAAATCCTGTGTGAAAATACCATTATTTTCCTTAAATATTGTTTTAAATGCCATTATATTTTCGTTAAGTAACAGTCAGTAGTGGTGCTTTTCTTAGCTGTAGGTTTCTGTTCCACTAGATGTGATAAAGTCTGAGGCATAAAATTCTCTTGTCAAAGGAATGACCTGTGGGCACTTTTTGATCTCTTTTTATCTCCTGCATTTGTAATTTCAGTGTTACAGCCCCTTCTTTGTGCAGACTGTGAATGAGAGATTACTATAATGACACATACTACAAAATAAATGCAACAGAAAGGCCTTGTGATCTGTTAAAGAATGGAAATGGCTGATGGAAGGTCTGTTTTCAACCCTCCTGCTGATACTTTTATCTGGAAGCAATCTAATTAAAAATTACCTACCTTATGCTTTGTTAAGTCAACTGCAGGCATGAAACAGTGAACGTATGATCTCTGTAACTGCTTACCTGAAATCTCTATTTATGGAAATTTACTTGGCTAAAGATCCAAGTTCTTCTGTTATTACCCTTTAAATTGTTGCCCTTGGGCCAGCCAAACTTACTTGTTTTAAAAATAACTCAAACTTACTTGTTTTAAAAATAACTCAAAACAGCATTACATTGGGATTTTTCATCCCTGATCAAAACTGTTGAAAAATATCAGGAGTAATGTTTTAGAGTTCTTGATGGATGAGCTGGTATTTTAATCAAGGAGCAAAGTGCATCATGTCAGATGAGAAACTTTAACATGTCAGAGTTACATGCTGCTCACTACACAGACACTGCAGGGAGATAGAAATTCAACTTTCAGGGTAATACCCCGACTTTGGAATGACAATGCAGGCTCTGCTCTGCCAGCTTCATGTGTCTTTTGTGTCTAGCAGAAGTAGCACTGTCAGCATTTTTAATGGAGGATTTCCTGTTCTTTTCTGTCTAGATCGGAGCTGTAGAAGTATGCTGTATGGAATTCACTTGTGAGAAGGTTTTATTATTGTTTAAATGTGGGTGTATGTGTTCAGTATCAAAAGCTTCAGTGCACTCATTTATTCCAGTAGTACTTTTCTATTTTGTACACAGAAGAGAGTATATATATGTGTGTATAAAAGTAAATACATGTAAATATACGGAAGAATAGATGTCTTTGGATTCAGGAGCCAGATATTTTTAGGGAAGGAAACTTTCTCCTGTGAAACACATTTTATCTTTTTGAGAATGATACACATCAGATGTTGGTTTTAATGTTTTTCAAGTGCTGCACGTATCCCTGCTCGGTGTCAAATTTTATTTCCCATAGAATGTGTGAGGGTGAGACTATTTCAGTATTGTTATAGATAGGAAGGTGCCAGGACATGCCAGGTGTCTTGACAGGAAGAGGTTGCTGTCTGGAGCCTCACCTGCTTCGTGTTTGTAGGTCCTGCACTAAGGTGCAGACTATGGGGTCTGCTTTGCATTTGCAGATTCATTATGGAATGAATCTGGGTAAAATGGAATGTACCTGGGCAGTCATTGCAGAGCCCTGAGACACGAGGAGCTGTGTGTCAAACACCTCATGTGAGGAGGCATTTTGCTTGACAGCATTAATTGGAATAATTGATCCTTCTATGTCTTGCCCATATGGGGCATGTGTGCAATATGTGGCTTTGGATATAATTAATGTACTCTTTAATTTGCTCCTGAAGCACAAGATGATGATCTTATTGTGAGTTCTTTGATTGTGTGTCTTGTGTTGTAAAAGAAATAGAAATACAGAAATTTAACTTTGTCATGGCAAGCTCTAGTTCACCTGTCAAGGATCATTGTTCCATGTATGAATACCTTTGCTACTCTCTCTTGATCTTTGTGTGTGTTGTTGTACAGAGCTCAAGTTTCTATTTTTGATGTACTCTCTTTCTCCTCCTTTTCCAGGTGAAGCAGGAGCCATAGAAGGAAGACCTTGTGGATTGCAATCATGCCATTCCCCTTCGGCAAGTCCCACAAGTCCCCTGCAGACATAGTGAAAAACCTGAAGGAGAGCATGGCAGTTCTAGAAAAACAAGACATCTCTGACAAAAAGGCAGAAAAGGTACAGTTGTGATGTTCCAGTTGCTGAACTGTGTTTGAAAGTGGGGGAAAGGGGAAATTACAGCTGCTGAAACGGAATCAATTAGGAATTATTTTGGTGGTTTATACTCTGACAAAGGGTAATTTATGTACCTTTGAACCAGGTGTGTGTCCTGTTGATTGGTTGGCTTACACCACTGATGATGATATTTTAAATGATTTGGAAGTATAGGACATTGCATTCTTTTAATAAGCAGCTCACAGCTGTACAATGTTCTGGTGCTTGTGACCACCACAGTGCCTTCACTACTGCATGAGTAGTTCTGTCTCTGCTTGTCCATGCAAATCTTTACAGAGCAGTGTCTCTTACTGAAGCTGAGGAACTTTGTGTCTTCATGGATAGAGAATATATTTTGGATTTCCTGCCTCTTCTTCAGCCCACAGTAAGATGTGAGGAGTTCCTGTGCTAGTGCAGTTTCCTTTAGATGGATGTCTTACTCTGCACCTGTCCACAGTCATTTACTTCTCAACGGGCACTCTTGATTTTACAGCTTTACAGGAACTGACCTCAAAGTTCAGCCTGTGTGCAGCTGCATCCCACCTAGTGAATTGTGTGGCAGAGGCTTAGATAAGCACCCTCCTTGGAGCCTCTCCCAGCATTTTTTAACTATTATGTGTCATTCTTGGCATCCAGAGTCCCAAATAAGAGTCAGTTACAATCTTTTCGTGTTCACCTAGATGTCCAAGCAGAGTGTGGCCAGCTCCTCTACATTCACTTTTAGCTAGATATGGCACTACTATTTCTAAGGGTCTTAATTAAATTGCCATCTCAATTCTGATATTCTTGAATAGCACCTTCCACCCCTTTGCCACTCTGTGGTATGTTCCAGGTACCTTTCAGAGTACCACAGTAGTTTCCTCTGGTGCTTCTCCTCTCTTGTTGGAGAGAAAAATGTTAAATTCAGTTATGCAGGCTTGTTTGAAGGCTGGAAGGATTTTCATTTTCTGCTGCTTATCTTCTTTCTCTAAAGGAGCCTTCCATCAGGAGAGGAGGGATGGGTGCATTCTGAAGAGTCTCCGATGATACTTGGCAGTGCCTCCTTTATCATGGCCTCAATATTAATATCTGGAGATGTGGTCAGGTCTTAAAATCTGTGCTCTTTTGTGTCCTCTCTTTTTGCTTAGCCCCCTAAAGGGGAAGAGAGCAGCTCATCCCACTGTGTGTGGCTGTGTACTGTAGCACGTGCCTGTGTTCCTGATGCTGTAGCTGAGGGTTGGTATGTCCCATTTCTTCTTGCTGGCCTTTAGTCCCACACGTCCATCTGAGAGACCTCATCTGTGTGAGGCTGCTGCTCTCACAAGGAGTGATCTGCTGAGCCTGTGGAGTGGTTTTTCCTGTGTCATGCAGAGGGTAACACATTGTGCTTGCAGAACAAAGGCAGCCCACGTTCACTGGGTTCAGTGTGAGGAAGGCTCAATGCTGACATGCAGGGGAATGAGCCTGGCTGTGCTAGTGCTGTTCTGTCATCTTTGTTAATCACAAAGGAGCTGAGGAATCCAAACACTCACACCACCAGTGTCCACACCTCCATGCAGGGATTCATCAGGAAGTGTTTGTTTCCTTGGCAAGCCAAGACTTCAGGAAGGTGACTCTGGTTGTGACTGTTTGCTGGTTTGATAGAGAAAGTTCTTCAATATCTTACGGACCAGTCATCAGATCTTTGAGGGCACAGCTCTGAGTAGACACCCTGAATTTGTGCCCTCTTCCTGTCCAAGTCTGTGGAAATGACTGGAGTGAATTTGGAGTTAAAAGACAGGGGGCTGAGCAGTAGCCTTTATTAGAAAAGAACTAACATTTCTCCCTGCCCATATCTCAGTATTTAGGCATCTTCTACTCCTTCATTATCCCTTTTATTATGATGCTCCTTTCTGCAGTGTAAGTTTTTGGCTTCCTTTGGAGAAGAATTCTGTGCTGGTAGCAGGGTGGGTTCTGTGGCTAGTAGGGGAACAGAAATAGAAAAACTCACTCTACATGAAGCACAAAAATTGCTGCCTGATACTAGAAGGGGAGAAGGATGCAAACATTGTTCTTGTTTTTATGACTTCATTTTATTACTGATTAGACATGTATAAAATATGGTTTGTCTCAGTAATTTTGGCATTGTTGCTGTTTAATCCAGGCATATGCTTTTGTCACCTGTCACATATCAATGGTGTAATTTCAGTGCTGGGTCAATATGCTAAATACTCAGTTTGGGTTAAGGGACTACCTGCTTTCCTTATAATATTGAGTTTGCTACTACATGGAGAATGCTCTTTAACAATTGTGTTGTAAAATTTGAAATACAGATTTATAAGAAAATTAGACAATTTTCCCTGGAAGTTATATGTGTAATTATGTTTGAACAGAATTCTTCATTTTTTTTTCAGGGCTTAGGCTGAAATTTAAAACCATTTTTTAAAACAATGTTTTGTGAGTGGAAACAAAAAACTCAAAGGAGGTAATAAAGATTTTAAAATCTTGGACAGTGTATGTTCATGTCCATCCTTTATAATCAAAATGGAAGATATTCTTCAAAGTAAAATATGTACAGCAATAGTAATGTCTTGTTCAATTATGAAACATTTTGCCCTGTAATACTGGACAATTTGTTTTATAACCAAAAATCTGAAATTCAGGTATATCCTAGTTATATGTTAATCTACCTTTTGAGCTCTGTGAAGACTGGAGAAAAATTAACCAGGTAGTTCTCCAGGTCATTTGAAATGTCCTTTAAGTGTGTGGTGCTGGTGTAGGAGCTGGGCTGGGGGAGCTCACTGCTCCCATCTCCCTCTGTGCCGCAGCTCTGGTGCTGGCTGCCTGCAGTGCTGTGCTTAGCACGGGGGTCAGAGCCTGCTGTCTGTCAGGATTTGGGAAGGGAAAGGAGATTGTCAAGTGCTTTATAACTGAAATGTGTTCGTCATTTGTGCTGTTTGTCCTCCATTGCTTGTGCTCTCTCAGAAAGGGGGGCTAAAGGGAAGGGAAAGTTAACCTCCTTTCCTAGAAGCAGGGCCTACCCTTGATCTAGTCCATGAGTATTCACATCTCTTCCTCCTCTTTGGCTGGCCCCAGCATTTTTTTCATGCTGCAGTTCCCCTGGTGTGTGGCACACATTTACTGTCGTGCCGGTAAACATTTACTCGTGCAATCAAGTTGTTCTTTGCTACCCTCTGCCCTTGGGTTAACCTGGAGCCCTGATGTTATCCCAGGCAGGTTGGCCTCTCTCCTTTACGTCACAGCTGGGTGTGATGGCAGCACATTGAGTCATGGGCTGCACCAATGCCGTCATTCAGAAGGCAGTAAAATCTTAGGTTTGTTATGCATGTATATATGATTAATCTGTGGCTGAAAGAGGGCTAAAGGTTGTGTAATCCACCAGGCCTCCAGTGTAGGGCTGTTATTCAAGGGGTAGAGATGAGGCTTCTTCAGGAAGTAGCAGGTGAGAGGACATGCTTCCCTTCTAATTGAACTTAGCTCTTCAGTGCTGTCTCCATGCTAAATGTTTACTGGAAAATCATACAATCATTTTTGGCTTTTAAATGTACTACTGCACTGATGTAGTTACTAATACATTCATGGAATTGCAGGTTTTTGTAAGCATTTTGAAATCCAGCTAATTTAAATAGTTATTAAAATGATGCTATTTACTTGTGATAGATACTGCTCTAAACTAGTAAAATTATTCACCCAATACAGGCTCAAAGCTATGTGTGGTTTATCTTTTTGATGGATGTTTTCATTAATATTGCAGTTTTGTAACTGCATTATCCATGTGTAGAGAACCCCCAGCCACTGGGCTTCCATAGGCCTGGAGACTGCCAAGCTCACTGGAAATATTTCAGGACTGGCCATGTGTTCTTTATCTTTTTCTACTGTTCATAAACCCCAGATAATCCAGCTGTACAGCTCTAGATAGAGTATTTGGGGTTGGCACTGCTTACCATTTAAGGTAATACTAAATTTTTGGTTATTTCACTGAGTTTTCCAGAGACTGGGATAAGCCATAGCTATAAAGACAAGCAGCTATTCTGGTGTAACAATCATATGTGTGACTTCATGGTGTCTGCTTTTATTTTTAAATAGTATCTTCCTGTCTTTCATAAGCATGGAGAAGTACGTACTTCCTTTATTTTCCTTGCTTTACATTTAACTTTTATACTGTGGCTTGTCCTCAGATGGTATTGATTTTCTGGCACCATTGAATTTCAAATATGACTTGCCATGAAATTTTTCTCTAAAATTCAGGTTGCTCCTTCTCAAGTGTTGAGAGCATATAGATGCAGATGTTAATACTTAAAAAAATATAATTTTTAACATATAAAATGTATAATTAGAGACTATAAAATATAGAGAGTATAGGTATTCTGAATATATAAAATACACCCATGTCATATATTGTACTGGGATATATTTTATGTATTTATACATATGGTATAAACTGATTGTTAGTTCCAGTTTTGATCATGGGTTGTTGGATGAACCTCATTGTGTATTTTGATCTTTATCTCTAGAGATTTTTTTCCCTCTCTTAAAAGATAGCAGTGCATTAGGCAATTTAGGTCTCAGAATCTTAGAAAATCTTGCAAGTAATGCTGGCCAGCCTTGTCTTACCTTTCTTGATTTTATTTGGGTTTTTTTTGTTTTTTTTTACTTGGCTCTTCACACCGATATTTAATGTAGCATTATATTTCTAAGTGTAACTATCTAAATTCCATTCGGCATCTGAAATGGCAAAAATAGGTCTGCACATCTTGCAATATGTTTGAGAGTTCATGGAATATACAAGAGTAAGGAGCTTCTAGAAATTTGTCAGTTTATTTCTAATCCTTTTGATGTTGAATTTTAGAATAGAAGAGGTATGTTATATTTTGTGAAAGTATAGTGCATCAAAAGACATTGGTTAGTGATACAACACTTCCAGAAAACCTCATATTTCCAGAAGATACCCAGAAATGACAGCTGGAGTGATGCAAGGCAGAGGCTTTGGTGCTGCAGATGGTCAGACACTGGTCCAGGTTTCCTGGAGAGGAGGTGCAGTGTCCATGCATGGAGCTGTTGGGAGCAGGGCTGGCCATCAGCCTGGTCAGCGTGGCAGGACTGAGGTGGCCCTGGCTCGAGCGGGTGGCTGCATCCTGGTGGCCTCCTGAGGCACCCTCCAGCCTGGGCTGTGCTGCTCCTTAGGGATGTGGTTCAGTGGCAGCCTTGAGCTTAAGGGTCTTTTCCAACCTCAGTGGTTCAGTGACTCTGTGTCTCCTCTAACTGCTGCTTCCCACTAGAGCTTTGTGCCATGCCAAGTTCAGTGAAGCGCATTCAGGTGGTCTTGGCAGGTGTGAAGAGCACTGAAGTCCTCCTGTCTCTTATGGAAGTTCCCAAGCTGTGTGTTCATGTTGGGCTAGAAGGCTTTTTGGTTTTTTAAAGCCCTCAGTGTTTGGAAACATTGCATTGTTTTCTGCCTGGTCTGCAAGCATTTCCATTACTGGTGTCTGTCTTGGGCTGGTGGTGAGGGGGAGCTCTCAGGTGTGGTTATTAAAGTTTTGGGGTTTGGGAGGCTTTTCTCTTTCCTGGCATTTTGGTGGGACAAATTCTCCACTCACATCCTTAATTACAGACACGCCCTCAATACTGCCATCATTTTAGCTGAAATAGGCAGTTACTCGAGCTGCCTTTGTTCCTCTTTCATCTTGCTTTCTACATTAGTGTGCAGGGACAGACTTTGCTTCCTCTTCCCTCGGTAGCCGTGCAATCAGAGATATCTCTTCACATCTCCATGTCTGACAGATGTTCCTGTTCTTCTCCTACGAAAGAGCTGTTTCTTCTGAATTTTGGAGAACAATTGTGTGGTGTAATTTTGCTCCAGTATGGTGAGCTGGTGTTCCCATTTCACATCTTCAGGAGCTGGTGTGAATCAAAGTAGTCTTACCGAGCACCTGCTTCTTGCTGTCTTACTAACAGTGCACGGAAAATCCTTTGGAATTTCGATTGAGGAGGAGACAACTGGGGCTAGGAACTGAAGTTAGCAGGAAGAGGGAGGCAGCAGGGAATGGAAAGTTGTGGAGGAGCTAAAAATGATATGGAGTCTCCTTAAAGGTCATGGAATCCTTGCTTGCATACCTGGCAAAGCTGGAATGGCTTTAGCTTGAATAGCACATGGGTCATGCTGATCTTAAACTTCTCTGGATAAAAAGCACAAATGAGAAATCTCTTTACATGCCCTTTATAAGACTGGCAATATCCAGAAGGGGATAATTTTTTCACTTTATTAATTTTCCATGAGCTCTCAATCATAAATAGTTTGCATTAAAGTGTATGCATACTTTGTTGGCAGGTTCATCTAATTACTAAAAATCAGTGCACTTACAAACCATTCAGACTTTTTAGGCATGTGAAGAACCATTATAATTAAACCAGCTATTTATGGTGATAATTTTCAGCATTTTGCCCCTAAGCTCAGTAAACATATATTTTTTTGGTCCAATACAACCGTTTTAAGATTCAGAAGTGGATGTTGAGAAGTATTCTTGTTGATTTATATTTCTTTAGTTTTACTTGTGACATAACTGTGTTTCCACTGCTAAAGGCTGCTCCAGCTCATCACCTTAGGAATTCCTCACAAGTGACAAGTCAGACCTGTCTGTCTTCTGTAAAGTGGATGTCAAGCAGGGAAGGATTTTAGACCTTTAATTGTGTCCTTTTGAGTGTGCCTCTTTCTGGGTCTGTTGGCGAGGGTGTTCTTGTGTGCTGAGATAACCTGAAAATTAAAGTTGGTTCTCCTTGAGGTTTTGTTTGTTGGAAAGACTTCACCTACAGTGACTGAAATGGGAGCCCAGTATTTGGCAAAACCTGATGTGTGCAAAACCTGCAGGAGGGATACATTTGGTCACTCTGAGCAGTTCACTAGGCACAGGCATGAGGCTCCCTGTCACGTTTCCCAGTCTGATCCTGCACAACTGTTCTACACAATGGAAATTTTGTCACGTTGTTTTCATCCTATTGCTGTTCTTTAGGGGATTTTTGAATGGGAAGTTAAAAGGCAGTAAAAAGGAAGAGATTTTTACCTTTGGTAACTAAATTGTGTATGTCTTGCCTCTGCTTTTTATTGTTTGGGATTTTTAAAAAAATACCAGTCTCATAACAGTCTTATTTGCAGAAAGAATATCTATTGTGGTTTTTCTACCAGATTGTGATTTCCTGATTATTCTTCCCCCGCTATGGAAGTTTGCAGACGTTAAGTACAAAGGAGTGTGCAGTTAGAAAGACAAACGACATTGTGCTCTGACTGTATTGTTTTCCCATTTTCTTTAGGCGACGGAGGAGGTCTCAAAAAACCTTGTTGCCATGAAAGAAATCTTGTATGGCACAAATGAAAAAGAGCCCCAAACAGAAGCTGTGGCACAGCTTGCTCAGGAGCTGTACAACAGTGGTCTTCTTAGTACCCTAGTAGCTGACTTGCAGCTCATTGATTTTGAGGTAAGAAAGGAGGTTTGACATTTCTTATGTTCTGTGTGTTCAAATAAACATCTGAATTCCTGCCACTTTAATTGATTAAGATGTTTCAGTCTTCAGCTTTTATTTTGTGGTTATGACACATCCTTTAGAAAGAGAACTCACTTTTCCAAACTGGGTGTAGATTGAGCAACTATAGAATATGAAATCTGTGAAATTTTGGCATATAAACAGCACAAATTTGAAGCAGATAAACCTCTAATCTGGTGGTACAGTTATGTCAAAATGATGGAATAATTCTGAATTGTTATGTACACAGAAGGGTTAATCTCTTAGTAGAAATCCAGTAGTGAACACAAACCTTAATACTACAAGATGTATTTATCTCTTCATCTTGCTACTTCAAATTACTAGGAAAAGTAATAGAATTATTGTAACATTTATGAAGAAGTTTAAATATATAGTTTAAAGCCGTTAGTTTTATTAATAGTTCAGTGTTTCTGTCTCTTTTTAGAAACAAATGATGCAATCTTTTTGCTTTTTCTCGTCTTTTTTTGCTTATTAAAAAACAAACACAAGTTTATATTGATCAATTCAAAATAGCAATACTTACTTATATTTAAAGGTATCTCTCTGCAAGCCTTTGCAGCATTTGTCATCTCATCACATGGAATAATTTACCTTCCCAGCACCATAGAGAAAAATCCTATATAAGTTATGAGATGTTGCACTGCAATTGGATTTTTCTCTTTCCCTGAGGTCTCACAAGAAGTGTGTGGTTGTCTAGGAAAGAAGCCAAACCCATGTATCTCACTCTACAGCCTCGACCATAAAGATCATCTCACCTAAGATGGCTTAAAAATGGCATTGTTCATAAACAAGTTGCTCACAATACAAACACAACATTTTAAAGTCCTATTGTAGTTTGACATTCCAAAAACAATGGCTTTCTTCCCTGTTCTTTCTTCTCTCCTCTCCACCCATAACTCCCTCTGTGTTTAATTGTAATACAGTGGTATTTTTTTCCTACCCACACAAGTGTTTATACCATACATAAAACATTCAAGTTGTTAAACAAGCAAGGAAACCTGGGAAAGCTGAGAGGGAATGCTGACATGGGATGGCCATTAATTGCTGAAGAAAGGAAATCATGAAACGTCATCTGGATTCTGCTGACCTCTAGATTGGTATCAGCCTGGTGTTTACTCAGCCCAGTTATTAGCAGAGGAAACCTTCATTATCTCATGGTAATGAAGAATGGTAACGATTTGCACAGGCTTGCTCTCATTAAGGAGAACTGTGCTTTTTATTCTGAGAGGACATGGAATGATTGTGAGTGAGTTGTTTCCTGCCTGTGGCTCTTCTGCTGCTTTGTTTCATGAGGATGTGATGGTTTCCCTTGGAGGGAGGACAAGTCATTCACTGCTTTCTAGGCTGGATCACGTCTGCTTTTATGGCTGGGAGCTGGCAGACTGTCCAGCTGTTGTTGTTACCTAGAATTAATGTCAACACACCTGTGCTCCAGATGTGCTCCAGCTGTTACAAAGCCAATCAGATGTTGCCTTTGATATCCCAAATGTCTGGAGTGGGTTTACTGCATTTGAAACAATTTTTCCATTACTGATGGAAATAAATTTTTGATTTACTGGTGGTTTTTAAACTTGAAGAGTGGGTATAGAATTTTTTCTTTCTGGTTTCCCACCACAGCTGGAGTTTATTCAGTGACAAACTAAACTTTTTTTTTTCATTTCAGTCTCACTTCCGAAGAAGGTTTCCTTGTAGAACAGGAATAGACAGCTTATTAATAGACAGGGGCTGTTCATTGTGACTCTTTAACTGTCTCAAATATACTTGAATCTAAACTGCTGTGGTAAAAACAACCCTTAGAAAAGTAAGAAGTAAAAACTAGAAAAGTAACAAATTGGATGTTTTAATGAAGAAAACTGTAATTGTCCAGCCCTTGCCTTGTGCCCAGGCCTGTTCAGTGTTGCCCTTCCCTGGCAGCTTGCTTTCCAGTAAAGTGGTCAGCACAACCACCTCCTCACCAGTCTGAACACTTACCAGTTATCTCCTTGCTGGTTTGCACGGAGAGAGATGGTATCCCTGGTGAAACTGGGGGTTTTTTTTCTGTTGTTTTGGAATTTTCTAATGAAGAGTAAAAAAAGAAACCCAAACCAGAACTGTCTTTTGCCCAGGGGAGCTGCATCCTTCTGCTGAGAAGAGAATATGAGCACAGTGTCCCTCTCACCTCTGGCCGTGACTGTTGGCACAGGGTGGGAGCCTGCTGGCCCTTGCTGGGCCATGAGGTCACTTGGCAAAGCTCAAGAAAGTGGCAAACCCTGGCTGTGGGATTGCTGTGGGATTGCTGTGTGCCACGGGCAGCTCAGGGATGGCATCAGAAGGAAAAGCTGTTCTTGCTGGGGACTGCGAGGCAAACGCCGTGACCAGCACAGCGCTGGCAGCGCTGCTGAATGGGAGTTGATGGTTATATTATGTGGAGTTTGAGTAAAGCAATTCCTGCAAACACTGCTCTACTCATGTCAGAACAAAGAGTTCTGGTGTTGTTTTGGGCTGGCTTTCAATGGAATTGTAATTGAGAAAACAAGCGTTTACAAACAATCTCTTATATCCTGAAAACAACACTCCAGCAAAACTGTCCGTGGTAGTTCACAAACATGCCATTTGTAAAACTCCACTCCTCCCACGTTTTCATAAACATTTCGGTTTTTCTCCTGCAGTCTTTTTTATACTGATTAGAAAATGGAAAAAATTTTAAATAATTGATGATGTTTTTAAAATTCTTGCTAGTTAAATACGCCCTGCATTTTACTCAAAAGCTTCCTGGTGTTACTCAGGAGATTTACAGCACAGCTAGAGCTTGTCAAGAAACATTAAATACATCTAGGTTTGGTGTAGAACATTCAGGGAACCTGTAGGTGGAGTTGCTTAACAGGCCTTTATTTGTAGGTCCAAGCTGAGTACAAGCTGGCCTGGTCTTTTTCTGGAATAGATCTGATAGCACATAATCCTGAAGGTGTCTTTGTGCAGTCCAGAATGAACAGTTAATTGCAGAAATCTGGCTTTTAAATGGTGCATGTGAATGACAGTGAAAAGTGCTTATGTTTATAATCAGCCTTTTGTTAGATGTCTGTACCAGTTTGTCATCTTCAGCTGTGGTCTGACAGAAGAAATAAACAGGAGATATGTATTTATTCAACAAAGAACATTTCCAGTTCCTTTTACACTGTCTGGCGCTATTCTTGTGCTTTTTTTTTTGTGCGTGTGTATAATTTGTGCTGAATTCCAGCATCCTGGTCTTATTTCTACTTCTTTTGTGCCTTGAAAAAGATGAGACTTGCATTTTAGGTTAGTGGATGATTTCTGTGTGTATTATTCATTCATTTATTTATTCCACTTTCATAAGTTGCAGTTCTAAGTTGGATGTTAACACTGCAGTTGGAAATGCTCTGCACACTCTTAATGGTGGCATTGTGTCCCCAGACAAGGGGAGAGGATAATGGAATGTTGAAGAAATATACTTCCAGGCAACAGTTAAAAACTGTTATGCTGTAAGCAAAATCAAATATCAAATAAGCCCAGGAGATTGATGCTACATAGAAGTTTCTGATGAAACATCAACTGGCTTTACTTCTGGATGTAAATTCCCCACGATCTGGCTGCAGCGTGGTGTCATGTTTTGAGTGCTCTGGCATATTTGAAATGATCTTAAAGAAAGAGAATATTGAATCTGTTCAAGATCAGAGTATGGAGGCTGCCTGAACTGCAGAACCCCCCTAGAATGGCTGCATGAGGTGATGATAATGTTTAATTGTTACCTTGCCTGTGGACTTCAATATTCCGTGTTTAACTGCTGCTGTTTTTGACAGGGCAAGAAAGATGTTGCGCAAATTTTCAACAACATCCTCAGAAGACAAATTGGTACAAGAACTCCCACAGTTGAATACATCTGCACTCAACAGAATATCTTATTCATGCTATTAAAAGGGTATGTGCACTCTGAAGCAAAAATACACTTTTACATGAAGTCAGGCCTTTTTAAATGCATGCAGAAGCAGTGAGTTCTGACATGTTTGTTCTTCCTTTGCAATATGCTTGGTTTTATTTTCTTTTTCCTTGGTTTTGGGGTCCATAATTCCCCTAAGTAAAGGAAAATTCAGGAAATAGAACACTAACCACCTACTTTTGCATGAAATATAACTGAAAATTGGGAACTGTTAGTGCTATGAAATACTGTTACTGGGCTAATAAGCTGTCTTCCTTTCAGTATACTATTGGAGTCTTTTTAAACTATTCTCTTGTGTACTTGCTCATCAAGAGCTGGAGGCTGTTCTTAGTAATTTCCAGTTTGCTGGCCTATCTTAGACTTCTTATTCGTAGTGATTTATATTGCTGTATTGGCACAAACACACCAACACAAACCTGACCAAAAAAAAGAATGATTTGAGGCATGTTGTGCATGCCAGACAACTGTTTCTTCCTCTCTTCTTTTAAGAGTGTGCTAGATATTGGAAGGTCCTGCCATACTGAATACATGTAGAGCTGTAGCTCTCAAACATGAAAGCAGAAAATAATTGCTTGTATTTCTAGTAACTTTAATTAAGAAAGTTCTGAAAATTGTAATTTCACTGTGTTATTTTGGGACAGACAAGCTCATCAAACATTAATAAACAATTTTAAAGAGTACAGCTATTTATAATTCTGGCTACAGCTGCTGGGTAAACTTGCTGTAGTTGAGGAGTACTTATTCCACCTACTGGGATAACTCAAGGGGGTATGAAAGGGCCACTCATCTCAGTGGGATATTTGCCTGTTGGTAGCATTACTTGCCTGTAATGTCATTTAAATGTTAGAGGGACAAAAAATATTAATTGTGGCATAATGCAAAAAGTATTATTGATTCATTGCTTCTTCAAAATGATTTGCAAAAGAAGGCAAAGATATTTGAGGTGCAGAGAGATAAAACTGCTTTTTCAGTGTGTTCTCATTGGTAAGTGGCTGAATGAGGGCTGCAGCACATTGGTGCTCACTTTTAGTCTGTGTTGTCACCCTCCAGAGAGCTTTATTCTCACAGGGGTTATTGAAACTCAGAAATCAGGATGTTTGAAACGGGCATTTAGCAACTTACGTGTTACATCTGGTATCCAACTGAGACAAATTTATGTAAATTTAAACTGTGGCATGAATTGCAAAAAGTTGAGTAGATTTCAGATCTCCATGACAGGTTGAATGGGAGAGTATTGCAGGATTTAATGAAAACTATTTATTTTTTTTTTTTTTTTGTGTAGGGCAATAGAGTTAATGCTAAGTATGCACAGTGATAGTTTTCTCCTGAAATTTTGGGGAATTTCAATTCACTTCCACTGGTTAGGAAGGAGGATTCTGAAAGTATAAGGCAGGAAGGCATGTGAGAGGCCATGACTGCTCCAGAAGCTGGAACCCCGTGATGTGCAGCACAGCCAGTGATGCTGAAAAATGGTTAAATGAAAGAGGAGATCTGAATTTATGTCCAGTATTGTTAACCACTCATGCTCATATGGAAATTTTTATGTAAATTGCTGTCATGTTTAAGCGAGCAGCTTGCAAGGCAAATCATTTACTGCTTTTCCAGATGTCTGCAGTCCCACCAATATGGAACAAGAAAACTGATTTTGAGAGCAAAGAAAGTATTTTTATTTAGTCTTGTTTCCCAGTTTGTGAAAGTCCTTTGAATTGGCTGTAATTGTAACAGGCAGCTATTTCGGCAGTATTTTGTAGCAATATTTAAAAATGGAGTTTAATGCAGTTTAATTTTTATGGGTTTGTTTATTTGATAGTACTGAACGCTGTAATTAGCAATGTGGTGCTGCAGTGCTAATTTGTGAAAGTTTATAAATTTATAAAGAATCTTTGTTGGGTTTGTTTAATAGGTACGAATCTCCAGAAATTGCTCTAAATTGTGGGATAATGCTCAGAGAATGCATCCGGCATGAACCGCTAGCTAAAATCATCTTGTGGTCAGAACAATTCTACGACTTCTTCAGATACGTGGAAATGTCAACGTTTGACATCGCTTCTGATGCATTTGCCACCTTCAAGGTAATTTCCTCCCAACCTTGGAATTGTTACTGCTGTGCTTCTCTGCTTTGTGAACCCACTGCTGTGTGTGATGTTCATGGCAAAATGAGCCTTGGGAGAGGGGAAGAAGACAGGCGTGCTGCAGATGGGTAAGCTGGACACTGTTCTTCCTTATTTCTCAGAATGCAAGCCACACTTGTAAAAACATATTTTATATTTGCTCCCCAAAATTTTGTTCTGGAGAGTAGGCTGTATCATGCATTACCTGATTGCAGGTGTACTCCCATGCCAGGGGCTTGAAATCTTGTGTCTGCAGCTCTTCATGTGCATCTCCTGAGGATATTCGATGCTGTTGCTTTGTCTGGGGAAATTTTTTGTGGCCCAATTTTTGTGTCTCTAAAACAATGAATTATGGGGACAATAAGCATAATATTAATTGATATTAAATGGTGGGTGTTCACCTCAATTGCATGTAGCTGTGTGCAGAGTATAGCTTTGATCCATAAGTAGCACTCTCCAGTGATAGTTTCACAGGCTGTTTCTTTGTGAACTAAGGTAACCCATCACAGATCATTGCTAAGTGATGCCACAATCCTGAGCAGTGTCCAGGTAATTGCATTCATGTCCTAAATTAGTGTGTTTAATGAAATAGCAGAATTTTGGATTAAATGTCTTATGTGTGTGAGAATGTCTTCATACTGTTTAAATCCTTGCAGTGACAATGCTGGGTTTGTGCTTTTTTACAGGATTTGCTTACAAGACACAAGTTGTTAAGTGCAGAATTTTTGGAACAACATTACGATAGGGTGAGCAGACACCTTTTCATATTTAGAGCTTTCTGGTGCTGTGTATCTTGTTTGAAGAAATTGGTGGTTCCATTCCTTGTTTACCTCTGATTTTGGGGATTTCCACACAATATTGAATCAGCTGAACTTAGGGTTTAGTTTCACCTCCTAATACTGAAACAAATAGTTTTGAAGAGTTTCATTTATCCCCACATTTTCAGCAACACGACTTCAGTCCTTTTGCCTTTCATTATTCAGAACCAGTTCCACAAAGATATTTAAGTGTTTAAATCTTACTTTGATTAAAACTCCCAGACTTCCCAGGCAATTGAAAAAAAAAAAACCAACCAACCAACAAACCTGGAATCACATTGATTTCTTAAAGGTTTGTCTCCAGGCATGTTCACTAAATCACAAATATCTCCTCTGAGTGACTCAGCTTTAAACAGGAGACAAAAGTTATTATTCCCTTTTTGACTACTTGCTTTAGCCCTGAAATATCTACTGAACAATGCTTTAGGCACTGTTTGGAAACCATTTAGGAGGCTCTGAGAAATTAGATGTGTGGAGTTGATATTTTGCTGACCTCTTCAGCTACTTCAGAGCAAAGTTCTTCTTGCTGTGAGATCATATCTGAAACATTAAGAGATTTTGATCAAGGTATTTTTATAACAGTGAAACTGTACTTAATAGTGTGAAAGCTATGCAACAGACTACTCATGAATAGTAAAACTTGACAATATTAAAAAGCTAAAGAGTGTGCAAGGTAAATGTTTATTTTAGTGCTGCTTGACTTAGTGATGTCATCACGTTTTGACACACTGAATGGCAATTCCAATCAGTCACTTTGGCCTTTGTTAAAACCCTGCACAGATTTAAAAATTAGTTTGATCTGGTGAGTGGAAGACATCCAAGTCTTGCACTGAATGTGCTCCTGTGAGAGCCAGGCCTGGCTTCTCCTCCAGAGGGAGCCCGTGCCGTGTTTTCCAGGATATCCCTGGGAATGTGGGAACTGGGGAGCAGTGCCCAGGCAGGAGCTATCACCTCAAACATCCCCTCATGCCAGCCCTCTGCGAGGGATGCCAACAACAGATTGCTCACAGCTCCTTCCAGCCTGCCCTTGGACACTCCAGGGATGGGGCAGCCACAGCTTCTCTGGGCAACCGATTTCTATAGGGAGTAATGAGGAAAATCCTTCTACTACCCTGTAATCTAAACATTAAAGTCTCTTGAAAGACTAAATACATAGTTTTTAAAAGCTTATTCAATGTTTAGCTTTGCATAGGCTTGAAAAGTGTAAGTAGTGACAATATAGTGATTTACAGGAATCTACTGAGATTTCAGATTTAGTTTGGTTTTGTTAGGGATTTGCATCTCCTCCACTTTGTTGCAAGAATTTGGAAGAAGATACCTATGACGCTTGAAAAAGTCCTAACCCTTCTCTTTATTCTGTGTTTAGTTCTTCAGTGAATATGAGAAGTTACTTCATTCAGAAAATTATGTGACAAAGAGACAGTCACTTAAGGTAAGGCAATTTTATTTTCTTCTTAAATGCAAAGAGATTCCCTTTATTTTCAAGGTGAGTTAACTTTATTTGAAATGGCTTCTGTAACAGCCTTGAATAGTATTTATTTTAGTTATCCATACATTTTAATTCTTGGGATCAGCTACTTTTTTTAGTCCAGTTCTTACATAATTTAGTGTTCAGCACAGACCAAAGTAATTTCTCTGCCTATGAAGAAAAGGCTCCCGAAGTTTCTTTAGTTTTGTTTCCCTTCAACAAGTGTGGTTACATTTAAATAATTTAACGAAGATTAGTGTGATTTGCCTAAAGCAATACTGATCTTACATTCAAGTGCATAAGAAATAGTGAACATAAATGTAGTGCAGAGCTTGCAGCAAAGGTGATCCTTGTGGGGAAAATCCTTTTAAACCCTTTAGGTAGCAAAAGAAATGTCAGTATTTACTTTGATTTACTAACCTGTTCCTGTTTTATTGGTTTGGGGTTTTTTGTTTGTTTGTTTGTTTGGGTTTTTATCTTTTTTTAAAAAGGCATTCTTTCTATGCTGAATAGCTTCTGTATTAGTGAAAAAAAATGAAGTCATGGGGGAAAATATGAAAGACTTCTCTTTCCTTTCTAATTCATAACAAGGGGGAACAAGTGTGATTTTTCACTTTCTGAGGAAAAGGAGAAACTGTTGTTGAAAAGCACCTGCACTTTGAAATTTCGGGCACTTATTTCTGTTGTTACTTTATCTCCTGACCACTGGTACTGCATTCACAGAGCGCCACACCACATCAGGGCGATTGAAAGCATTTATAAACAGGTTGATTATTATGCCCAGTGTTAGTAATTTTTTCATTTGGGCATCTTTTCTGCCTTCAGCTTCTTGGTGAATTGTTACTGGACAGACACAACTTCACAATTATGACGAAGTACATCAGTAAACCTGAAAATCTCAAACTAATGATGAACCTCCTACGAGACAAGAGTCGTAACATTCAGTTTGAGGCCTTCCATGTGTTCAAGGTATGTTACAAAACCCCACCAGGAAACAGAATCTGACCAGAAGTTGTTTAATTGATTAAAGTGCTTGGCCTAAATGGAGCTTATCTTAATGCCTGCTAAGTGATTAAATAAAGGGAGCACTGATGTTTGCTTTATTATGATCCATCTTTACAAACAGTTATCTTGGTTATCTTTTGAAAGCTGTTTAGAAACCACTTAGGGACTTCATATGATTGTCAGAGTAAAGTCTCTTCGAAACTTTTGGAATTAAATGCAGTAAGATAAGGAGAAATGCATGATTCCATATAAAATCATGGGGATCAAAAGTGGTTTTATCACACTGCCTGATTTCTGAAGGACAGCAGTATTTCAGTCAAGGTCACCTGAATTGTAATTTGAACATTATAACAGATGGCTTCTGACTTTGCAGCAGACAGGCAGCTAAGAGTTATAACTTGAGGTGTAAAACTTTGTAGTGAAGTGTGTGATACCCATGAGATGCTTCACATGATATGAAACCATGCATTTGCTATAGAATTTAACCATAAAGTGTCTTCAGTGGTTTATGCAGAGGCTGTTGTGGCTGGTCACCTCCCACAGACTAAATTTACTTGGGCACTGCTGTCAGCTTATGTCTTGATTTTAAAAAAAAAAAAAAAATTGTTTAAAAACTTGCATTTACCCCATTATTCTTTTCTGTAGGATACTGGAATAATTAAAACATAGTTTTAGTTTATCATCATCAGTATTTTTTAGATAAATTTTTTTAACTTAACCTTCTTTCTCTTGCTGTTGTGCTGAATGCCTTTTATTTTCTTGCAGGTGTTTGTAGCCAATCCTAACAAGACACAGCCTATATTAGACATCCTTCTAAAGAACCAGACCAAACTTATTGAGTTCCTCAGCAAGTTTCAGAATGACAGGACCGAGGATGAACAATTTAATGATGAGAAGACCTATTTAGTTAAACAGATCAGGGATTTGAAGAGACCAGCGCAGCAAGAAGCTTAAACTCCAATAAACCTTTAAAATATTAAACCCAAATTCAGCATTTGCTGTTAGATATTCAGCATCAGGCACTCTTATCGATTCATGAGGAACATTACTGCTAATCTGCTGTTCAGTGAACGGTTTTTGTTTTTCTCTTTTCATTTTTAGTCCAAGTTGAGAAACATAGCTGCTGCTTTCTTGCACAATGTGGACTTTCTTGATATTTGTGTCATTTCAGAATTCAAAGACACTGCTTGTTTTAGGAGTCCTGAAAAGAAAGATTCTAGGTTCGTGAAAGCAAACATATAGATACTAGTTTGGTCTAGGAGAGAAGGTATTCATGTAGTTAAGTAACAGGTTGCATGCTTGCAAATCTGAATAAATCTGTATGTTTGCACTTACCTTGTTTGAGATAATGAGCACAATGTGACCTGTGCATACCTGGCACCATAGTATAAGATTATATGCCTTGATTTAAAAAAAAAAAAATGTGCAGTGCTTTATTTGTAATCAAAGGGGAAATGTATCTAAGACGTGAGCTTATTGGGATAAACAGTTGTCTTGCAAATAAACTGATATTGAAACTTAGCAACTTTTAAAAGAGTGAAATCTCAAGGTTCATAAGGAAAATGTATATATGCCTTTCACTGCTTTATAGAATTTTTTTTCGACATGATTTGATTTTTCTGAGACTTGACTTGTAAACTTGGAAATATGTTCTAAGGGGTTTTGTTAATTTTACTTTAAAGATATTTCAGACAGTAGACCTAGCAGTGACATTTTGCATTTCATTTCAACAATGCTTGCTGGTTTCTTTTGTATATAACTCCTAGGCTGCTCATTTCTTTAAAATATGATTTAATTTGTACAGCAGAGGAATGTTATTGTATTAGTCTGTAACTATTACCTAATATTGAGTTTTGCAAAATGAATGCTCATATGTAATTGAATACTTCAGATCACATGGAAATGCTGATTTAACAATCTTAAGTACTGCAGCATTTAAAAGGAAACAAAAACCCAAACCCAAACAAATTCTTTGTATTCACTTATCTAATGAGGTGCCATCAATTAGGGTAGGCTAAAACAGAGAACTGGAACCCTTTCTACTCCGTTCTTACCAGATAATATTGGCCTTATTTAATTAAACCAGCATTGTGCTCACCAGCTCTGCAAATGGCAAGGATTATGCTAAATTAATATCGATTCCTCTGACTTCTGGGGAGCCTGCAGTGCGTCATTTCTTACAGTAAATAACTCAGTACAGTAGTTGTGTGAGTGACTTAATTCCCTCCGACCTCAAGAAACAATTTCATAGCTGTCCTAGGATAACAAAATGATCTAATTTTTTGTTGATTTTGTTCTTTAATGCTGCAAACTATCAGTATTTATAAAACCAGAAAACCCAACTGATTTTGCACCATGTTTTTGTTACTGTGACCATACAAAAGGAATCTACTAAATATAGCTAAATGATGTTATTAAAACTGTATCTGTCCATCATATAGTAATGCTAAGATCACAACCAAGCAGAAACTCCTGGATTGGGGTCTGAAAGTTCCAATTCTGCATGACTGAATGATTGCGAATGCTGCAGAAAATGTTTGTTGCTTCCTGTCCTCTTCCCATTTGAAATATTTCGCAATCAGTGACGTTTGAGCTGATTTGAAAGCCTTCACGAGGGAAATCCGAGAGCTCCACAAAATTCAGTGTTATCACTCGGTTGTTTGAAACCGCTCATAACATTAAAATTGGTCTTTTAAAGGTTCTTAACGTGTCCTTTGCAAACAGAATCATTTTGCTTACAGGAAAGGAAATAGCTGACTCTCCCTGGGGATGCCAGGCAAAGCTGGCACTGAGGTGGTGGTGTAGTTCAGTACTAACAGTCTGTTATATTTTGGTTTATCATAGCTTAGTGGAGGAAAACATTATTTGCCAAGTTACTCACCACAACATGTAAGGCTTCCTCTTTGGAAAGACGTAGACGTGCTAAAGATTTCTGTGTGTAAAGAAGTGAAAACATTTTGGACTGGGATGGAGGTTTCTCTATATTAGGCCTTGGAATCAATGGCTATGGTGACTTTTTTAATATGTGGAAATATTTGAATGTTGGCTTTCGAAAAGAAGTTGTATTTAAATTAAAGCTCCTTTGATGTGCTGTTCATATTAAAAAACTTGTTCTGGAAGTGGTTTCTTATCTGCTTGAAGGCTTAAGGGTATTACTAAAACATATTTAAATGCGAGTGGTTTTCGTTTGNTTTTTTTAATAAGGGATGTATACAATTGTAATTCTATTTCCATGGTAGCATTTCATTTCTCCTGAGGAAAATGCATTTCGTATCCAAAAAATCTGGCTGGCCCCATAATTTAAATTAAAATAAAATTTTGAAGAAAAATGTGTGTTCTTTACTGTGTTACTGGAGAGGATCAGTTTCTTGTGGATGTGTATCAGGTCTCCCTTATTGCCTTAGAGTGGCTCAGTTTTCTCCCTTTTAAATATGGAATCATTTTCAATCATGAAAAACTCTGGCTTGCACAAACATTTTTAAAGAACTAAGACAAAGTGCTGTATTAAAGATGCAATCAATTTTAATTAACTCTTGGTAGCCTCCCTTGCCTTGTTGTGTTATTATTGCTGATTCTATTTCTTTTTGGTATGACCAGGAGCAAAGAGGAGATGCTGTTTCCTGCATCATGGCTGCAGACAGGACCTGATAGGGTTGGTTGATGTATTTTTGGCCCTTCATTTCTCTCTGATTTTCAGAAGCTGAGTCTCTAATTGGTCACTGAGGTCTCCTCGCTGCCTCTGGAGCTGCTGTCACAGGTAACACCCCAGCTGATGCAGTGTGGCAAACATCAGGAGAGTGTTATATTTTAAACAACATTCAGGAGTTTTTGATGTAGATTCTGAAGATGGTTTTGTTCAGCAACATGACTGATCAAATAGTTACCCTTCAGGAACATGATTACTTTGCAGACAGAAATATTTGGTCTTTGACAGCCCCCACTAGAGACCACACCTGTCTTGAGCCTCTGTAGAAAATGTTGGCATTTCTCTAACTCACAGACAGGAAGATCACGGATTGCAGGGGGAAGGAGTCATTTGTACTGGTAGTCAGACAAATGGCAAATTTTAATTGAGTGGACAAATCAGGCACTTGACAAAGTGTTTGGAACAGCCCTGATGGGAGGAAGCGCATGAAATGGAAGGAGGTGTTGCCCTGACTTCTTAAAATTTGCTTTCTCTACAGAGCTGATCAGCAGGACCTGCCTTCTGAGCTGCCACCTCCAGGAGCCCCAGAGGAGCTGTCCTTGGAGCTGTGGGATCAGCCTGTGGACAAAGCTGCTTTCAGTAAGTCTCCCTCTGTTCATGGCCTGCCAGGTCATTCCCAGCAACAGGCTGATGACAATTTTCCTTTTGCTTCTGCCCCTTTTCCCCCTCTTTGTTTTAATCTTTTGCTGGTTGCTGTGTTGAATTATCTCCCTGTCTGTGCTGCTTTTCTTCCCATGTTTGTTCACTGGTGGCATCTCTTTGGGTGCAGTGCTCTTATTTTCTGTCACCTTTGTGGTTATTTCTCATGATACATCTGTATTCCTTTCTCCAAAGGTTTTGGCCTTTGTCAGGCAATTTTAAGTGCTGTTTCATTTAGCTTTCTAGCACATTGCAATTCAAGGTGATGGTTAATATCATAATGAGGAAAACATTACCCTGTTCTTTTACATATTACCTCTTTAAATCAGTGTTCAGCTTAATCTAAGCATACTGAACTTGTGAAGAGTTGTTTCTGGCATATATTATCTATATTTGCAAGTGTATCAGGGCAGATCCAGTTTAAATCCCACGTGACTAGAGGCAGGTCAAAACATTTAAAAAATCACAGCCTGAAAAAAAGGTGAAAGGATGGAGCAGTGGTATGCATCAAAATACTGCATTCTTTGAAGGAAATTGGCTATTTCATGAGAGAAGAATGATGGAGAGCGACTATTACAAGGGGGAATAGCTTTAAACCAAGAGAGGGCAGGTTTGCATTAGACAGTAGCAAGAATTTTTTTACTGTAAGGATGGTGAGGCAGTGGAACATGTTGCCCAGAGAAGTTGTGGATGCCCCATCCCTGGATGGGGCCTTGAGCAACCCAGACTGATGGAAGGTGTCCCTGCCCATGTAGGGGGCTGGAATGAGAGGATCTTTAAAGTCCCTTCCAACCCAGACCATTCTATGATCCTGTGTTCTGCTTCCTATTTTGAAACATCTATTGATGCACCTCTGTTTAAAAAATGCCACCACAAAACCCCAAGTTATGCAGCCAACATAGATTTTTGGCGAGTGTGTTGTATTCACAACAAAAAATAAAGACAAGCTCTTTTTTAGAGGACTCCTACTGGAAATTCTGATTTGCACAAGTAAGGATATTTTGGTTCCTTGCTCAGAAATGCCCTGGCCAGAACTGACACTCTCACTTTCCATAAAGGGACCCTTTGAGGCTAAAGATTTTCCACTGCAGGAGAGTTTTCCAGCTTTGTTGTGGTGGGGCTGTGTAATTCCAGAATGCAGGATTGTGTCCAAGGGAGAGTGTCCCACGGCTGGAGGTGATACCACATGGGTGACACTGGCCTTAGGTGTTCTAATGTTGGCAAAAGTGCAGAATTTTATCAACAGGGCATGTTTGGAATGAAGGAACCTAAACTGTATGCAGTAATATAAAGATACAATTTAGATTGGGAAAAAAAAAAAAAGATAAATGACTACAGTTGTCTGGTCTCTTTGCCTAAATTAAATCATCAGTAGATGTTTCTCCATTTCTTCCCTAGCAAATTCCTTGTACTGAGCTGTCATGGAGGATCTCATTAAGAGTTTTTTTTCTTCCTCTTGTGGCAGCCTTTGGGAATGTGCCTCACGTCCCACCAAGGAGAAACTTAGGGTAATAAAAAAGTGAATGTTGCTTAACAAGGTTCTACAATTAAAAGATGTTGAACTGAATTTAATACAGTTAGTGTTATTCAGGGATTTGAAGGAAGGATTAGGTTTGCATTTATTTGAGCATAAAATAAAAATAAAAGCTGTTCTAAATAAAATCTAATAAAACCTATTCTAAAATAGATTTCCTAGATCTGTTTTAAGAATGTTGTAACATAATTTGTAATTGTAATTATTATTTTAATTATAATTCAGGGCATATAAATAAGGCATGCACTGTTGAACAGTGTTTAAACAACTGAGGTGTGAACCAGCCAAGCTTTTGGCCTCAGGTCTTTAACAGCATCTCCATATTGTATGGAATTAAAAGAAAAAAGTGTCAGTTTGAGAAATCAGGCTGTAATTCAGGTTTCTGGGCATCTAGACAGATTGAGAAATAGAGTCTGGAGAGACTAAAAGGTGCAAAGGTTCACCTGGCTATAAAACTTAAGATTACAGCTGCTGAATTTCCTCACCTTCCATCTCTGGAATTACAGAGGGCTGGGTCTTGCCAACTAATAGCCAAATGACATGAAAACAGCATTTAATGATTTATAATAATACTCCTTTTGTAAAACATGCTTTTCCTTTGAAATTGCATTTTGAAGCAGGAGAGCAATCTCATAAAGTGTACGGGCAGAGCAGGGTTTTTATGTTTCTCCAGGCTGTTGGAGCAGCAGGGAAATCCTTTGGGCTGAAGTTGGTGATGCTGCACATGCTGCAGGTTGGAGGAGCCCTTGAAACACACAGAGCTGCAGGTTAGGACTGAGTCTTGGCTGTAAGTCGTGTCAGAGGGATGTTCTAGAAGGAGAAAAAGCACAGATAAAGCACATGTGGCAGGATTAGTTACAGACTTAGGGAAACCTGTAGAATGAGTTCACTGGAGCTTATGAATAGCTTGAAAATATCTATTACATAATTTGAAAGGTGATTTTTCTTGCCATACTAGGTTCTAGGCCATCATAATGTAATACATGTAATATCCTACACACTATACAGGCAGGCTTGGAGTTTTGCCTTCAGTTTATCTAATATAAAAAACCAGGTATTTGACAAGGACCAAAGTGTGAAAAAGCTACAATGGGCAGATGCTGAAAGTGTTCTTGCTTCTTGGTGTTATTTGGGAAGCAGGAACCCAGCCCTCACATTTCTAATGCCAGTCTTTCTCTTGTGTGTTCACCAAGTTTGGGTGAAACTTGCAGGTGGAAGGGGAGAGACATGGTGACAAAAATGAAAATATTAAAATACTACACAAGTCATTCCTTACTGCTGCTTTGCAATTTTAAAAGGTTTTCTCTTTATGTCTTTGATACAAGAATAACCTGAAAGCTGACATTGGGATAATTTAAATTTTTGTGCAGAAACTTTTAAGAGAGCATTAATTTATGACTTAATTCTTTTAGCTGAATGTTTCTTCTGAGCAATGCTTTTTCTGTCAGCCTTGGCTGGTGTAAATTAAATTTCCCTTGACTGTACCTGGCAGATTGGTAATTAGTAACACGTGACAGCAGTGCACAGTTGGTGTCACGTTTGTGGGATGCTCTGGTGTAAGGTTCATATGGGAAAATTCAAGTAGACTAAATTCATGCCTACAGTGAATTATTGTCAATTTTAGAAATTCCAGTTTCAAATAGAAAGTTTTATTTTACTAATAAAGGTGTGCAAAACCTAGGAATTGATACTGATTGCATTGATCTGTTGCCTGATGGTTCTTCACAATGAGCAGTAAGCTCTAGTCTAGTTTTGAAGAACACCTGTCAGGCAGGTAAGAGCCCAGGTGCCACAGTACAGTGTGGCCTGTGGGTTTGGCTCATTCCCAGCAGCTCTGGAGGCTCTGCCAGCTCCCAGGAGGAGAATGTTGGCTCTGCTGCTGCTCCAGCTGCCCCTTGCTGTGGAGGCAGCTTTCTGCAGGCTCCTGGCTGACCTGATGGCTCATCCCACAGATCAGCTTAAAACCTCCAGGAAAAAGAGCCTGGAGCAGGAAAGCCAGGAAAAAGAGCCAGGGCAGGGAAGCACAGGTTCAGAAAAGATGCAGTCCTGCAGCAGAGCAGTGAACAGCAGCTCTGTGTTCCCTGCCCTTGACTCAGGTACCCATGTGTGCTCATCCTCAGGAGCTGTGTCTGCTCTGGGGTTGTAAGATGGTTTCAATCCTCTTTATCTCTTCTGCTGCTCCCACTCCTTGCTTCTGAACTTCCAAGTCTATAAAGGATATTTTCTGCACTTCTGTTTTCTATTAGTTAATCTCTCTCTTACTGAATCTGATTCTGCACTTACAAAATCCCAATCCTCTTGGCAAATCACATCTTTCACTCTGGCCCTTCCCTTCTGATTTCTGCCAGTTGCCTCTTCAGCTCATTTTTCAAGGGGATCTGTGTATTCTGTAATTGCATGTAAGAAGTGCAATCGTTTGTCTGATCATTTTTATTGTGGGTGTAAAGTTTATCATCCAGTATCATTGCTGCAAGTAACATGATTCCTATAGGAAATACTGCTTGTGTATTATCAGAAAATAGAGAACAGAGCGAGAGTGAATCCCAGGTGTTGCACATACAGGGCTCAGCAGTGCCTGGCACTGGAGGATGTTGCTGGGGATGTGGAGTGGGATGGGAGCAGCAGCAGCACAGTTTGCCCAGAGTGACCCTTGCTTTGAGAGGCCACAGGTTTGGTGTGGGCTTGGTGGGCAGGCAGTGTTGGGAAGCCAGGTGCTCTCAACACCCACACACAGCAGTGTGGGGCACTCAGTACCTGCAGCTGGTAACAGATTTATAAAGCAGCCAGTGCTTCAGAAACCTCTGCTTTCACAATGCTGCCCTGTTGGTATGGACACTCAGCTTTGGGATTCTGGTGCCAGGGATGGGCTCTGTCAGTGAGATCTGCACTCTGTCCTGTCCTTCTGAGCTGTAGGGGGATGGTGGGACAGTCTCCCCCTGATCTCAGGCTGGCTGGCAGGGTCACTGCCAGTGTCACCCTGTGATCTTTGGTTCCTATTCTCTCAGTCCCTTAGTTCTGAAGGACTCCCTGCTGCAGCTGTTGGATGCACTGTGCTGCCACCAGGAGTGACAGGTGTCAGAGTGACCTCTGCCCCTCGTGCCCCTGTCCAGACTGAGCCTTGCAATCAGCCAGACCCTGTTCCCTGCAGTGCTGTCTGCCTGATTGATCAGCACTCTCAGGGAGAGAAAAGGCAATTGCAAATCCAACAGTGTTTGAGTTGTACAACAGAGGGACAGATGAGCTCCAAAAGTTACACAAACAGTGGCTTCATGGCCTGACACAAAAGCTGTTCCCAGGACTGGCCTGCAGCCTCTCCTGGAGAGCACTGGAGGGTGATAGCTGTGTCACTGTTAACCTGCTGCTTGATAGAAACTGCTTTTGTGCCAACGTGTCCACATCTCTCCAGCCTTACCCTCTGGCACAGTTTAGAGCTGTCTGAAGGCTGCTGGAGATGGGTACTGCCCAGAAAACTCTGCTTCCTTCAGGTCCTTCCTGTAGCTGCTGAACTTCTGGACATGTGTGGTCTGCTTCTGAGAGGTCTGCAGTGTCTACAGGGTTACATTCATGGTACAGGGAGGTTTTGCTTTATTTGGAGAGGAATGAAGAAAGAAGTTCATAGATCAAGGGACAAAAGTCCAGTGACAGCCAGATTTAAATGTGCTTATTTTACTGTGTGGCCTTTAACTTGTGGAGGCAGGAGGTGAGTGAGGAGGTCTCTACCCAGACAGAGTACTGATACCTCTGATCTGAGGTTCTCCACACTTAGAGAAGGCTCCAAAGTGGGCAGTTGCCATTCCTTTTTGTCCCTATAGCAGCAAAGTCATAGAACAGATCTGGGCCATGCACTGGATTTTCATGGTGACATCAGTTTCAGGTTTGGGATTTGGTTTCCTTGGTGTTTATCTGCATATTGTGGCCTGAGCCAGGGCCCATTGAAACAGGAAAAAAAGAGATTACTGCTGCCCTGACAGTCCAGACACTCCAGATCTCAGGGCATTCCTGATGAGTACTGGGAGGTCAGAGGAGGGGCCTCCTTACGGACAAAGTATGAGAAGTTGTAGGGTTTTAAAACAAAAAGAAACACAAATGAAAACCAAGCTTTGGGAGCATTTTCAGCTGTAGGAGAAATTTCTGCTGAAGGGGCAAAGGACTGGAGAGCATCAGTGGATTTGTCTCCCATTCATGGTCCTGGTGGGAAGCAGCCTGGAGGTGGCCCCTGGAGCTCTGCATGTGTGATTGGCAGAGTTTGTGCCTCTGTGGGGTGAGGGCAGCCAGCCAGGGAGGTGGGATGGGGAGGAGGAGGCAGCTCCAGTGAGTCCCAGTGCCAGTGGGGAGCTGCTGAGGGGCACAGCAGCAGCTGTGTTACTGTGGGGTGGCACTTGGGATATCAGGAGGGAGGAAATGAGAATGGGAGCAGATAGGGGATAGGGATGGAAAAGGGGAGGACGTGGTTCCAGCAGAGAGGAAAGGATGTGGAGGTGGAAATGGTAGCTGAGAAAGCATCTGGGGATTATTGGGAAGTGCATCCTCCCTCACTGGAAAACCTGTCTGGGTCTGTGTCCTGCTGCTGGAGATCCCTGCATGGGGCTGCTGTGACCCTGCTGTATAACGGGGGTTGGTGACCCCTGCCCTGCCCAGCAGGCACGTGTGACACTGTGGCTGTCAGGAATGAGCAGTCACACTGGGCCACCTGAAAATTGTAGTGACAGCCCCTGCTTTGTCTGAGGCTTGGCTCTGGCTGGACTGTCTCCATCAGAAAATATCCAAAATTCACACAGATCATCTGGGGCATTGCGCAGTTTGGTTAGTGCAAGTCAATTCAAAACGAAATATTATCTTTTGATCCTCTTTACAAACAAACTTTTTCAAATTTTTTTGGCAGAAACCTTTTTTTCCCTCATGGAAAATTCCTATTTTCTCAGAAACAGAAAATCTCCCCTATGGAAATTTTCCAGTGAGCTCCACTTCTAAACCTTGATGCCAGAAAACATCCAGCAGGCATTAGCAGAGGGTGACTCAGGGTGTAATGTATCATTTAATTCTGACTAGGGCAACACAGCCACAGGAATTTGAGAACACGAGCGGGCTCTCAGCATCCCTAACTCAATATTCACTCGGCAATCCACCAAAACCACATATGCAGAACAGGAGAAAAGTGTTACAATAACACTTCAGTTTTGAAAGCTCAGATCTACCCTGAGAAAGAAACTGGGAAAATGTCATCAGATGCACCATCTCTGCTTCCTCTTGCTGACTTCCAAATCCAACATGTTCATGTTGCAAGAAGATGCTTTACGGTCTGAGAGGTTGCTTGCTCTTACAAGCAGTGGAGAAAATTGTCTGGCATTTTGTAGGTACAACAGACTTGAAGTTTGTTCTGTTGTTGCACAAGAAATAGTCTCCAGTCCTTCTCCAACAGCTCTGCTGCTGCTTTCCTACTCAGAAAAGAGACCAGCTGGCTGAGAAAGTATTTTCCCTTCAGCAGAAAAAGGGTGTGGGATACAAGTCTGTTTCAAAAGGTAACTTGGAGCCTATTCACCATGACACAAAGGCAAAGGAAAGGCATTTTATTTATCACTAATTTCACTTAGAGTATGAAGGACAGGTTTTTCTGCCCAAACACAACCAAGAATTTTTCGAGGCACATTTTTTATTTTTTTTTAAGTTAAACCATTAGTAATTTAAAGATGTTAATTTTTTACTATTCTAAAAGTCTTTGTTGCAGCTGTTGCAGTCTTCATTGCAGTGAACAAATTTGGGTTGGTTTTTGAAACGTCAAATTTGTTGACTTTTATCTGCAACCTTAAGAATCCAGTGCAAGATGGGCACTACCCAAATGTCCTTACCAATGTACTTGATCCTGACTTGTGCATGTCTTTGATGCTGTTTGCCTCAGAGCCTTCTGTTCAAGGCAAGACTTGAATTTTTAATGTAAAAGAGAAGCAAGAACCAAAAAAAAAAAAAAATCCTTTAGAATAAGAACTACTGAAAAACCTCTTTCATGTCCTCTATGCATTATAAAAAGGGAAGAAAAAAAGTAATCCAAAGGTTCTTTGCCCCCTTCCTTTGAAGGTCTCCTTTCATGATCTCTTCAAGCAGTTTTTTCCTGGTTTTTTGGGTTTTCTCTACTGTGAGCCTTCCCCACAAAGAAACAGATGAAGAACGTTTCTCTTGTTTGTCATTATATAAAATACAAAGCTTTACATTCCTCTCTTGAGCTGCTCTTTGCACTTTGCAACAACAGACAAAATCCTCCTGCCTTTTCCTGATGCAGTCTTGGTTTTGAGAGTGATAAAAATGAAAGTTAAAATGGGATTACAGCATTTAGTATGCATTTTGTGTCACAGAGGCATGGAGCTGGAAACACTGAGCATTTCATGGCTCCTGCAGGAAAGACCAACGAGATGTTTTGTGAAGGAAGTTTTGCTTGAGCACGGTTGCAACCTCATAAGGGCAAGATTTCCACCTTGCAGCTGTTGGCAGTTCTTCAATGTTCACTTAGCCTGTTATCTTTTCTAAAGATATAAATATAAATAGGAATTGAGAAAGAAAAAAGGTAAAAAGTAATAGGAAGTTAAATCATGCAGGATGATTTGCAAGCTCAGAGTGTTCCTTGTTTATCTTGTATCTCTACACTGAGTGCTCCATTGCATAATGTCACAAGGGCTGGATATTTTCTGCAGTGTAGAGATGCATTTTAATTAAATTCACTGGTTAAGGTGCAGTTATTCATTAAAGGTACCCAGTTGTCCTGAAAGGCATGCTGACCTTGGATATCCGATCCTCTGAAGAGGACTGTTAGGGATATGAAATAAATAAACATTATTTCATATAATTCACAGACAAAAAACATGGAGAGCTTCTTGAGCAGTTGGCTACATCCACGTGTTCTGTTCACTTTGCTAGACCCTCTGAAAGTTTCCCAGTCACTCTGTTCCCCATCTGACATCAGCAGTTCAAGGCAGGTATGTCCTTCTCTCACAAGGAGCCGAGGAATGTCCTTTGGCTCTTGAACCTCAGCCCCCAGGCAGCTCCAGCCTCTCCAGGGACAGGGTGGGAGCCCTTGGGCACTCCTGGATCACCTTGGAAGGGCATTTCCATGAGGGAAACAAGCAGATAAAAAAAGCTCTGCAAAATTCAAGCTGCATTTGTCAACAACAAAGGATGTACAGTTCTCAGCTAACAATACAACATTTATTCATTTCCATGCTCCTGGTTTTTTGTTTTCCGCTGCTCAAGTGTTCTCTGTGTTGAGGTTGAATCTTTCAGGCCCCAGTAGATGTCTTCCCTGGAACAGAGAGGTGCTGTTTTTTCCTAGAATCTTCTGCCCTTGTTTAGCCTCAGTGTAAAATATTCTTTGCTGCAGAAACGCATTTCTTATTTCTCTCACCTGTCCAAGGTTCCTTTCTTTCTGAATTTTTTTCTTTTATCTTCTCAGATCCAGTACTATGACTTTGATCTTGTTTTCTTTTGCTGATGTTACCCCATCATCACCCAGTGAGAGACAGACAAGAAGACTGGCTTTATCAGGAAGACAGTTATTCTTTTGTTCTCCAGGATTACAAAGGGCTCGGCTTCTAATGGTCTTTACTCAGACTGTGCATGGATAAGCAGGTAAAAGACACCACTGTCTTTACTGAGCACAAGGAACAGGGGGCAACAGGCAGTGAAAGGTGGATGAAAGACAGGAAAGCAAACAATTGGGTTTCAAACAAACAAATTTGATTGAAGAAGTTTCCCCACCTCCTGAAGTGACCATGAAGCTGTGACAGCTCAGTCTACTTTGAAAATCTAAACTGCAGCCCCAGATCTGAGTGTGCTTCAATGAGGGTAAAGGCTTGGAAGGGTATGACATGCTTTCTGGCTCTGACAAGATAATGGGATCTCCTGCTGTCTAGGAAGTGGTGATGAAAGCAAGGCTGTCTTGGGGGGTTGCAAGTGTCTGCTGGGTGAGTCAAGTGAGGGATGTGTAAAGGTCAGAGCGCTCTGTTGACAAAGGGATGCACTGAAAGGGCAGGAGAACCACAGAGGACTCCCTGTGTCATTACAGCAGGTGCAGTAGGAAGCTGAGAGAAGAGCTGAACAAAGCAAACCACAAGGATGACAGGATATTTAAAGCAAAATGGGGAAATAATGAGTCATCCCTATTTATCAAAGTGCAGGAAAAGAGATTTCTGTCTCAGTTAATTTCTCGATGGGATATAAAGGCAGCCTTTAACAAAAGAGGGAAAAAAATCTAAATTCCATTTAATTTCCTTTAGCCCAGGCAACCCAAATCCCTTTAGACTACAGAAGTTACCATTTATGTAACATTGTTACAAAAACCCAGCATTTTTCAGGAGTCTGGATTGAATCTGGCCCATAATCAGAGAGATGTGTTGCTTGGTTGTAAACAAACAGGTCTGTAACTCAGGAGTGTTCCTCAGATACCCAGAGTTAAACAGCATCAGTGAAATGTTGGAGAAACATCTTATTTGGTCTGATTTGGAACAGATTATTCCCATGGAATAGGTAAGGTATTGATTTGGGAATTTACTGGATTTGGTGTTTCTTGTTGAAAGTTTGGCACCTCAAAAATAATGGTTCCTTGAGGGAAGACCTTGCCAATGCCTCAAGACATTCTTTCTGTTTTGTGTGGATTTATGCTTCAGACCCTCTGCTATGTTAAGTGGACTCTTTGGCCATCAGAAGCTTTTCCAAAGAGCTTTCAGGCAAGTTGCTGAAACTTGCTACCATTATTCTGGTGGTAAATCAGGTTACACATGTGGGTTGCCTCAGGTGCCCAGCACTTGCACAGGTGGTGCTGTTGGAAATAATTCTCCTTAGCAAGGCAGGCTGGTGCTGTGAGGAGAGCTCACCCTTCCTGCAGACTGTCCATATGCTCTGTTACTGCCCATCTGTTGGGATGAAGAGAAACTTCCAAGAACTGGAAGGCTGATAATGTGCACAGTGTGAGGTTGTGTGCAGGGATAGGCTAATGTTGATATCACTGGTGCTTGGTCACCTAGGTGATGGAGCTGGCTGCTATAGTAACCTGCGGGCTGCATTGCTCATCAAATACCAATTTTTACAAATAGGATTGTTTTAAGGTGCTGTTGCCCTGTCTGTTGTCCTTTTAAATTTTTTACAGGAGTTGTAAAAAAATGAGATGAGACAGGAGTACAGGTTTTATTCTCTGTTTTTCCCTTGAAATTTTGTCCTGGAAAACACATGATGGTTATGCCCAAACATTGAACTTAGGATAGAGATCTTTCAAAAAAACCTCCATGCTATTGTTTCTCACCTTATGCAGTCTTGCCCTAGGCCCATCCTTCACTGTGGAAAATGATGTTTTAGAGGAGTTAGAGCCAATTCAATGTATATATTCTTGTTCCATCATGCAAACCTGCAGGCATGTGCTGGGCCAGGGTCACGTCTGGATCCTGCATATTCTGTGTGTGGCCTGTGGTGCATGGTGGGGCACTGCAGCATCTCTCCTGGCCCAGAAAAGGAGGAATTTTAATCCATACAGTGCTGTCAGCTCATGAATAGTGTAGTGTGTTCATCCAGGGATCCACCTGATGTGCTGCTGGGTGGGAGATTTTCATGGGTTCATCCAGCAGCACATTATGGGGTGTCTCACTGAGATCTGTGAAAGATGGGTCAGCAGGCACAAGGACACAGAGTGGGAGAGCAGCTCATAAAAAATATGGATTTTTCTTTTTGATCCCTGTAAAAGAGTTGGCTGTGTGTTTTCAGAAGTCCCACAGTGTGTTAACTTTTCCACTTGGACAATATTGGTAGTAGGAGATTTTTTAATTCCTATATATTTTTATATATAGGAATTTTCAAATATATATTTATAATACATATTTTAAGGTCCTTAAATCAAGAGATTTTTAAGTTCCTCTTGCAGAGTAGGATGGGACAAGGGGGAGTATGTCATGATGACTTGTGGAGGGACAAACTGGCATATCCTTCACAATGTGACCTGACTCAACAGATTTTCTGCTTTCTGGAAAATTTTACAAGGCATAAATAAAAATCTGGAAAAACACCGATGAAATCAAACCCACAAGTGATTTAAAATGAGACTGCCAACTTTCTGTCTCATACAGGGCACTGCAGATTTACCACAAAGGCAGAGCAGGGTCAGTGTGCACCTGATGACTACACCCAGACAAATGTCAATATAAATGGGGAACCACAACATACAGCAGCTCATTTCTTCGAAGAAAATTTGTGGCAATACCCCAAAAAGTAACCCAAGTCACGCTTGAAACATTCAGGAGAGTGTTCTGGTGTCCCACCCTACAGTACAGAAACTGCTTTGCCTGCCCTTGGCACAACCAACTGTGCAGCTGTTGATGCAGCTGTGTTGGGTGTTTCAAAAAAGCACGAGAGGAATCTATGTTCATGGCACTCCAGCTGTAATACCAACCTGAAAATACCACCTCTGGGCAATGACAAGGCTTTAACTGCTCTACAGCCCAGCATCTTGGCTGGCAGAACAGCAAGAGTCCACCTGCTCTGCCAGCTGATGGTTTCTCGTGTGTGGGATGGAAGTAGAATACACATTCCCAGGAACAGAGGAGTTGGTGGGCAGGGACACAGTTTGGTAGGCCTGGAAGATAAAAACACAGGGGAATGCAAGCTGCCATTAAAGGATGCTCTGTGCATGAAGTCAGCTGGATTTGCTATGCCTACACTCCAAAGAGAGGGTGGCTAGAGAAAGATTGTGGTGTAGTTTGGGCATTTACTGGTGAACTGGGGCAGCTACTTCTGATTTGGGTTGGCCTCATTCCTGGGCAGAAAGGTGTCAAGCAGTGTAGGGGACAAGAAGAGAGTGTAGGGAGGTTGTTTCAGCTGTGTGAATATTTGGCCCATGTAATCAGCTGCAGTAGAACTAATCCAAGTATATTTTTCACTGCTTGTCCATTGGCACTGTTGACCTCTCAGTGTGCTGGAGTCCAGTTGACCCCATGGGCAGCTCTTGTCCGGGTCACATGCCAGTTTTCAAGGAAACAACGTCATGGAACACCATCATAGATGTCATCTTCATTCCCTTGTCCCTGGGACCTTCTGAACAGGAGCATGGCAATTACTGGATGTGCTTTCATTTGCTTGCTTTGGCTTTTATTTCATTTGGGCTGTGAAGCAGAGGATTCTTACATAGCAAGGTTAGATCAATACAGCCAGTAGCTGACCCCAAGCTTGCTTGAATTTATATAATGTGCTGATGCTGTAAGCAGCAGTGGTTCTGTCTCACTGCAAACTCTCTGTCAGCTGTGCAATACTGAGATTTTGTTTGGTATTAACTGAGTTAGGGGTATGATAGGATGTCACCTGTTGTTGGGGAGCTTGGCAGGTTCCTTCCATGTGACCTGCTCTGCAGCAGTTTTGGGTGTGACAAACCAGGTGTCTGAACAAAAGAATTGTTCACTGCCTTCTTTGGGTCACCCTCCCAAAGGAGTCAAAACTGAGGACGTCCAGGCAGGTGTTTGCCTTGCACTCTTCAGTCTGCACCTCTGTTTAACATGCTGGCTGTGGGTTTGTTCTTGCTTTCTCTCACCTTCTTGGTGTGGATTTTCAGGAGTGCATTCAGGCAAGGCACTGAAGTACCAAATCTAGGGAACCAGAGCAAGCAGGAGGATGCCTGCTGTGCAAATATTTTGGGCAATGATGGGGCATCACACACAAATTTCAACAGAGACAGAAGTGAGAGGGCAGAGGAAATCCAGGCTTTTTCTTTCACAATCGTGCACCTGGTTAACATGAAAGTCTCTATCTCCTAAGGAGTATTAGTATTGTTACACTGTCCTGTGATACTTCATCCCTCTTGGGTTCAAGGTGATGGTAGTTCCCTAGGAGTGTAACGTAAAATCCTGAGATGTTCATGGAGATGTGCTAATGAAAAGAGACAGCAGACTCACTCAGAGGATGTGACTGTCATGGAACACCACAGTTATTATATCTGAGCTTTCAAAGCAGTTCTTCAACAGTCAAACTGCTGGCAAGAGATGACACTTTCTTTCCTCCTTCCCAGCCTAAACTCTGCTGGAGAACTGGTGCTGGTTTTCAGTGTCATGTTCCTTTCCCTTCAGTGTGTTCTGCTCTTGCCAGAAATCATTTTATTCAGGCTGAGTGTGGTCACTCACTCTTGACAAATCCTGAATCATATCGTGGTGTGGGTTGGAAGGGACCTTAAACATCATCTTGTTCCAACCCCCTTGCCATGGCAGGGACACTGGTCCACACATTCATCCAGCCTGGCCTTAAACTGCCAGGGATGGGTGATCCAGAGTTCCTCTGAGCAATCTGTTCCAATGCCTCACCCTCCTCACAGTAAAGAATTTCTTCCTAATACCTTGTCTAAACCTGCCCTCTGTCTGTTTGAAGCCATTCCCCCGTGTCCTGTCACTCCATACACTTGTAAATACCTCTATTGAAGCAGAGGTACACTGAGAAATAAGGAAAGGGGCCTTTGGTCACAGTAGGTTTCTTACCTGATGGATGGGCATGAGCTGGTGAAAACTGCGGGCTGCTGGTGTAAGCTAATACCCACTCAAACTCCCTGGCTTTTCTGCAGCTGACTAAAACGTGCCTTGTGCTCAGAACTGGAATTGCAGGCACTTTTTCTTGGGGCTGGGCAGTCGACAGCACAGAAACTGGAGTCAGTGGTGCTTCGCTGCCCACATCTGAGGCTGATACTCTGCTGCCTCTGCACTCAGCAGCCTCCCACGATGATTCTGTCACTTCAGACACTGCTCTGGTGGAGATCATGGTGAGGAACACTTGCCTGCTGCACCTGCCAGAAGATGGGTTTTGCCAGGCCTAATGACTTTGAGATAATAGTCCTTATGGTAAGGGGAACACAAGCCAGCCTCCCCAAATCTCCTCCCACATTTCTGTCTGCAGGCCCCTGGCAGGCAGGATGGGCCTTTGGTTCACTCTGTGGTTTTCCACATCCTTTGGCCTCTCTCAACGTCAGACAAGCAGAATATTTCAAGGTTGGTGCAGGTACAGCAAAAGCCCATTTCTAGTTCTTGAGTACAGAACTAGAACTGAGGTGACCGAAGGGAAAGGGACAGGGAGAGTTTCAGGTTACATCTTCTCTCCTACCTGGGGCTCTCCCTCCCTGGGGCTCTCGGGGAATGGGGCACGAATGCAGCTGAATCCGTGGGGCTGAGACCTCACACCCACTTTCTCCAGCAACTACTTCAATCTAGCCCCAGCCTTTTATCCTAAACCAGCATCTCCCCTACATTCCCTTTCTCCCCTTGTGCCTAAGCTGTGTTTTAGCACTTGCATTCATATGTAAAGGTAGGAAATAGGGCCCTCCCCACTTCCTGGGCTTTCCTTTAGGCTCGTATCCTGTTCTCTTCACTAGTGCTTCCCCACCAACTCGAATGTCCTCCTTGCTGGTCCCAGAAATTATATAATGTTGAAGTATTTTGATTCGTGGAACCCCAAACAAGTTTCCAGGTAAATTGTGGATACTTCTATGGAAAATCTCCCTCTAAACCATAAAAAGTATAAACTATACAACAGTCCTGGTATTTTTGCTGTCTTGGGTATGCTCCCTGCTTATCCCATGATGTAGAAATCCAGTTTGGGTATTTTGGCTGCTGTCTCCAAGCCACATTTTCCCTTCCTGTTCTCACCATCCCTCCCTACTTTTTGGCACGTCGTGTGAAGGGGTTTTGGTGCCACAACAGGCAACCAGATGTTAAGAAGCCTCTGGCTCTGGCTTTTAGCAGTCCTGCCACCAGTGGTTAACTGAACATTGTTCAGGTCAAAGCCATTGTGCATCTGGTCTGTGCACACCTTTTGAAATGGGAATACTTTTTTTCAGCTACTGATTGAAGGATACCAACTGTTGGCCTTTTATATACCAGAGTTTGTAAAAGAGAGAAAACCAAGATATCTGGAGCTTGCTAGTTTCCAGGAGGGAGACTAATCCGGGATAATTTCTACTATTAGGAGAAAATTATTCTCTTGTTATTTTTGAAGTACATAATGGTAATAGTTTTCCATCTACCCTCATAGGTAGCCCAAGGCTTCCTGCTGCTGCTGAACCATCAGGGCTTTTTTTTTCAAAGAAAAGAAGGAACAAAGGATGTGGTTCCTGATAGCTGTACCAGGGATTGACACATTGGCCCCGCTGGTGTGGCAGGTACCCAGGAGTGACAAGAAATTCAGTTTAGTTCAGCTGCAAATGAAAGCTGTAACTTTCCATGGAAACCACTGGATTGATTCTCTACCTTTGGCTACAGGTAATTGCTTTACCTCATGCAATTATGTGTGGTAATTAGAACTAGATTGTGTGAGGAATAGCAAAAACCATGAGTACATCCTCTGTGTTTGTGGTCTGTTCCTTTGAAAGTAATTACGATTTTTTTTAACAGTTTCTCTTTTTTTTTCCCAACCTGTCTCGTTGTTTAGTGGATGAAGAATAAAAAGGAAAAATAAAAGTATATTTTCAGCACATTACAGAGTTCTGCTCATTTTTAGGCATACTCTCTAGTACAAGCCCTTATTGGATCTGCAGTGGAAAAGCAGAATGATTTAAGGACTCTAAATTTCTCATTTCCTTCCAGTCTGATACAGTGAGGGACAACAGCTAAGACACCAGGCAGACCTCAGAAATAGATGCAGCTCAATACATGACAAGCACATTTTTGTTGGCTCAGAATATATTAAAGCAGTTACCTTGTGCTCTCTCTTTAATATTGCTTTGTTTGGGTTTTTTTACGTAAGTGCTTTTTTTGAAAGGTGGCAAGGTAGAGGACAGTTTAATAAAGGTGCATAAAAGTCCCACTTCTTCATTACTTGAGAAGTGCTATCATGCTGCTATTCTTAATGAAGGGTCAGTCAACTAAATTGTCCCTGGGATTCCACTTAATTACACTGAGAGACGCAAACTTTGTTGTCAAAGACTAATAAACCACCAGATGGCTTTAAGGAAGTCGGTAAGGTGGCAGTTTTAAATAGAAACCTGCTTGCTTAAAAATAGAAAAGATAGCAGATTTGAGCGCGATGTTCTGTATGCAGCATGTCACTTCTCCACTGCAGGGCAAGAGACACGGTTTTAAGCTGTGTTAGAAATGTTGAGTCCATTGTCAGTTTTTATCCTCTAAGCCTCTGGCTGAAGGGCCTGTAGCTGGAGATATCTTACTGAGAAATCCTATAGTCTGAAACTTGGCCTGTGATAACTTGGGTGATTTTTCTTAAGCTTGCAAAGCCATTTATCCCAGGATGTAATTGAAATCCAGACTCCACAGAATGCCATGGCTGTGACTGAGACCCAATCTTGAAATGTTCAATAAGTAAAGACACTTTACAGTTTACACCCGTAATGTTGACCCATTTTATAATTATATTGTCATTTTCCTTTACTTGTTTTGGGTTCATTGCTATGCTGAGAATAACTTGCCTTCCTTGTCAGTCCTGCAGTTTTTTTATGGTACAGCAGAAGTAATATTCCAGTATTCAGCAATGTTCACAGTTGCTGCAAACTCAAAGATTGTTTGAGGCACTTGTGCATATTACCATGTATAAAAGAAAAAATAAAGAACACATGACCATTAACAGCATCCTGCAGGTTCTGTGCCCTCCCCAGGAGCAGTTCTTGCTCTGGGTGTCCTTCTGGCAGCCGTGCTGCACAGGGTGCTGCAGTTCAGGCTGTGCTGGGCATGAGCTGCAGACCCTGCAGGGAGGGCAGTGGCTGCCAGGTGAGGTTTCCTGCTGGAGACCAGCCAGGCTGGGCCCAGCTGTGGACAGGGGACACCCCAACACCTCCACTCCAATGACAGTGTCACTTATTTGATCAATACTTCTCCCCACTTGAAACAGGAGATCAGCTGTGCTCTGGAGGAGACCCAGGCTGATTCAGCAGTTGACCTGATGCAAGAAAGGGCAGAGTCACACTCTCACTGCTGCCTGATGCTGCATTACTGGCTTGGCAATGGTGTGATGCTGCCTTCCCATTTGTTTGCCTCTGAGAAAATCAGTAGACTAGTTCTGTCAGGAGCCCTGGTGAACATCAAGAGCCTTGTGCCAATTTCTCTCGGTATCTGTCACAAATGACCTAAATATTAAAAAGAGGATCTTTTACTCTCCTGACTGCAGAATTGTCCCACCAGTCCCGCAGACTGACTGACTGGGGGTGGGGGGGCCAGAATCACATTAGGCATAAATGGAAAGAACAAACACTAACTTCTGCTTTTAAACTGAAGATTTTAGTGTCAAGCTTTCTCCGGTTTTATCAGATGTAAGACTTTGTAATCACTTTTCCTCAGCTGCATCCTGGTTTTGGGTTTCTCCTCTGACAAGATCTGCCCAGTGGACCACTGGCCTGAAGCAGAGCAGGTGACACAGGGTTTGTCACACAGGGGTGTCCCTGAGGAAGAGTGAGCTGAACAACCTAAAAAAAGGACAGGCTAGGGCCCAGTCTGGGCAGCAGGATGGTCTGCTGGATTGAGAGGGTCACAAGGGGATTTTTGCCCTGTTCTGGTCATTTTCTTGCTCTAAGGCTACATGTGATACAGGATAAACTTTATTAGAAGAGTTAGCATTTGCCTTACAGCTTTAGTCAGGGAGGACCCTGGTGGGCTGTCTCCCCGTTTGCATGCTGAGTGTGAGATGTTTGGATCTGGCTGTAAACATTCCCATTTCCATAAACTCAGGACCATCTTGTCTCAGTTTGAGCTCCTGAAATTAGAGGCTGTTGTGGAAATGCAGCCCCTTATCTCTGTGTGAGGTAAAACCTGCAATCCCATGTTACCCACAGGGTGGGATGCTGAGAGGACCAAACAGCGCCAAATATTGAACAATGTAAGTCAGCACTATGAGCAATTGTTGTTGTGAGTCAATGTTGAATCCTTGCCAAAGCTGCCTTTTACAAATAAAATTTAGCACTAATTTATCAATGGGTTAGTTCAAAACATGATGTAAAGCACTCAGTACATAATGAACCCATCTGGATCGAAAGAAAATGCTCATAACAACTTTATTATAATAAATACTATGTTTAAGTGGACCAAATCAATGTAAGGGTAGTGCTGTGTTTATCCACTGACAATTCCCTACTTTCCTCATTACCTGTAGCTGGCAGACAGGGTTTTGTTAATAGGTTTTTTTTCCATTTTGTTACTTAACAAAACTGTCAACGTGTGTTCTTTACTCCTTGCTGTGCTACCTGCTGCTCCCCAGCCATCATCTGGTGACACAAAAGCAACCCAACACTCCCCCAAATTCTCTTCTGCGTGCCACACTCTGCTTCTGGCAGACAGGGCATTTTTTGGATCCCTGTCCCCACGATGAAGATAATCCCTCTGTTGTGCTGCCCAGAGCTGTTCCTGGGGGAAAGGCCACCCGAGTGCTCCCTGCTCCTGCACGGATTCTGTTCTGTGGCCTCCAAGCGAAGGGCGGCTGGGCTCTCCCAGCTTTCCCCAGAGTAACCCCTGCTCTCTCCATCTGCCGCAGGCTGGTGCATCTTCAGGCTTGGCGGTTGTTCAGCTTTGGTTTGTTCTGTTGTTTGCCCTGTGCCGCCCCGATGTCAGCAGTGCCACGGGCAGCACTGACCGTGCCCTACCCAAAGATGCGGGGCTGCCGCCGCACCCGCTCCGTGTCCCGCAGCCCGGCCGGTCGGAGCGAGGCCGGACAGTGCTGGGGGGTGCTGCGGGCAGCCGGGGCCCTGGAGCCGCTCGGAGTGCCCGAGGCCCGCCCGGTGCCCGCAGGGGGCTCTGAGGGCCCATTGCCCGCCCGGTGCCCGCCCGGTGCCCGGTGCCCGCCCGGTGCCCGCGGGGGGCTCTGAGGGGTCG
>VWYP01027259.1:53674-74029 GCA_013400435.1 Pycnonotus jocosus | reverse complement strand
TGGTGAAGATCGGCGTCCAGCAGCCGCCCGCGGCGCTCAAGCCGGACAAGGAGAAGGAGAAGGCGGCGGGGAGCGATGGGGTGGCGGGCGCCGTGCTGCTGCCCCCGGGCGCCGTGAGTGGGGCCGGGCTGTGAGGGTGAGGGGCGGCGGGGGACGAGGGGTGCGGGTGCTGCTTCGGACAGGCACCGGCACAAGTGTCCGGCTTTACCGGCGGCTTCGGGGCTTGGTGGGCACGCGAAGTTTGGAGAAGCGGGGAGGGGATGGGGCAGGGCAGCGGCGCCGCGTCGCCAGCAGCCGTCCCTGGGCACGGGAGGGAATGTCCAGCGCACACAGCGGCAGCTGAACTCATCCCTTGGGGTGGTTTAGCCTGCGGGAATGTAATTTCGGATTGGCGATATATGGGTGGATTTCAAATCCGAACATCTCTCAAGGCTTCGGGTTGGCAGTGGGGAAGAGGCAAGAGGAGGAAAACAGATGTTGCTGGAGCAGGATGAGAAGCAAGGGGCTGAGAGCACACAGCTCTGGATGCCTCGCAGACGGGAGTTGATGGGGAGTTGCTCTGCTGGCTTCAGGTGCTGGGTAGGAGAGGGCAGCAAGAGCTCATGCCCGCAGGGGTTGGGATCCCTCCAGGCCCAAGGGGAACGAAGGCTGGAACATCCCTGGCAGATACAGAGCAGTTGCGTGGGTCGCTGCTGGACTGTGTGAGCCGTGGCCAGGCGCTGTCGGGCAGTGCTGGGCGTGTGCCAGGGGTGGTATGGCCAGTGCCCCTCTCCAGTATGGACAGTGAACCAGGGACTCGTGTGTTTGGCAGGAGGGCAGTGTTTTCTGATGTCTCTGGTGCTGGAGAACCCCACAGCCAGCGCTGCTGCGAGGGTGGACCTGCTGGGTGAATTCCACACTGTGTAGTGTGAGGGTGTTGTCCTGAGCTGGGCCTGACCCACAGCATCGACTCTGCCTTATTACAGCACTTCCATTTCAGAGGAGAAGTCCTAAATAGCTTTTCTGTATTCCTCACAAATCCCTAGGCTGTGCATGTGGTCTGATCATTTATTGAACCCCAGTATCTCTGATTCAAAGAACGATGTGGGAGCTGTGGTTTTGCTCTGTTCCTGAAGCATTGCATAGTGTTCCTCCTTGTGTACCTCACCAAACAAGTGGGAATTGTGCTGGAGAAGCGTTTTGCAGCAGGGGCTTCAGGAGACTGCTCTGTTCTGCAGAGTTCAGGGAGCCACACCGTGATGATCTCTCCCATCACACACGATGTGCTCTCAGTTCTGGGCTGTTCAGGGTCTGGCTGTGCTCAGTCTGTCATGATTGCATCTGTTCATCTCACACCAAGGAGCTCTGCAGAGACCTGGGGGAACGTGGCTGACTGTGACCTCTTGGTGATTTCCTGACTGTATTTCCTAATTACAAACTAAGGTGCTAGTTTTCTTTCTGCCTCTAACGTCCAACCCTGGAAGCTGACTATCATACTGGGCTTCCAGCTCATCCTGCCATTAAACCAGTCTTCCACAGCCAGAAACTCAGTTCTTCTGTTCATCCTGCATGAGTTCAGGCAGGATCCATCTTTTTCTCATGAGCACTATGAGAAAAGGAGTTTAAAAAGTAATAAAGCAACAGAAGCTTTTTTTATCATTAGTGCTGGCATATCCCAGCAATCAAAATTATTCTGATTCAGGTCCTGCCAGGTGTATGAAATTGGCTCTGGTCACAAATAATAAATGTTGTGGGTTTTACTTTGCCTTGGTCTTTTCTCTGACTCCTGGGAGGCATGGTGGTGTTCTTTTAAGCCCACCTTTGAGAGCTACAAAGGAACTTAAAAACATGAATTTAGAACAAAGACTCTTCAACAGTCTCTTGGTTCCAGCAGACAGACATGTAAGAACATCAGCATGAGACCCATGAAGAAAGGGCAGGAGCGGGTTGCAGTGAGTCTGTGTGGCAGGAGGACATCTGGGGAGCAGCACATACACTGACATCGGGTGGCCTTTTCCTGGTGATGTTTTTCAGACTATGACTGTGGATTCTTTGGTGTGCTTGGGCTTAGCTGGACCTTTACTTTTATAAAACACCCAACTTGTGGTGCTGATCTTTCCGTAGCCAGGCTTTCTTGCCATACTCCTGCTCCTGCTGCCAATAATTTCTGTCTGTGTGTGTCTTTCTCTGGCTGCCTCGCAGCAAAATGGCATTGGTGACATGCAAACAAGATGCTCTGCATTCCTTTCCTCTTTGATCTCATAACTTCAATCCCAGTGATAGGAGCCAGAGCTGGGAAGTGATTCAGCGCAGCTTCCGCAGCCTGTGAATTTTGGCAGGTGCTCGGTGAATGCAAAGATGCGGCAGGCAGGCAGGAGGATGTCTGTGATGCTAATGTGTCCTGAAGAGTAGTCGGTGAGGAGGAGTCGTGACAGCAAGCTTGCATGTGCTGAGCCCTGCACAGCTTGGCTTGAATCGGGAAGAATATGCAATTTAAACTCCTGTCAGAAAAATCCACATAATTTTGAGACTGTTGCAAGACCTTACCAGCTTGTAGAAGTCTCATGGTTAGTAGGAACTGTGGGGATGTAGCAGCCTTGAGCAGAAGGCAGCTCGAGGTTATGCAGCCAGTAAAATAGTCTGTTGTGTTCGTTGGAAAATATTTTTTCAGATGCAAAATAGTATTCATTGATTTTTAATTGATCTTCACGTTTGCAGTCTGAAATGGAAATAAATACATAGGCTGTGTCTTTAACTACTCTGGGAAATACACTCCTTGTGGTTGCAATGGATGTTGAAATCCACAGGAACCAAATAAAACTGATGGCTGGAGCTCTCTAGTCAAAATGGGTTGGGTTTTGGGGTTTTTTTTTGATCCCTTGTGCACCCCACTAATAATTGCTCATTATTTGGCAGAGACAGCACAAGAGCCAGAGGAGAAGGGATTTCCTTAAAATCTCCTGCCTCAGCTGGTGTGGATGAAAGCACCGGAGGGTGGAAGCACCTGTCAGCCCTCTCTCTGTCCACAGTGGGCTTTGGCTGCCCCTGGCCGAGGGCTGTGCTCGGCTCTTGGTGCTGCTGGCTGGGGGAATCGTGCCTTACAGCCAGCACTGCAGCACAGGCTGTGGCTGGGGGACAGGGGCTTTGCAGGCATTGGGGACACATCTGTGTGACCCAGGGGCTGCTGTCACAGAAACCTGCTGTCCTGCCTCTGGGAGAGGAAACAGCTCGAGCAGGCCCGTTGGTCTCTGGCAGGATGAGTGTGGAAGGCAGGGCAGGGTTTGCTCAGGTCTGGCTGATGGAGAGAAGGGCTTTGTGGGCCAAGCAGGACTGGGAGAGCTCTCTCCATGGGCACAGGCCTGGGGAGCCTGCTGGAAACACCTTGGCAGCGGCTCACAGGCCCGGGGGCTGTGAGGGGCTTTCCAGGGTGCACACAATGGTGTCTGCAGGGTGTGACTGATACTTTGCTCTTGGTTGGTTGCAATAATGCCAGGCTTTGATTTTGTGCCTTTCATCCCATCTGCATTCCCAAAGTCTTGACAAGCCTCGGTGGTCTTTGGATCACACCCTTCCTGGTTGTGTGGAGAGGTTTCCCACAAAGAGCTGCTTGCTCCCTGGCACTGGATCCATCCAACCCTTCTGTGTCTGTGTGGTCTCTCTGAGGCTGCACCTCAGGGCCTCTGTCTGGTGGGTGCCTCAGCTCCTGGCTGATGGCTGAGCTGCCCCAGCCTCCTCCTTGTTGCCACAGCTCCCATGCCCAGCGAGGTTGCCCTGTTTGGCAGAAATAGCAGGGCAAAGCCTGGAAACACATGAGGAGCACGTTCCTTGAGGGCCCCTCTGGTGCCCAGGAAGCTCTGTTCCCCGTGGGTGCACATCTGCCCAGTGAGGAGCAAGTCTGCTGTGCATGTGGAGCTCTTAAGCAAGCAGATGGTTCCTCACTGCTGGGGCTGGTGCTGTGTCCCTGCCCTCCTGCTTTTCCCGATGCCCAGCTGGGCATGGTGGGCTGGGAATGCTTTGCATTTGCCTGGGCGAGCCCAAGAGGATCCGTGCCGCATGGTGGCAGCGGGAGGGACAGCAGTGCCCCTTGTGGCCCTCCCAGGGGTTTGGAGCATGGCTGGAGCAGTGATGCTCCAGATCAGGGTTCCGGCTCACGGGGCACTGGAGCAGCAGTGGCTCTTTGGGCCCCTAAAGCAGAGTCACACCAGCCCGTGGACTCTGCCATGCCAGCGCGGTGCTGGGGTTTGTGAGCGACTTCTTTGCGAAATGTTGTGAGGTGGGAGACAGATGGTGAGGAAAGGGGATGTGAGGAAGAGTCTTTTAAAGAGGCTTTTTCACAAAGCAAGCTGTGAATTTAGAGAGAGGAAGGGAAAGCTTGCTGGCAGCAGTGTGGATTGATTGTGCTCATTGACATGTTTGCAGCTTGAGTCCAGGCTTGAGGCTTTCGAGCTGCGGGGGCTCTCACCGTGTTCAGGCTGAGGGAGCTGAGTATGGTGGATCCCAGTTTTAAGAAGCAGCCTCCTGTAACAGAAATAATTCCTGATCTTTGCCCACCCCTCTTTATAACCACGTGGGCTGAAGTGATGAGTTCCTTTTTGTGGCCTGTACAGAGTTGTCAGCTTAAAGAGAAGCACTGTCATTTGGGTTTGGTTCTCTGTGGTTTGGGAATGTCTTGGCAGCAGAGGAAAAGGTCTGAATTGGAAAAAAAAAATGGTCTCTGGACCCTTGCAGGATCTGCTGTAATGACTAGACTAGACTTCAGTGTCTTATTGGAGTCCAGACATGAATATTTGATATTCCAGCTGAGCATGACAAAGGATCTGGCTAAAACTAGCAGAGGGATTGGGACAGAGAGTGTCTATTCCAAGCAGAAACATTATAAATGCAACCAAATTTTGAAACATGTAGCTGTCTTTCACCAAAGAGATGTAGAGTGAAGAGCTGGAGACAGAGGAACTGGCAATATCTGCTTAGAGGTGTGTGTGCTCCCAAAGCTGGGGAGAGCTGGAGCCAGCCCAGCTTTGCATGGAGGAGCTTTTCACCCGGGAAGAGCCTGTTGCATTTACCCGCTTTGGGCACAGCGCTTTTGGTGAGCCCTTTTTTTGACAAAACACAGAAAACCAAGAAATACCTTTAAAAAGAAGAGTTTCAAGGGCACAAATGAAGCAAAAGTAAGTATGGGACAGAAGCCCAGGGGAAGGGAGCTGTATCCAGCAGAGCACTGCAGCCAGGTCTGGAGAGATGGAGGATGAGGTGTCCTTGTGCGCTGCTCTGCAGTTCCTCATTTTGTGCCACCAAATGTTTGCTCTTTACGAGGTTTACAGGAGATGGAAAAGGCATTTTCACTTGTAGACATGTATTTTCTTCCCGAGTGATGTATGAGAACCTAGCAATGTTTGGGTTGGTTTTTTTTTAATGCCGGTGTTACCATTTGAGGGGGGACAGTGTGAGGCTGCTGGGTTTTTTCACTCATCCCTCTGTACTTGCTTTTCAGTGTTTTCTTTGGTGCCATCCCCTTCCTTTGAAGTCAGTTTGAACAACAAAGAGAAGGGTAAATTTGCCTTGTCTCTCTTGCTGTTAAACTAGATATCTTTTCTTTGTGGTGAATTTTCAAGTGTAGGATTGACTGTTAGAGTTTTTCTGTGCTGTTGCTGGGAGAAGAGATAATAGCTGTCAGTGTTCCAGAAGGGAGCAGTGACTTCATTTTATGGTGTGACACTGTGCAAGTCCTGATTTTCAGGGAAGAAGCAAATGCTGTAACCTGAAGTCTGGTTCCTTGAAGATGATTGAACTTGCCCTCCAGGAGATGCTGGACTCTGGCCCTCTGCTCAGAGTGATCAGTGCAAGTTTCTGGCTGTGATTGCCCCTCTTGTCTGCAGAATCAGCAGAAGGCAGGACCTGGGTGTTCTTGGGCATCTTGGGCATGGCTGTGTCCTTCCTTCTGGTTTTTTTGGGAATCAGTCACATCTAGAGGAAGGGTGAGGAGGGACAGTGGCCACAGGCAGATTGGCAGTGCTTGGCTTGCTCTTGGTGGGATCCAGGATGGCTGATTTGACCATCTCTGCCTGCCTTTGCTGTGCAAGCTCCAGTGTGGGTGCTGTGATTTTAAACTGTGCACACCCAAAAGCTCTCCAGACACTCTCTGGAGTGTACATGAATGTACACTCTCCAGACATGGAGCTTCCTGGGGGGAGCACTGTGAGAGCCCAGTGGCAGCGTCCAGGTGAGTTCTGGGCCCAGCTCTGCTCTGGTGCTTCATTAGCATACAAAGGCCTGTTTGGCCCTGTCAGGCCCTGCTACATCGAAGATGAAAGATTTCAAACCCATGGGTTTCAGAGTGGGTGAAAAACTTCAGGTGAAATCCTGTGAAACCTTTTGATGTGTCTTTTCCCTATCACATTTTCTGCTTTCAGATGTGTTGCTGCAGCACCCAATCCTTCACACCTCTTGCAAAATCAGCCTCTTTCTGTCTTGGCTTGTGCCCAGGACCGCTTGCTGGGTTGATAGGTGGGTTTGTTTTACCTGGGAGCAGTTGCACAATTGCAGTCTGGGAAAAGGGCTGTGTCCTGAGGGACAGCTCAGCACTTTGGTGGGGACCCAGGCTCATGGCTTGCTTCTTCCAAGCTGTGCATGATGGTAGAAGCAAACAGACTGGTTTTGGTAGCAGCTCCTCTTCCCTTCACCTGTGAGGGCAAGGAAGACTCAGCTACACCAAGAGCAAGCTGAAAGCTGTTGGCAGTTCCTTCCCTCAGTTTCGCAGTATTCTGGAATATTTTTGGCATTTGTGAGAGGTCTTTGAAGGAGTCAGGTGTCTGCCCACCTGCATATGTCTTTACCTTTGAGTCAAGGCTCTCTTTAAATTTGCCAACCTCTCAGTTTGAGAGCTTGCCCTATTCCCAGAGCAGCTGCTCTGCTTCACTCTTGCTTGAGCTGCCTTTTGCCTTTCATTGCTCTAGAGAGGTTTTAAGACCCAGTGCCAAAGCTTAACCTCCATTCTTCTCCTGGGGAAAATTCCCATTATTTTAATACCAGCTCCCACTTCAGGGAATCTTTTGTGAAAAACCCTAAAAACCCCATGGTCTTCACATGGCTGTGCTGGCTCCTTCCTTCTCCCAGGTGGGGTCTGCCCAGGTGCTCCAGAGCCTTTTAGCTGTGGTGTTGGAGCTGCTCCTTGGCAGGGACTGATTTTCCCCATCATTGCAGTGAGTGGCCTGGAAATCAGGCTGTGTTTATCAGAATCAGTATTTTGGCAGTCAGGCTGTTAAATGCCCAGGCTGGGATATTTTTTGCCGCTTTGTCACAGCTGTTTATTTTCTCTCTGCCTGCCTCTCTGTTCAACACGATGCTCAGGGCTTCAGCTGTGAGCGTGGTAAGAACAGCCTTGTTTTTAGCAGGGGCTTTGTTGGCTCTGCTGATGCTCTGAATGCTTGTACTCCTGGGAAGAAGGCGAGGGAGGCTGGAATCATGCCAGCTAGAAGTTGTTGTGCCTCTGCCAAAAAAAACAAAATTAAAAAAAAATACGGAAATTAATTCCTCACCCCTGTGCAAACAGGGAGGAGAAACAGCCCCTTAGTTCCAGAAAGGGATGAAAAAAGGAGAAAAGAGGGGGTTTTATATCCCTCTTGCTGATGAGGGAGAAGGAAAATGTGATCAGTGAGTGCTTAGGAGCTCCCACATGCTAGGCTGCATTTTTAACATCCTGCTGTCTTTGTCATATAGCAACAAAGCTGGGGGTTTTAATTAGCCAATGGTTGTTTTTGATATTCTAATTTCCAGCACTGTGCAGTGACTCCTGAGGCAGGTGGCTTTGTTGCTAGTCACGTGCTGTGGTGTCACTCAAAGGTGTGATTAGATTCATTTATTACAACTTCTTTGCCTTCAGCTGTGATAGTCTCTTAATTACAGGCTTACTTTGGGGTTTTCTTTGCTTCCAGGCATCTTTGTGTCCAAAAGTCATCAGTTGTGTTCTCTGTGGAGATGCTGTTGGTGGCCAGTGCAAGCGCTGCTCAAGGACTGTGAGCAGGGACTTCAGTTTCCTTGGAAACTGTGTGCCATATATATATATATATATATATATATATGTATATGTCTGTTTTCCTCTCTGTCTGCATGCACATATTTCCTTTTCTGACCTAGAGCATCAGAAATGCCCTTCAGCCTGGAAGAACTTTCCCTCCATGTGTGGGTTCCTTGAGACACCTCTCTTTGCCAGTGCAGAGCTCTGACCCAGGGCAGTCAGGGCAGTTCCTCAGGCACTCTTCCCCCATGGGCTCACCTGGTATTCTCATTTTGCTTCCTCTTCTCTCTCCAGGCATAACTGCTTTTGAGGACAGGACTCATTTTTGTTCATCTGGCACAGGAGCCTTCTTTGGAGTGTTGGGGGTGCTTTGATGGGTGCCAGGATGCCTTTGCTGTGATATTTTCTCTCTCTGTTCCTCTCCCTCTTCTTGTCTTCCTTTGCCTGCCTTTTTCCTGTGTGTGGTCTCTCACCTCCCTTCTGCAGAGCTTGGCTCCAGTCTGGAGCTGCCTGCCCACCCAGCTTGCTCTGGCCATCCCTGGGGGCTCTCCACCACTGAGCTCCCCTGTGCTGGAATTCCTGAGTGCTGACATGATTGTCTTTGGGAGGCAGCTCTGGATTTCTTCACCTTACAGCTTATCCCACAAGCTCCCCAGTGCTTTTCCTGGAGCAGGGGAGCAGCAGTGGGTGCCAGCAGTGCCCAGCACTGTGGGTCTTGGGGTGCTGGCAGTGGGGTGGGTGGAACAGAGGGCTTTGCTTCACGTGTAGGAAGAGCAGGCTCTTGGTACAGGCACGGGGGTCACTTTCCCAAGAGGGGACGCTCAAAGCTGAACCATCCCATCAGAGGAGAGGTCAGTCCCTTCCAGCTTGCACCTTCTGCGAGTGGCAGCATTTTCCAGCGATCAGCTGTGGGGATTTTGCACGTGCAGTCAGTGGAGGTGTCACCATTGCAAGGCCTTGTGTTTTGTAAAGCAGTGGCTGATTTTGCTGTGAATGTGGGACTTGATGTGCTGGAGGTAGCGACCTTCGACTGATTTTTTGTTTGTTTTCCCATAGTCCATATTGGGCTTTGGCTACCAGAAATGGGTGAACAGCAAGGTAAGTTAGATTGTTCTGATGAGGGTTTCTTAAGTTTGAGCCTGCATCCTTTGAGGAAGCCATGGCAGTGTCTGCAGTTATGTCAGTGCATCAAACATTGGGAGCTCAGGCTGCTGCTCCCTTGAACAGTGTCCCAGAGAGCCATAATGTGTTTTAGATGGCACTGCTTTCCAAACTGCATCTCTGTGCATTGCATCTCTCTTCTCACTTGTCAGTCATCAAAATCACATCTACTATTTTTAGTCACCCCACATTCCTTTTCCTGTTGGGTGTGTATATTTAGACACTTGCCGTTCTCTGTCCCCTGTTTGTCAGGCCCTGCTACACCTAAAATGAAAGATTTCAAACCCATGTGTTTCAGAAATGCAAGAAAAAGGATTTGTGGAGGACTCAGAGCTGCTTCCAAAGCTGAAGAAGCAGAAAGGGGCCGTGAGCTGAGCCCATCTCTGCCCAGGCAGTGTGCACTCAGGAAGGGATCGAGGCGTGACACAACACCTTTAAATTTCTCACTTCTGTCGTCTTCAGCAAGGCATGGGTGATGAAGGAGCAATCATGTCACATTTCTATTTTTATAACCTTGTCCTGTGTTAATGGGAAATTCCACAGGCAGCATCTCACCAGGTATGGTTCTTGTGAGCAGCTCCTCCAGGGCTGTGTCCAAAGGCTCCGTGCTGTGAAGCTGGGGAGATTGGCTCAGCCACAGGTGCCTGGGAGGTTTCCCTGCTCTGACTCACTGTGGCCTTTGAACTTGATTTCCAAACCTTCGACCAGACATTGTGTCCAGCCAGGCTCCTGTTCACCACCCCCGTGTAGGAGAACTGTTCCTTAACCATTCAGTACCAAACAGGGACAACAGGACACCAGCCATTTTCATCATGTCCTCAGCAAGACCTGAAATTCCAAACAAAATCCACAAAGACTGAATTAGGACTTTTCCCCACCCTTCAGGCTACTGTGAAGCCTCCTCTACCCCATGGTCTGTATCATGCCTCCATCCTTTCCCATCTGGGTGTTTGCTGCCTGTGCTCTGCTCCTGTGCTGGCCCCATGAGCCTGCAGGGCACTGAGTCATAGTGAAGAGCCTGTTTTATCCGAGGAAAGAAATCCCTTTTTATATTCCAATATCCTGTCTGCTGCTGGGCTCTGGGCTGTGTCTGAAAGCAATCGTGCCTGCACACTGGAGCAGAGTCAGCATGTCTGGGAGCTCAGGCTCGTGTGTGGAGCTGCCTCTGACTCTTCCCAGCAGAATGAAGGATCAGCAGGACGATGCCAGGCAAAACCCCAAGGTGTGCAGGTGTTCTTTGTGACAGGTGGGTGCTTTTCCCCCACTGCCCATGCAGGGGAGGAGCGAGCTGTGGCTTCCCTTCGGGTTGCAGAGCGTAAGGAACTCTACCCGCTGCCTCTTCTGGAATGGTGCACTGCAAAGGGAGCTGCCCCAGCCCTTTCTGTAGGGTCAGCAAAGTGGCACTGCCAAGGAAAATGGAGCAAAGAAGGGATCATTGTGTGGGTGGCAGTGGGATGCTCTGCAGAGCTGTGGATGTGTCCATGCATCCTCCCCACATGCACATCTGTAGTGCCTGGACCGTGGACATGCTGCCCTTCTGCCACTGCTGCTGCTTTTCCTTCTGTTCTCTCATGGAGAAGCAAAGGAATGTTTGTCCTCTGCTCAGCCCAGGGAGGAGAGGAAAGGCCTTATGTTCATTTTTGTGTAAAACATGTCCAGCTCTTGGAATATTGTGTTTAAAACAACGACAAGAGGAAAGACCATTTGCTCAGCTGAAATACCTGTCCCTGCCTATCCCCAGAGATGGTTTTGACCCCAACCTTTCCCATTCCTCTTGGCCAAAAAAAACCCCAAGCTTGATCAAGGCAGAAAATTAATAGGATGGCTTCTTGCAAGCAGTGTGTCTGGTTAATGAATTCTCTAGAATATTGTTAAACTTCTAGTGAATGTACAACATTTTTGTGTGTTAATATTTTGAATTTTGCTTTGGAAATGCACACCTTGAAGGCATGAACTGTTCTTCAGGAAAACCCTGCTGCCAAGTCTGATTCTCCCCTTGCTGGGTAGCCAGGCATTCCTAGGCAAGAAGAGATGGAAATCAGCTGTGATGGATTTTCTAGTTTTTAGTACCCTGTTTGTAAAGAATTCCACTGGAGGGAGCGGGGGTCCTGTGGGGAAGGAGGTGTGCAGTGGCACGAGCAGGGCAGCAGCCTGTGGAACAAGCTCCTTGGATTTTTCCAGGCTGGTGCAGAGTGGTTATCCTGGGTGAGGAGCTGTTAGAGCAGGCTCTGCTCCATCCTGGGCTCTCAGTGCTGGGGATGCCTCCAGCCCCAAGCTGAGGTGCAGACTGATGTAGCTGCTTTTAAATTGTCATTTATTCACAGCGATAAAGGCTGGTGGCCTTTCCCTCTGCTGGGCTGGGGGATGGAGACACATTTTTAGTCAGGTTTTTCCAGGTGATTTGTATGCAGTGTTTTGCAGGACTGTGCCAACTGTTCCCCTTGGCCTGGCTGGCTGCACTTTTAACCTCACTGCTGAAATTGCTGCTCCATCAGAATGGTTGCTGTTGACTTTTTTCTTTCCTCCCTCAGAATATGGGGGTTTGTTTAATAGCTTCTTCCAGAGCAAAGCTCTGCTTTGCTTCTCCCACCTTCTCCCAAACGCAAGGCTCAGGCACTTTTCCTGAAGCCACAAATGTTTTGTAGGGAGCAGAACTCATCTTTGGCAGTGAGACACAGGATGTCTCACAGTGTCTTTGCTCATGCAGAGGAGACAGAGCTGCCCTAGCAAGCAGCATTGAGGGCTTATTTCCCCTCCCTACCATTCTTCAAACACAGCTTTTCTTTTAGAGGGTGTGTTTTCTTTGCCCTTTGAGTCGCTGTGTCCTCATGAAGCCTCTCTCCAGGCCCTCCCTGGAGCCAGCACTGGCAGGAGCGGCAGTGCATTAACCGCCACAGCAACCTGGCACCTTTCGGATACGGTTCACTTGCAGAGCATTAAACATCCTCTCAGCCCTGCCAGTGTCAGGAGATCTTCTCCCTCCTCTTCACCCCTACTGTCTGCACTCTCTCTGTGATGACAAGTATCTGGGGAAAGCTGGTTTTGTGAAACACTTGACATCCAGCATGACTTTCTTGTCCTAGCAGTTCATGTCAGAGAGCCTTTAAATTTCCTCTAGTAGTGTGATTTTTTGGGGTTTTTTTTCCTGTTCTTTGTGGCTTGTCAGAGTTGCTGCCCATTGTCTGCAGAAGGAGAGGAAAAATGTGATATTTTTCAGCTTGCTCATCCCTTTATTTGCTGGAGGAGCAGCAGCAAACTGATTACAGTGATCCTTCAGTGCAGGGAGCTGGTGGTGAATCGAAGTGCTGTGGGTCTTTCAGCACCTGGGATGAAGAAGAAATAAATGTAGATTAATTTCTCCTGGAGGTGTTCTGGAATTGTACTCCCCCAGAGCAATTTGGTCTTGGCAGTTACCGGGCTGAATGTGGCTAGGAATGAAACAGAATCTGTGGGAGTCCCTGTTGGCTGGGGTGGAGCAGGTGGGACAGGGGCTGCAGGCTCCTGGCTCTGCCACTGTTCCTGCATCTCAGTGGAGCTCAGGTGAATCCTCACCTGGCTGGGTCCCCACGGGAGCCTCAGTGGTGCTGGGGTGTCCCAGTCTGGGGCAGGAATGATGCCTCCAAGCCTGGCACTGAACTGCTGCTCTCACAAGGGCTGCTCCAAGGCAGGGAGAGGGGAAAGAGGTGTTTGCTGGGCTGGGCAGAGCTGGTCTGATGCCACCACAGGGTGGCAGGGGCCCAGGGGCATCAGCACTGGCACCACCCTGTGGGGCTTGGCCACGTTATCCTGGAGAAACAGCTCTTCCATTAAGAAGGGAGGAACCTTAGAAATGAGAGGCTGATGTTTGCTTTTCAGTCTGTTCCTCCTGTTCGTAGCAGTGGAGAAAGTGTCTGTGTAGTCAAACCCATCAGATCACAAACTGCTCAGAGGGAGTTAATCTGCAAGAGCCCTCCCTGGTGCCTCTCTGCCCTGCCTGCCTGCTCAGCTGAGGGCAGCTTTCAGCTCTGCTGTGTGGAAACTGGGGCATCTCTGAACCAGCTTCTTTCATCTGCTTCTGAAAGGCCTTACATCATCCTGCTTAACACTTTGAAGGGTTATTTTGGCAGTAAAAACAAGAGCACCATAGGTTGGGATGAACTATCTCTGGGAGGTGACCCTGCCTTTGCACTGCCCTCTGTGTTCAGGGCTGTGACACAGTGAGCTGGCTTCTGTCTGTATACATTGGGCAGCACTCTGAAGAGGACAGGCATGTTATCTTTTGATGCTCTGTCCATTTTCCTGGGAGCTGTGCTGCAATGTGCTTGAAAATGACGTTGAGATCAGCGCATCTGTTTGTGTCTGCTCACCCCAGCAGGGCCAGGAGGTACCTCTCTGGGACCAGTAATTCCCAATGAGAAATTCTGCCATGAGTGGCAGCATTTCAGTAAAAAAAAATTACTATAAATACATAAATGCTATTACATTCAGTAGCCAGAAACTCTTAGTTCCTGATTTAATTTTTTATTTTTGGTCAGTCTTTATCGCCCACTGAAACAAAGCTTGTCTTTGTTCAGAACAATTGGTGGGAGGCTGATGATGCATATCTGTGTATGTGCACACGCATACACAATTTTTTTTTAATACCTATAATTATATAGGTATATAATGTATGTCAGTTTATGTGTCTGGGGTAAGGGAGGCAAAATGCACAAGAAGTGTTCTGCTGTTGCCAGGTGTGAAATAGCTTTGCACAGCACAACCTCTTTGGATGGAAGAGCAGGTTGCTGTGCCCTGCAGCAGCCTGTGGGTGATGGGCAGGTTGTTGATGTCCTGCAGCAGCCTGTGGGTGATCAGCGGGTTGCTGTGCCCTGTGGGTGATGGGCAGGTTGCTGTGCCCTGTGGGTGATGGGCAGGTTGCTGTGCCCTGTGGGTGATCAGTGGGTTGCTGTGCCCTGCAGCAGCCTGTGGGTGATCAGGAGGTTGCTGTGCCCTGTGGGTGATCAGCGGGTTGCTGTGCCCTGCAGCAGCCTGTGGGTGATCAGCAGGTTGCTGTGCCCTGCAGCAGCCGCTGACAGAGCTGTGGTTGTGTCCCCAGGAGGAGCCGGTCCCCGCGGCTCAAGGCCGCCGCTCGTCGCTCAGCGGGGTGTGCTACCTGACCATGGGCCTGCTGGTGCTGCTGCTGGGGCTGGTCTTTGCATCGATGTACGTCTACAGATACTTCTTCATCACCCAGGTAGGAGTGACGTGGGAAGCACTTGTGGCTCCATCAGCCCGAGCCCCCAGACCCCCTTTGAGAGCGGTGCTGCTGGTCTTTGTTGCCCTGCACTGTGGTAACTCAGGAGCCAGGCTGCTGGGCACTGCAGATGAGGCATTTCTCAAGTGGTATGCTCAGGCTGACCTCCCTCCCCAGTGCAAGGAATGGCCTTCCAGAAACCCTCCCCTTCCCTTATGGCTTTGTTTTGCTTTCTCTTTAATTGCATAAAGACATCCCATCAGCTGTACCTTTTAAACCCCACATCACTGCTGTCTGGGGTACTGCAGTCTGAGAGCATGGCTGGTGAGGGGAGAACAAGTCTGGAGAGAACAGGGTGGGTAGAGGCAAGGGAACAGCTTTTTGCAGGAGGTTTTGTAGGCTCTAGAACAGAAAAACTCTGTAGGTGTGACAAAAATAGGTGCTGCTATTAATAAAGCAAGCAGAGATATAAGAACTCAGTGGGAGATGATGTAGAAAGTGAGCCCTCAAACTCCATTAAATTCAGCACTTTTTTTTCTACATAGTCTTTGCAAAGCCTGGCCTGGCCTGGCCAAGGCACTGGGCTGGCAGCACTGTGGAGGGTCAGAACACAGGGAATGAGACAGGGCAGAGCTGCTTTTTAAGGAGGAAACTGCTGAGCTCTGGGTTGCTGACTGTTTAGCCAAGAAACCCCCCAGCACTGATTTGCACCAGAGCCCTCATTGTGCTGTGGAGTGGCCATTAGTGAATGAGTTCTCCCAGGACTGCTGCTGCCTTCATCTCTGCAGCCAGCACTTACCCACTCAGCAGAAGAGTCTTTTTATATACTCCTTTTGTCCATAAATTTCCTTGCTGTCAAATTAATTTGCAGTCTTTTTCAAGAATCATTAGTGCTTTCTTACCCGCTGTCATTTACACCTGACCTGGAAACGCTGTGACAGCCCCAGGGCTGCTCCCCCCTCACACACAGCCCTGTCCCAGGTGAGGGTACCTGTCACAAGGCTTTTGGTGGAGGCACTTCCCTAGGAGAAGCAGCCCTGGCCCTTAGGGAGGCCCTGGCAGGGACACCTCCCAGGTTGCTCAGAGGGCAGCAGCTCCTCTTTTGCTGTGAGGTGAATCCACTTTGTTTTTCTGCATTTGCCACTCCAAGCTACAAGGGCATCTAGAAACGATGCTCTGCTCAGCCCAAGCTTCTGTGCCTCCTGTAGAGAAATGCAGTTACTGGAAGCCATGGCTGTGGAGGGATGTGAACAGCCCAGTGAGGGAATATAATCGCTTGCAGGCAGTCAGTCTGCCTTTCTGAATTACTCCTCATGAAAGCTGCAGGGAATTCTTTATTCCTGGTGGACCTGGCTAGCATGAAGTGAGATGTGATCATTTCACAAGGGTAGTTTGCACTAGGTTCACCGAGACTGTTCGCTGGTAAAAAGATTGATCTTAAAATATCTTGAAGCATCTGATGAATGTTTTACCCAGCAGGGGTACATTCCTGCCCGTGTTTGCTGTAGCTGTTGGGGGTGTGTGTGTTGTAGCCGCGCCTGGATCTGTCCCCACAGCTGCCCCGTGAGAGCGTGTTCCACTGCGGTGTCCTGTACGAGGACTCGCTGTACTCGCCCTTCAAAGGGCAGCTGGAGCTGCATGAAGATGTCAAGATCTACATTGAAGATAACTACGAGCAAATCAATGTCCCTGTGCCCCAGTTTGGAGGGAGTGACCCTGCGGACATCATCCACGATTTCCAGCGAGTAAGGAGCTCCTGGGGCCTTGGGGGCACAGCATGGGGCTGAGCTGGGTGCACCGGCTCTGTGTTCATGGCCCAGCACTGTCACTGTTGTCACAGGGTCTATTCCTGAGTTCTCCTCCTGCCCAAGGCCCTCTCTGGGTTTTTCCAACCCTCTCTGCTTGCTTGGTGGGGAGGTTTGTTTAACGTGTTTCCTGTCTTCCCTGAATTCCTTCTTCTCCCCCATTTTCCCAGTTCACTGCAGAGGGTTGAGGTGTGTAATTCTGTGCTTGGAACGCAGGGTCTGACAGCGTACCACGACATAACGCTGGACAAGTGCTACGTCATCGAGCTGAACACCACCATCGTGATGCCTCCTCGCAACCTGTGGGAGCTGCTGGTCAACGTGAAGGTACAGCTGCAGCCCTGCTTGCTCTGCTTGCTTTCCTTGAGTTGGCTCCAGGGTGCCAGCTGGCAGCTCCTGGGAAATCAAAACTGCTGTCTGGGAAAGTAAGCCTTGGCCCTGAGTCTGCATGTAGAGTGAAGGCTTCAGCAGGTTTAGCTGAAATAGTGATTGTGCAGACAGCACAGTAAGGCTGGCACGATGATCAGCCTGACCAGGGAGACACAGAGAAGCAGCAGATTCCTTCCCTCTAGTGTTTGCTGATTGTAGGAATCAAGGGAAAAAAGAAAAGATTCCTTCCTTTCACCCTCCTGTGGTTTGCACTGTGGTTTGACAATTGCAGAGCTCTCCGTGTCCCTTGTGGAGGAGCATTCACCTTCTTCAGGGGGAATCTCTGCTGCCCTCCCTGCTGGGCTGCAGCACCAGGCTTGGGCTCATGCAGTTGTGCTCACAGCCAGCATTAATTGGGTTCAGTACCAGCGATTTTGTTCAGTTCAGAAGCCTGTGCTGCTGAAAGCTGCCATCTTAAAATAGAATACTGTTTAATCTTTTCAGCAGGAAAAAAGCACAGGATTTTTCAGACTGCAAAAAAGTATGTATCTGTCTCAGTCTTGTGCAGGTAAATCAAGGCACTGAGTCTGAGTCTTTTATCACTCCTGTGAAGGTCTGTTAAAAAGAAAGGGGGAAAAAAAGACAATCTAATTCTTGCTCTTTCTTAAATTCCCTATGCTCACTTCCTGCTATGTGCAGTGTGGTGAACTTTGCAGCAGTTAAGCTCAGAGGCATACAGTTCTGCCTGGAGAGATGCCTGATCTCCAGTCCCTGTCAAACTCCCAGTTTGTTTCCTAGCAGTCCTCACAATTTCATGCACTGTGACTGTTTGGCAAATGTGCTGGGAACCCCGCTGGGGTCCAACACACATTGCTTACAACTCGCTCCAGACCTGTCACAGCTTCTGACCGTGGCAAGTGACCAGTCCCTGGGGCAGAGGGAAATGGAAAAGGCAGGATTGCACAAGCTGAGAGAAAACTGAGAGACTGGGAATGCTGGTCACATCCTAAAATAACAGATACAAACTCACAGTCAGTGAAAATTATGCATTGTCATTGAATTTTGAAAAGGGATAACAATACAATAAAGTGGTGTTATGTGGTTGAAGAGGTCAAAGCAGATGTGGATTTAAATAACCTCCTGATTATTGAGATGGGTGTCCAGTAGTGTCTAGTCTGTCTGTGGAGGCTTTAACCTGTAACTTAGAGACATTGTTTTAAAGTGGTTAGCTTGGTTTTGGGCTCAGAAGTTTTTCACCACGAGGACAGTGAAGCAGTGGAACAGGGTGCCCAGGGAGGTTGTGCAGCTTCCTTGAAATTCTTGAAAGTTTTCAAGATCAGATGAGTTAAAATTCTGAGGTCCCTCCCAAGGGATGGGCCTGTAATCTTCATGGCCTCATGTAGGGGGTGCCTTGCTGGTCAGGCAGAAAGCTCAAGTTTCTTCCTGCTGCAGGGAGATCTTTATGACCTTAAGACTTTCCCTGCTGCTCAAAAGTGCTGCTTTGTGGTTTCAGGGTGGGCTTTGTTAGTCCTTGACTTGGAAACTTTTGCATTCTCTGCATCTCTGAATGCAGTCAAGTCCTTAATGAATAAAACTAATTCCCAGCAGAAAATTTAGTTTTGGATCTGTTCAGAGACTGCAGTCCTGTTTCTAGAATCAAATCAGCAAATAACACCAGCGGTTTGCTCCAGCAGACTGGGGCAGCACAGGGAGCTGGGGAACCTCCTTTGCTCTGTCCTCCCAGGCAGCCTTTGCAGAGTGGCTGCCATGTGCCCTATGCCTGCTTCTTTCAGGCTTTATTCTGTACAGGTGTGACAGTTCAGTGGCCAGGCCTGCATCAGGGTCTGACATAAAAGGATGGAGGGATGCTCCCCCCATGCAGCAGCAGGAGACTGGAGGTGACCCAGTTAAATGGTGGATGATCCACATCTCCTGCAGAATCCAAGATACTCAGAGCTTTAGCTTGCTCAAAGTTCTTGGCAGAGACTTGAAGGTATTGTCCTTGTTGCAGTCCTGCGATGGAGAAGTGGTGATTCCCCCTTCACCTGCCACAGCTATTCCAGAGTGAGACAGTGAATGAACTGGCTGGCATGCTCATCTCTGTCTCTCTGAGCCCTCTCCTCCAGGCCAAGGGCACATCCTAAGCCCCAGCCCTGGCTGTCACCATGACAGCCCCTGCCAGGAGCTGCTCGTATCTCACGGCCCCCCTGCCTTCTCCCTCTGAGAATCAATAATGGAATTTCTTGCAGAACTGTTGTGTTAGTGCAGTACAAAGTGGCACTAATTGTCTAATCCTGCAGTGTTAGAGGACAGCCTTATTGATCCACCTGGCTGTGCCAGCACAGCACTGAGTTAAGGTAGTGTGTTTCCAGGTATGTCTCTTGGAGATAACCAGTCCTGGGAAACAAGTGGTGATATTTGAAATGGTGCTGCTATTGCTTGCTTTTCACCTTGATTATGCTTACCTTTGCCCCAGAGTCTGACAGTTCTTTTATTTCTTTGACTCTTCTTAAGGAAAGGGGACCAGAGGTGATTCTTTGCTTCATGATCTAGTTAGCAGCTACTCACAAGTGCCCCCCGACTCAAGCTGCACCTGTTACACAGCTGTTTGTTGCTACAGCAATGTCCAAACATGAAGGATGCCCTGAGCACCTGGGAATGAGCTTGCAGAGAGTCTCCAGTGCTGAGCTGAACTCTCTCCTGCAGGGAAAGATGTGACCTCCATCTCTCGGGGGCACATAGAAACCCCATTTTTTCCATCCGCTGGTGGCTTTCTGCCGTGACACCTCACTCATCACCCTCGTCTTCACAGTGGCTTCTACCCTGACAGCAGGGATGTCACTGCCCCAGATGTTCTTGGAGTAATGAAGGTGTGTGGAGAGCTCAATTCTCTGAATGTGATGCCATGGCCTATCTCTAGTCCCCATTCCTGTGGGCAGTAAGGGCAGAACATCATTGTGGCTGTGCTGAACGGACCAGAGAGCAGAGGGGAATGTTGGAATCTGAGCTGGGCTGGTGGTTTTGGGTTTAGCTTTTTGAAGTAAATGTAGAATGCATATTTCAGTGGAGTTCTTGGAATTTTGGGTAAGCTTTTATTTCGCTGCAGATGGGTTTGTTGTACTCTCAGAGTTACAATTTTGGGCATCCTGCTCTAAAATTTGGGTCAGTTTGTAACAGGGTTGATCCTACACTGACTTCACCCCTTATGTGAACATTCCATTTTTGGATCTAATTTGGTTTGTGCGCACTGTGCTAGTAGCAAGGAACAGTTTCCTGCAAGGACAAGGACACATGGTAACTGGCCTCAGTAAGTGGAGCTGGAGCCTTCCAACAGTGACTGAATTTTCTGCAGTTTGGTTGTCCCTGATGCTCTGTGTGAAACAGTTGCATTCAGGAAGGAAATGGTGCCTTATTTTGGTGGAAACTGTCGTTTCAGAAAGGGACATACCTGCCTCAGACGTACATAATCCAGGAGGAGATGATCGCCACGGAGCACGTCAGTGACATGGAGCAGCTGGGCTCCTTCATCTACCGCCTGTGCAGCGGCAAGGACACGTACCGGCTGCGGCGGCGCGGCGCCCGCCGACGTGAGAGCCCAGTCCCGGCATCACAGCCCTGCCCCGGCATCACAGCCCTGCCCCATCCTCCTCAGCCTGCATCACATCCCTGCTCCATCTCTCACCCTGCATCACAGCCCTGCCCCATCCTCCTCACCCCTCATCACAGCCCTGCCCCGGCCCGCATCACAGCCCAGTCCCGGCATCACAGCCCAGTCCCGGCATCACAGCCCTGCCCCGGCATCACAGCCCTGCCCC